>CM041779.1:21296045-21429723 GCA_023374045.1 Limonium bicolor | reverse complement strand
AAATATTTTAAAATTTACAATGTTATCTATATCTTGAAAATAGTACTTATATATTTGAAGTTGATTGTGGAGTCTTGAAAAAAAGATTAAGAATATACTATTATTGTTCTTAATTTTTGAAAATGAAAACTCTATATATTGTATCTTTATAGAGAGTAGAGGGACTTAGTTTAATTTTAAAATCTCAGTCAAAGTTTCGACCAAAAAAAAATCTCAATCAAAGTTAAATAACGGTTATGTATTATTGTTAAGTATGTTTTATCAGCTTAACTGAAAAAAATATAAATATAATTTTTTTAATTAATAAAAAGAATGATTTTATAGTGAATTTGGGTAGAACTTTGATAATTGGTCATATAATATAATTTTCATTACTTTAATTAGATGTGCTTTTTAAAAATAATTAAAAACGTGATAAAATCTTTTATTAACCATATTCTATAAATTTAACAACCTAACTGAATAATTTTAAACAGTTAAATTAACCTAATTGTCAAACAATTTCAATTAACAAAATTTCATCAGCTTCAATTCTAATTTAACCGTTCCAAATTTTTATAAACGCAATTAATGAAGAAACATAATATAATTTTACACTAACCCCTCTCTTTTAGAAAAGTATACTATACTAGATATTCTTATTTCGCAAGGTCAAAAACAAATTTGCATACTTGAAGCTAGCTAAAATAAAACTCATCACAAGGCACTAGCACTCAAAATGTGAGCATGAATAAAATTACACGAAGGAATGTGAAAGTAAACAAATTTGAGGCAGATAAAATTTTCAAAATGTGAGCAACTTTTCGATATTTGACCAAGATTTCGGGTGACGACCGATATCTCCGGTGGGTAATCACGTGGCAAGAGCTGGGATGAAGGTCACTACAGTCTATAAAAAGCAAAAACCCGGCCTGATTCTAAAATTCTCCAGATGACTCAGCCCAACTTTTTACCTTCTAGCCGTTCGATGTCCGAATCATGTGGACCTAGAGAGCCACGTGGCGGAATCAGGTTGATGCTTAAGATGCGGCGCCTCGCAAAATATCTTTGATGAAAGGAGGGCGTTGGGTAGGCGAGGCAGGCAGTGTGTGCAGAGTGTAAAGAGAGGTGGAGAAGTGAGAAAAAGGTGAAACAGAATTCCCACGTCCCTCGCCGGAGTACTCGGTGATCCCGTCGACGGACCGGCAAACTCCTTCATTATTTTAATAAAACATTTTATGAAATAAATTCGTTTGAATTTGTTGGAAGACATTCTTTACTTCTTTAAGGGGAAATAAATTTATTACGATTCAATAATTAACTGGCAATTTGTGTAAACAAAAAATAAAATTACTATTGATACTAGTATTAACCACAACAAATAGTAAAAGTTAAGTTGGGAATTAAATATTTTTCACTGAGCGGGTTTCTATAAAGACGCAACAGTGGCACCGATTTTTGGGTCTTTTCTTCTCCTCCCTCGTTTCATCTTTTCATATTTCTCTCACTGAAGGGTCGTCCTATTCCACTGCGTCCAGTTCGCCATTTCAAAGCTGCACCAACAACTCAACTCTATTCTCTCGGTTCATCTTCCGACTTTCTAGTAAGTTTCCCCCTACGAAGAATTCGTTTCAGTTTCTCAAGAGATTATATATAAACCCCAGTCACAGCCCAAACCCAAGAGAGTGTGTGAGGATACTACTTAGCCGTTGGAAGTGTTTACAGTGTGGATTAGAAGAGAAGCAGTACTGCGAGCGGAGTTGTTCTTCACTCAGAGACTGAGAAGAAGTGAAAAATTATATTCCCATCACTTTCAATTTGGTATCCTTTCCTTTCTCTTACTCCCAAAAGAGGAAGAAACACTCCAGTCTTCTTCCCCCATTTCCTCTTTTGTTTCTTATTTTTAAACCGAAAGTGAGTGCAGGAGCAGCAGCAGCAGACCAGCAGTTCTCTCTCTCCCCCTCTTTCTTTCTGTCAAACTAGGATAGGAGCTCCTTGGCTGCACCGTTCTTCTCCTTCTAACCGAAGAGAGGGACTTCTGTTCGGCTCTTCCCACCATTCCTATTAAGGCGGCTTTTGGGAGTTTCCCCAGTTATATCTCACTTTTCTTCCTCTTTACTTTCCCCTTTTTTCTCTCGTGAAATTTCTCAACCTTTGGCTTTACGAGAAAAGTGTTGTGTTATCCTCTCCATTGCATGAATTTGGAAGAGAAAGGTGGAGGGCGTGGCCTTCTTCTGGCGGTAAATTAGATTTGCCCCTAGTAGTACATTTTGAAAGCTTCCATTTGACGCTCCCTCCTCTCCTCTGGCTCCGTTATTCTTCTATCTGCTTTGCTTTACTCACTCTTCCATATCTCAAACTCGTTCTTCATCTCTCTTTATTCTCTGTTCTACAAATCGAATATCGTCTCCTTTTCGCTCTGTATATCAAGCTCTGAGCCCCCGCACGCTCTCCTTCCTTCTTGTACTACTGCCTGCTTCTTTCTTCCAGCCGTCCTTCCCTCTCCTTTGTCCCTTAAGTACCCAAATGTTATAGAAGTGTGTCGTTAGTCACATACCAACTATAACAATGATAGAAGAAACAATGATGGAAACAGAGCTGTTAAACCCCAACCCCATGAGGATCAAATACACCGTTCATGAAACCGAGACGACTCTTAAACCTCCTACCACTGCAAGCACCACCCTCCACCACCGCAGAAAACCTGCTGAAAACATGGCTTCTTCCTCTACCTCAACCTCCTATTCCTCCTCTTTGACCGTAGGAAATCACCCAGAGTCATCAGAATCTCAGTCACAGACCCTGACGCCACTGACTCCTCCAGCGATGATGAGTTCCGGTTAATATCATCCCTTACCCGCCGCAGACAGCGCAGACAACGCCGTGTTAAACGGTACGTTCATCACCTCAACATTGAACCTCCAACCACTAGTCCTGCATCCACTTCTTCATCCCCGACCGACTTCATCAACAAGGTTCATTCAAACCACGCCACCGCCACTCCAATGAAGAAAACCACACAAGTTAAACGAAGAAGGAGCAGACAACGCTCACAACAATCGAAACAGAACACGCCGACACTCTCACCGCAGAACCCTACCGCGAAGGTGAATGATGTTGTGACGGAAGCAACAGTCAAGAAGTTCAGAGGTGTTCGACGGAGACCTTGGGGTAAATGGGCAGCGGAAATTAGAGACCCAGCTAGAAAGACACGAATCTGGCTTGGAACATACGAGACAGCAGAGGAAGCCGCTTTGGTCTACGATAATGCCGCCATTCAATTACGTGGTCCTGACGCGTTGACCAACTTCGTCACACCACCGCCACATCCCACTTCAACACCATCATCCAACAGAGAAGTAATCCTTCTACTGCTACCAGGATTACTATTCCATCTCCACCTGTACCGACTCCACTTTCAAGTTCGATTTGTAACTCAACCGACGAGTGTTTGATGAGCGGTGGCAACGGCGGTCTATGTTCTCCAACTTCCGTGTTGAGATTCCAATCCGACCCGGATGAGTCATCTCACAGCCCAAGAACTGATGTTAAGGCTAAACCCGAGTCCACTCGATCCCCCGTGAAGGAAGAATCGAAGGAGTTTCCTTGGACGACGTTGACGGTGATATCCGATGAGAAAAATGGAGTGAAAGTTAAACCGGAGTACAGTTCGGAATATCTATTCCCGTCGTTGGACGATTCGACGGATATATTCGGAAGCAATTGCAGTAGCTTCTTTGAATTCAATACTTGGCAAGATTTGAATCAGTTCTCTTCTTCGCTGATGGATGATGATTCGATTCCATCCATTTTCCAGCCTCTGACTCCTTGTCCGGGTCTTGTTGGTGTTGATGATTTCGGGTTCGGTATGTTGTCTACTGGTGGGATCAGTAACTACTGGCCGCCTCAGCAGATTACCGGGGAACATTTTGCGGATATCGGGGAGTTGTTCGGGTCGGATCCACATGTTGCACTTTAATGATATGAGAAGAATCAGGGCACCGGTTTGGTTTGACTGGGTTAATTCAATTCATCTTTGACCGGTCGGGCGAGTGCGCGGGAGAAGAAGAAAACCCTTAATTTCGGTTTTATCTTTTTTTTTGGTATGTGGTGATTATGTTATATAGTAGTATTAATTAGAATCTCTTAATTTGTTGGTGGTGTTGAAATTCGTTGATTAAGTAAGCAGTGGTTTAGTAAGTGGAGAGGTGTTGATGTTCATTATCTGTGTATGTAGTGAGTGAGTAATGCGATGAGTGGTAGTATTGTTTAATAGTACTAGCTAGTTAGCGGAAATGGTAATGCCAAGTAATGTTCTCTTTTTTTATTTTTCCTGATATAATTAACCTCCGTCAAACATTAACGGTGATTGACGGACGAGAGTAGTTGAAATCCAAAGTCTATGATGACTAACTCGATTATTATGCATAGAATTCGTGTTCAGTTCGCTAGTTCATTCTTGTTTCATGATTGATTGATTTTGTCGTTTGTCATATCATCCGGATTGATGATTTGATTTGATAAACATTACCGTGGTTGGGGTTTGGATGGCACGTGCTTTGGTAGAGAAGAATGGCAAATATGAAACTGATGGTGATTGGTACATACAAAAGAAATGCTCAACACATGCATTTCATTTCATTTTCATTTCAACAAGTTGTATGACTATTACACTTTTTTGAGAAAGAATTCGACATGATAACAAAACCAATTAACTGCTTGAGTGGATCGAGGTTTATGAGGTTCAGCAATCATGTGCAGTTGATTCATGTATCTTAGTTTTAAGAATTCCTTTTTTTTTTTTTAATTTTTAATGCTAAAAGCCAAAAAAGTGGCACAAGCCACATAAAAAGGAGACGCATAGGAAGAGGCTGAATATATCGACCGGTGTAATTAGTAACGTCTCCTTCTCTTTATTAATATCTGTTTTTTCATCTTCCTCTGCTGGTTTGTGTCCAACTTCGGATTCAAGCCCATTCAACTCCAGTGCAACTAATTCCTCGTCAATATCATGCTTATAAGAGCTGATGAAAATAAAACAAAAAGATGGGAAGTAAAAAAAAAAAAAAGTACAACCATCTTTTTTATATAACAAAGTATGTATAAGAAGGGGGAGGGGGAAGCAAGAGGGTGAGGGTTTGGAAAGCAAAATGTTCCCTTTTCGTAGACTATGGAAGAGTTGCACTTACCAATTTTACTGCTGCCTTTTTATGCTAAGTCGTTCGTACGTTGATAAGGGAAAAAAGTTGTCATGAATTGAGATGGAATTTTTTCAATGATAACAATGCACATGTATACACAACATTTTTGTTTTTCTCTTTTCCCTTTATAGATGAATAGGGGTTTTTTTTCGGTTTGCCGTCATGTTGACGTCTTTCTTTTCTTCCCGAATAGTCGACTTTTTGGTTGAAAGTTTCCTATTTTGATTCGGGTGGACATACACAGAAGAAAGGTGACATTTTATATATAGCCACTAGAATTGTGAGATTCGGGTACATGTGGCACTACTACTTGATACAGCAGCCTCCTCATTCACTCGTGTGTGTGAGTGTGTTTGTAACAAGAAAAGGACAACAAATCTGAACCGGTAATAATTGTTAGCTGTTGGATTGCAGTGAATCGGTAGTTGTATTCTACAGCGAGAAAGAGAGAGAGAGCAGATCGAGAAAGATGGAGTGTGGAGATACAGAAAGAATGTCTTTCTTATTACTTGCTTCTATATGAAAAGAATGGGTACATATATATAGGAGAAAAGAGATATCGAATAAGAAAATAAAATCTAGACTTAATTAGAGAAGGGAAACTAACTAAAATCTAGACTTAATTAGAGAAGGGAAACTAACTAAAATCTAGACTTAATTAGAGAAGGGAAACTAACTAAAAATAAAGAAGGAAACTATGAAGAAAGGAATATAATTCTAATACCCCCTCTCAAGCTCTAGGGTCGAGACCATAGAGATTGGATTAGATTACAAAATTCCAGTATAATCATGTAACCCCAACTGAGGAAGAACAGAATGGTATTGTTTCCCTGTAATGACTTTGGTGAAAGGATCCGCGAGCTGTAGACGGCCAGGTATAAACTCCACTGAAATAAGTCCTTGTTTCAGCTTCTCACGTACATAATGACAGTCTAGATCAATGTGCTTAGTCCTCTCATGGAACACAGGGTTTTTGGCTATGTATACCGCTGCCTGATTATCGCATTTGACGGGGACAGGCACAACGGTAGGCACTTCCAGTTCAGATAACAGTCTGGTTAACCATGCTAGTTCTGTTGTGAGTCTTCTCATCGACCTATATTCAGCTTCGGCAGTGGATAAAGCAACGGTGCTTTGTTTCTTTGATTTCCAGGAGATAGGAGAGGCTCCCAAAGTAATAAAGAATCCACTAACGGATTTTCTGGTGGATGAACAAGTAGCCCAATCAGCATCGCAATAGGCGATCATATCGATGAGGCTGCTGTTATTCATCAAGAGTCCGAAGCCAATAGTTCCCTTGACATATCTAAGGGCATGATGAGCAGCACTGAGATGAGCTTCTGTTGGGCTGCTGGAAAATTGGCTTAAGAACTGAACTGTAAAACATAAATCCGGTCTCGTGTTTGTCAAATAGTTTAATTTTCCAACAATTTGCCTATATACAGTGGGATCAGCAAGAGGTTTGCAGTTGTCTTCAAACTTCAAATTGTATTCCATAGGAGCGACAGTGGGTTTGCACTCAGAGTGGCAGAACTTGTTCAATGTTTCCTGGATGAATTTCCTTTGAGTGACAACCACTCCCTCTGGGGTGTTTAAAAACTCCATTCCCAGAAAGTATCGGATTAAACCAAGATCCTTGATTTTGAAAACAGTGTTGAGCTCTTTCTTGACTTTGTTTATTTCTACACTGCTGTTCCCCGTGGCAAGAATATCGTCGACATAAACTAGGATGTATGTGGACTGGCCTTGCTCCTTTTTAGTGAAGAGAGAATAATCGTTGAGGGATTGAGTATAACCAAGGATTTCAAGGAAACTGGTAAGCTTTGAATTCCACTGTCTCGAGGACTGTTTTAGTCCGTATATTGATTTCTTCAACTTGCAGACTCGTTTGTCCCCTTCTTTCAGGTATCCCCTTGGAGGGAGCATGTATACCTCCTCATCTAAATCACCATTTAGAAATGCGTTGTTAACGTCGAATTGGTGAATTTTCCATCCTCTCTTGACTGCGACAGCTAGGAAGGAACGGACTGTTGTCATCTTAGCCACTGGTGAATACGTTTCTTGGTAGTCTATACCTTCTTTCTGGGTGTATCCCTTGGCGACAACCCTTGCTTTATAGCGCTCAATTCCTCCATCAGATGTAAGCTTGACCTTGTATACCCAACGACTACCAATGGGTTTCTTAGTTTTACACGGTTCCACCAGCTCCCAAGTTTGGTTAGCTTCTAACGCATGTAATTCATCATTCATGGCAGAAACCCATTCTCCTTTGGATACTGCTTCTTCATATGACTCTGGCTCGGTTATGTCTTGCTCTAATTGGGACTGAATGCTCATACATCTAGACGGAATAACGTCTGTGAGCGTGTTTATTGTGACGTTCCCCAGAAGGTAATCTTGGAGATGTGCGGGAACATGCCTGATGCGCTCAGACCTTCTGGAAACAGGTGGCTGATTTGCTTGTTGTTCAGCTTGAGATTGATCATCACTGGTATCTGATTGATTGTGAGCCCCCTCTACTTCGATGCCCCCCTCTGTAGTGGGTGTATCTTGATTGTTGTTATATTGGACCACATCAGGGACCCAATCTTCAAAAATAGGATGATGATTTTCGACAGATTGGGTGGTTTGGTCTGGTAAAGGGACGACCAGTCTCTCTATTTCAGAGGGTAAAAGGTATTTCTTCAAGTCAAGATTAAGATGGTTTGGTATTTGTTTGAAAGGAAACAAATTTTCATAGAAAACTACATCTCGATTGACAAAGATATCTCTGGTTTCTAGGTTTAGCAATTTATATCCCTTCTGATGCATGGACTGACCCAGGTAGATACAAGCTGTTGATCTTGGATTGAATTTATTCCCAATTCTGGAGGTGATAGTTGCGAAACACAGGCAACCGAACACCCTTAAGTGTGTATATTCTGGTTTCTTATTGAACAAAATTTCATATGGTGTTTGCATGTTAATTGGTTTACTGGGAAGTCTGTTAATGAGATAGACAGCGTGGAGTATGCACTCTCCCCAAAACTCAAGAGGAACATTGGATTTGAAATATAGAGCCCTTGCTGTCTCAAGAAGATATCTATGCTTTCTTTCAGCTATTCCATTTTGCTGGGGCGTGTTAGGACAGGTCGTTTCATGTTTAATACCACGCCCCTGATAAAATTCTTTTCCTTCTAAGCTGGTGCCAAGTTCCCTTGCATTATCAGACCTGATCACTTTTATTTTTGCAGAAAACTGAGTTTCTACATACTGGACGAATTGTTTAATCACTTGAAAAGCATCACTTTTATTTTTTATCATATAGACCCATGTAGCGCGGCTGAAATCTTCAACAATAGTAACAAAATATGAAAAACCATCGTGGGTCTTTACATGAAAGGGGCCCCATGTGTCTACGTGAACCATCTCAAAAATACATGTAGTTTTTATGCTGCTGCTACTGAAAGGCAGCCTATGTCCCTTTGATTTATTACATGCTTCACAGAAAAATTATCTACATCTTTCTGTCTAATACTATCTATCACATCTAGGCTTCTTAATTTTTCTAATGGCACATGGCCCAACCTATCGTGCCATTTGTTGATGACAGAAATTGAATTACACACAAGACTCCTTCTCTTGCTGTAGTATTGCTCGAACTGCTGGATGTCCAAAATGTACAGTCCTTCTTTAACTGTTCCAATTTGAATGAAATCAGTCTTCAATTGGTCCTGCACAAAACAACCCCCACTTCCAAAGGAGATTAAACTGTTTAACTGTGCAGCCAGTTTGTGAACTGATAAAAGATTGAAACTGAATTCTTCAACACAAAGAACATCAGGTAAGTTGAAGTCAGGACATATTTGGACATGTCCAATATAGTCTACAACCTTAATATGATTATCTGGCATTTTTACTTGCTTCAGCTTAGCATTTTTCATAATAGAATTCATGATTGATTTATCACAACAGATATGATCAGAGGCACCTGAATCGAGAATCCAAAAATCCCTGGACTTATTACTACGAACAGCTGCACTAAGACATAAGGATTTACCTGAAAAACTGCACATGGCAGTTTTTCCTTTTCCATTGAATATCTCAGAGAGTTGTTGCAGTTGTGTGGTGTGAAACCTGCGGTTAACTGATTGTTTTCTCTTGACTGTTTTCCTCATATTCAAAGCTGGTCTGAGCCACATACCTCTGTTATTTCTCCCGGTCTTATTTCCCTTGGGAACCATTCTTTGCGAAGCATTTCTCTTCCAAATGACCTTTCTTACCACAATATGTGCACTGAATTATTTTTCCAGATTTAAAGAAGCAATCTTCCTCAATGTGCCCCTTTATTGCAGAAGTTGCAATGCAGATTCTTCTTCTCTCTCATTTTGCCACTTGTTTGCTAGCGCAGGCCTGTAACTCTGGTTAGCAAAGCTCATCGATTCACTCTCTTTCTTTGTTTCAGTAGGTTGATTTTGGTTTCTTCTTGCAGCAAAAGAGAGTAAGCTTGTTCGATAGAAGGTAAAGTCTTCTTCATCAGAATGTTCCACGGATAGTTTATGGATGAGTTCCACCCCATAAGAAACTCCACCAATCTCTGGTTCTGGTGGTATTTTAGGTTTTCCTTTGATTGCTCACAGTTGCAAGGGGGAGTCGGAAACATCATATCCATCTCATCCCATAGCTTCTTGAGTTTGGTGGTATGGTATTCAGTACGCTGTCGTTCTCTTGTTTTAGAGAACTAATGGGCTTGTCTGAATAGATATATTGAACACCATTGCTTGTTCATACTTCGCCAGTAACTCGTTCCATAAACGCGCGTGGAATTTGCAGTGAGGAAACTCTGAGCTATTGACTCGTCAAGAGCGTGTTCAAGCCAAGATTGAACCAGACTATTACATCGTTTCCCATTGATCATAGTTACTGGATGCAGAATCGGCTTCGTTAATCTTCCCATTTATAAATCCAAGCTTGTTTTTGGCAGTAAGGGAAAGGATGACAGCCTTCTTCCATCGTGAAAAATTTTTACCAGTAAATTTCCCGGCAATAATCATCCCAGGATAGTCGCTCGGGTGAATATAGTAAGGATCAGAAGCATCAACCTTGGTTGCGCCAACACTGATCGTCGCAGACAATACGTCAGGATTTTGAGGAGACGAGTCAATTCGTTCTCCCCTCCTTCGTTGGCCATGGCTACCGCAGACGGGACGGAAACCCTAGAAGGGATTCGCAGAAGAAAACGAAGAGGAACAGATATCTCGCTCTGATACCATGTTGGATTGCTGTGAATCGGTATTGTATTCTACAGCGAGAAAGAGGAGAGAGCAGTCGAGAAAATGTGGGTGTGGAGATACAGAAAGAATGTCTTTCTTATTACTTGCTTCTATATGAAAAATGGGTACATATATATAGGAGAAAAGAGATATCGAATAAGGAAATAAAATCTAGACTTAATTAGAGAAGGGAACTAACTAAAATCTAGACTTAATTAGAGAGAGAAACTAACTAAATCTAGACTTAATTAGAGAAGGGAAACTAACTAAAATAAAGAAGGAAACCATGAAGAAAGGATATAATTCTAATATTAGCTGTTTTGAAAAGAAAAGCAATAAATATTGGGAAAATGACGAGCACTTATGAATGAGTAAGAGATTAATTAGTTACAAGACAGCTCGCCAATGAACCCCCAGTCGTTAGATTTCCTTTCCGTGATGAACATGACATAAACATTGGTTTTTTTTATTTATAATGACATTACAAAATTTAACTACTTAGAAGGAGGAGCCACATCATTTAATAAGTTATTAGTATAGAGATAAGTATGATGAAGGCCTATGGGAGGGAGATCAGCGTCAGATTGCTTTAGTTTTAGAATCTCCATTTGAAGCTTCAAATCAGCAACGTTACTATTTTGGGTCACATCATCATTAGAATATAGGCCTCGTTCGATCCCGCGCTTGTGGGTTCTACAGCTAGCTCTTACAGATGATTCCAGGTTTTATATCTTGTTAGCTCATTTTTATTCGTTTTTTTGAGCTTCTGTTTTTTCCACACGTTTTACCTTCTTTTACTTATTTACCCCTGAGTTTCAACAATTACCAACCCACCGACACTACTTAAGGCGCGCAGTGCAATTGCCCTCGTCTGCCTCACTCGTTCTAGGGTTTTCACCGTTCTTCTTCAACAACATCGCGCAGGTAAATGTGTGGTGGCTGCCTCTTTCCGTTCTTTGTTCTCCCCTATCATATACTCACATCCATTTACTTATCGTTGCTCACCATCCACTCACTGTTTTCGTTTTCAGAATTTAGGGTTGTCTGCATCACAATCAAACAACCGTTTCAACCAAGAACCATATGCCGTCGGCTCGAAGTGTAAGTTCCTGAATATAGTCGGCACTTCAGATTATTACATACAAATGCTGTGGCATTTCTATGAACTGGACTGAAATCCGCATTGTCATTCTTCAAATAACTCTGTCATTACACATTGCTCATGTCCAACATTTGCCTGTAATTCATATTTTGCAGTCTTGCTCCAGCGGTAGAAGCATCAACGAACTAAACACAACTTACATAAACTGTGACTGCCAACTGAAGTGTATGTTGCTGATTTCGTACACAAATGAGAACTTCGGCCGACTTTTTTTCAAGTGTAACTCATGCGGGTTCTTCGAATGGTGGGATGCTGTGAACAGGCCAAACGATCCCAACAATGAGGTAGTTAATACTCAAGCTGGTAGGTCTACAAGTGCTGCGAATCAAGTTAGAACTCTGATGACAATGGTGAGAAGTAACAGTCATTCCATCGAGGTAATCAAGAGTACTCTGAGGTCCATCAGCTACAAACTGGACGGGACTGAAACCAGTGACAATGTTGGAGCAAAACCCATGGAGGAGATAAAAGCAATGATCAATCGAATGATGGCTGGAATTTATGTGCTGATGCTTCTGGTTGTTGTTTCTCTGTTGAAGTAAACTACCTTATTTGCTGATGGGTTGACTGTGGCTGTAACTTAGCTTAGTGTTTGTTTGTGTTGTTGTTGTTTATGTTTTACGTAGTTTATTAGGATGGTGTAAGACTAAAAATGTGAAGCACTGTTTTTTTGGGAGTGGAAATGCTACAACTTATTACTTTTTGATGTGGCTAGGTGTCAAGTTAGGGACACTTGTAAGATAGTTGGTAATCCATCGCTTGTGGTGGTTACCTCAGTTGATGCTAATTAGGGGTGAAACATCTTTTGAAGATTGGGTTGTAATCTTTGATGTTATGCAGTAATATATTAAGCATTTTGGCACATGGTTGTATCAGTATAGTTATTGACAATACTTATTCCCATGCTTCCTGTCAGTTGGAAATATTAGTTATTACACCGTTGAATATACAAATGCCACACACAATCTTTTGCAAAATCACTGGTGTATCTCTACTTTTTTAACCTTATTTTTGTTATTTTAAATTATTCTCATTTACTGCATTGAACTTCTTGGTTGGTCTTCCATCACATCCTCTGCTAGTTGTACAAACATTAAAATGCTTTAACGGGTAGTTCACTCACTCATTAAATAATATCCACCCAACAATTGCTTTGACAATTCACCATTGACTTCTATAAAAGTGCATACTCCTCTACTGGAGCCATATCATTCCAGGGTTGTTGCACTTCCATTATTGACACTACTTCAAATATCCTCTCCAAAATGACGAGCAACTCAAAAACCCCCTTCTTCTCCTTCCTCTCCAATAATCTTGGTGTCATCTGATGACAGTGATTCTGATAAAAAAAAGCATGAAGGATCAATCTGTGGTGTTACCACATAGTAATCCAATTCTGTTTAACCCAATGGAGAAGAAGAGGAACCGATTTTCACTGTCTGATGTTCCATCTTTCGATTTAAATAAATACTATGAAAATCCTTTACCTGCAGGGGCAAGTAGTCATCATAAGACAACAACAACAATATCTACTGACCAAGGTGGGGGAACAACATCCCATAGTCGATCTGGACTGATAACCTGGAAGCAGAATGTTCCTGTTACTTGCAGGCCAGACAAGAAGCGTCGGGTAGAAACTCCATCACCTCCATCCTCTCCTTTTTCATGGTTTGAAGATTGTGAGGCCACCAGTTCTGACTAGTGTGTGGAGAAGTATGACTGCTGTTAAATGTTATATTAGAACAACATGCGTAGCACTTGTACTGGTGCCCTTTTGTGCTTAGTGTAGAAGTAGAAAATAGTAGCGCTTTTATCTTTGTAGTTTTAAGGACTCTAGCATCTCAGTTTTTACGTATTAGTACTGCACTTGGGAATGATGCTTTTGCTGTTGTACTTGGTGCTTACTGTGTTTTATACACAGGGTTATGGTGTATGTGTTCTACTATTTTAAGTTGTTTTGGTATGTTCTGCTGATGTTCTCTGTTACTTCGAAGTGTACGTAGTGCTGCATTTTGTTGGTAGATGTAACAGAACTTCTACGTCTTAAGCACTCTAGGTATTTCCATTGTTTTCTGGCATTGAAATACTCATCTGATGCGCAAATGCATTCGTGTTGTTCATTTCAACTGATATGCATTGTTGTAACCTATGGAGTAATTAATATGCAGCAGGTCTAGAAGTAGATGTAATTTCGGTTCTTTTTACAGGAACAATGCAGCATGTTTACACATACAAATCATTCCTGCATAGCAAGATCTGGGGAAAGTAATTGAAGCACGAGAATTTTCACGGATGAAGTGGTTTTGTTGTTCTTGCATTCATTGGGGTTTTCGAACTGTCAGATAGTGCAATTGACTTGTACGCAGATATTGTTTATCAATTTGAATCCCATTTTTTGTTGAACTCCAGCAAATGAAATAGCAACATAAGTGTTGTATTACTGATGAACAGACATACAACAATTTGAAACCAAGTTCCCCCTATTTGGAAATGAAATATCAAGGCACGTCTTTTACAGTAGACTATCAAACAATCATCACCTTGATAGTAACAGTCACCTGCACTCCTGGAAATGAAAAAACAACTTCTACTTTATTCAGTCAACCCACCAACAACTACACCTAAGGTTTTAATGAGACTTCCTTCCAAATCTTTGTAAAAATCTCCAGTAGTCTACATCATATCCTGGCGGTGGGGGCGTATTGAAAAGATTCCAATCACGGTTGTTTTCATTTGCCTCATCAGATGTGGACTGGAGACTCTGAATGTTTACATCCATCCGGGAAGGTTCAAGCTTCACCTTCTTAATAGGCATCGTCGTTTCTGTTTTCATTCCTTCCTTCCCTGTTCTTGTTGGCATCATCTTGACCTACACATCAAACATGGGAGCAAAACAGATAGATCAGAAGAAAAAATCAAGATAATAAAGCTCTTTCATTGTTAGCAGTAGTACCAGCGGCTATCCTAGTACTGAGGGAGACACAGTAGCAATGTAAACAACAGGAATGGGGATAAGATTCTTAACATGTGGTCGTAGGGTTATCTGATATATATATATATATATATATACGATGACCTGGACAGCAAAACTGAAAATAAAAAAAAACATTAGTTACAGCTCCTCCGCTGTAACTGGTGGTTGAATTCCATTGACCAGTATGAGTGCCTGGTGCATGTGTGTTTAGTATTTCGTAACATCAGAAGATACTCGGTCAATATATTGTGCTAATAGGTCTATAAATTTCCCAATGTGGGAGCTGCCATTACTCAAACGGCACGGCTTTGCTTGGTATCAAATGCAATCTATCTGTCGGAAGTACAACCTCGTTAAGTAAGATCAAAACATTAAAGGCTGCAGTTGAACATCATGTCAACGAAATTAATTATGCTGTACACCTACCAACCAAACCTCAAGTGAAAGGTTATATTTTAACCTTTGGCAGATGTAAGTAGTATCGTCTTCCAAAATACAAATTCTATAGCTCTCTGTTTTTCTTTTGATGGAACCCAAACAGGACAAGTCCATAACCCCAAAGATGAGTTTCGCTTCAGCCCCCAAACGTGCGCACATCCCAGTCTTGGATTTACTTACCATCTCAACGTCTGACGAGGTAAATTCAGGTATGTCGGTTACCAGCCCAACACCAACAGAAATCGTGGGAATTTAAAAGGCACAGATCGTGATGGGCAAAGACATCCTCCATCTTGCACGGTGAATGGAAATACCAGAGTTAACGTTGGACGAATGTATGTACCTGCTGCAGAATTTGGAGTACGTTACGCAAATCATGATGGAGCAATATGGAACGACAGACCAATAGTTCTGGCTTTGCATGCGCCCGCTGCAAGAGGTAAGGGGAAGATGGAAACAAACTACTTCAAGGAAAGGAAAAAATCGAAGCTTCAAGTTCAGAACAAAACAAAGAAGTCAGCAGGTTTGATGCGGTGGCCTACGCAAACAGGGACCCAATCCAACCTCCTGGATCAAAGTGGCCAGACATGACACTACCCAAGAGGTATTGGAGTATTCTACCACAATTTGGGTGGGGTGAAGGGAGAGCATCGAATTTCGAACGACCCAATACTAGGGTCTTTACACCGGAGTCTTCATTGTCTCACTACAGCGAGGAAGAAATGCTCGCCGTGATGATGATAGCGTCGAAGTGATTGAGCAAGGTTTAATGAGACAGACGATGACCAAGACGATATTACCATTATAGAAATTGATTCCAGTGATGACTCTTAGTGCGTTAGTATGGGATGTGTTTTTTGTTGGTTGCAGTCTTATGATTTCAAACCTTATGGCTTATCCAGAATTATGACATTTTGATTTATGTGTGTCTTGACGTAGTATTTATGTTGTGTGTTCCTTTCCTTCAGTTTATTGTAACACACACTAGTTACCGACTGCAATAGCTTTTTGTTGTTACTCTACCTCACTGAATTTGAATTACTCCCACTGCTTCTTGTGTTGTCAATGTTCAGTTGATTACAGTTACAGAACTGAATATCATCACAATCGTAAATGGAGTAATATATCAACAACATTGTTATCAGGTGAGACCATGTATGCAGTAATTCAGCCTAGACTTGCTAACTGAATTTATGTAGTGATAACAATTGCATTAGTGTTGGACTAGCAAACACGTTTGGAAAACATTCTTGTTCAACTAACAAAAGGATCATCCAATCAATTATGTATTCTACGTCCTTCAATTGTTACACTTAGACAGACCATAGGGTATTACATACGAATCACTTGTTAATACTTATCATGCTACAACTCGTCTGCGCGTGAGTTGGTTGTCAAATGGTTTTTTAATGTAACCATTGCAGCGCACCGTTATCATCTCTTGCGGTTCCGGGTTGTTGGGTATCTGGTTGGTCGTCGTCGTCACAGCACGGTATGAAGTGTGGTGCTGCATCGATGAGGCTAAAACAAGGATCACCAAACTGACTAAGTCTGGTAAAATTGTGTAACGCGAAGCAAGCATTTACAATCTTGACCTGCTTCAACAGCGGGAAGCTTGGTACCTTACGTAGTATTTGCCATCTTGCCTTTAGGACTCCGAACGATCGTTCAATTGCAGAACGAAGTGAAGAATGTAACTTATTGAATTGTTCCTTTGACCCTCTTGGGTTCTCACCTCTAAATTCCGAAAGATGGTACGGTACTCGAGTGTGGGGTGTTAACAATCCAAATCTGTCAGGATAACCTTTATCTCCAAGAAAGTATTTCCCTGCACGACATACATCATAGTTGAACAGATCATACACTACCATATCAAAATCACTATGTGTGTTCACTAATATTTTTTTTTAAAAAAACTGTAACAAATATTGTGTAGTTTACCTGTGGGTGGCGTCGGGAAACTTAAGGACGTGTCAGTGACGGAGTTCAAATACACCCGGGTGTCGTGGCGGACCCCTCCCACCCAGCGCAGACAAACACAAACAGCATGTCGAAATCGCATACAGCCAAAACGTTGGTGCTGGTCACACCTTTTCTGTTTATAAAACGTATCCGGTCTCTTTCTGGTACGGTCAACTCTACATGGCATCCATCCAACGCGCCGACACAATCCTGAATTGTACAAACAAAATATTGTCTCATATTAAATACCTATTACACAGCAATTAAGAATAACGTAGCACATAATGTTGATTCAGACTGTTACCTTGAAAATTGGGTAGTATTTAGAACTACTACTAATCTTTTGTGGGACGGTGCTAAAGCTTGGATCACGGGGTCTTACTATTTCTTTCCCAAGTCTTCCTACTGCTTCAAGTATGTCACCAAAGTGATTGCTTATGGTAGAACCTGAACGTTGAAATCTCTCCATTGAGTCTCTATTGGCGCACCTATGGCTCAACGTTCTCAGGAACCATGCTACACGTTCCTTCACCGAAGTGTTTGCCCGTGAGTCGACGTAGTATTTGTGTTCAAGGACGTAGCACAGCATCAGAAATGTGTCACGGTTCATACGTAATGCATTAAAACAGCGTACTTCATGACCGTTTAATAACTCATCGACCCATTGCTTCCCAGTTAATGCTGAAGTGTGCATGGGAACTCTTGCCCTCAAACTGTGATGCCTTGATAAGGACTGCACTACCCGCGTAATTTCATCTTCTATTTGGACAATGTCGCACTCTATTGCAAGAACTAGCTGTTGCAAAAGATTTTCATCTGCGATAACCACACCTAGTACGTCATTTATGAGAGCTGAAGACATATCTTTTGAGACCTGGTACAAAAAGTACAGTAGCTATATTATTATCAACATTCGATTAATTGAAACTTGCTTTATTATACATTCAGTCAGATAACGCATTAAATCATTACAGCATAACAACAGATATAGTTCAACACTTTTTTTTTATCGTCTTCCATCTTCAACCTAACAACTTGTATTATCTCTTCATCATCCAAACAATCAAATAAATCTCTATAATCGTATTCTTGTATCATATTAGCCGCCACAAGGAACTCATTCTCAGTAGGAAATGCAATCCGACGCAGTCTTGCTACTGCCATTGTTTTGTGGTCTTCCCATCCCTTGTTGCCAGAAGTTCGTAATCCGGTTTGGCGCTACCGTATAACATGTCTTCAATGTGGTTGGCAAGGGATAAATTGTAAGTCATCATAGCCTCCCTTAGTATCAGATACAATTTATCTATGTAACCATTACGCTGCAGAAGTAACAATTGTGTTTGCTCTTTTTCTGACCAACACTCAAAGCGTTGAAACTCCTCAAGTGGTTAGACTTATGTTTGGCAAGGATGGCAATGAATTTGGCCTTGTATTCCTCAACTGCTGCAAGTATTATAAACTTAAGTAGTCTTCCATGTTTTCCTGTAATCTGGTTCTGATCAAATCAGTCACGTGAGTGTTGATTCCCATTTCTGTATTTTTACAAACAAGTGTGAAGTTAGTATCATGTGACCACATTATTAGTACCAAAGAAATTAGTACACAGTGCGTGAAACAATTACACATTCAATATTATAACCAATGTAGTACCAATTACAGCCACATAGACGACATTACATTCCCACCATCATAAAAAAACAGTCCAAAATATGACCAGACATATTAACTACGCAGAAGATTAAATCCTAGACATACTACTTCAAAAACAAAAGGAACCAGACACAAGTGCAGGACTTTCAAAAAGTTGTAACTGCAACTACACATTTACATGTCTGATTACTAGTTCTCTCTCTTGCTAAATACCAACCGAACCCACTCAGCAACTTCTTCGTCACTCTCCATAGTCATTAAAACTTCTCTATGGTTTCTATCTGCCAACAAGTATAATGCATGAACTATCTCAGCCGTTGTCAAGTCTGGAACACGCCTAATTCGGTAACTTGCTTCCTGCACTGTCATTATCTTTATATTCATCCCAGCCTTTGCCTTAACTTCAGTCAGGAGAACATTTGTTTCACGCAGCCTGTCATGTAAGCCTCCCTTGATGTCATGAAGTTCCTCAACTATCACATTACCCTTCCCCTTGCTACCTTTTGACTTGTTTCGGCCCTTACCCATGTCTCTTCTAGGTTGTAATTTATTTCTCTTTGACCCATGTGGTACCCCATTACTTGTAGTCTCCATTAACTGATCCCACTCTTGGGGCTTTTCATTATCAGCAGGGGAAATGTTATAATTGAAAACATTAGTTATCTTCATTAGTAACATTTGGTGGGAGCTGAGACTCATTTTTTTTCGTGGTTCATGTTGTTAGGTATAAACCCAGTTGAGCTTCCAGCTACTAGATCAGCATACTGACTACACTGAAAAGAATTTGCAAGGCAACTAGCAGCAGCTACAGCAGTGTGATCATCAGTCAAATAAAAAAACGGGGCATTTGTCTCACCAATTGTACCTTGATAAGGGGCCATAACACGATGTCCTGTTGATCCACCGTATCCATGATTTTGTTGAAGATTGTTGTTGATTGAAATATCCATAGACTGGCCATCAGGTTGACTGTCTGAGTAAGTTATTTGGACAGAAGGCATAAAGGGCTCACTTGCATCAGTGTCTTTGTAATAACCTTGTTCATCTTCATTGTCCAGTTCGTCACATGACTCTTCTTCATCTTTCTGTTGTACTTCGCCTCCAGGGGTAATCCTGAGATCACCATTCGCATATGCTTGGCCCCAAACAAGCTCCATCTCGTCCACCAAGTACGTCGGCCATTTCGAGTTAAGAAGTTTGTAGATCCCAAACATTTTCCTGAAGCAATATGGCAACAGAATAAGACCAAGTTCATCATTAATTGTAACAGACAATACAAAAATTACAAACAGAGTCATACCTTTGCTTGTTGTTTAATCCATTCTGAGGAGGTATGTGACAGATTTTGTTGATGCTTCATACCCTAACCCTGTTTTGTGGCATAACTCTTTCCATTTTCTCCACCCGTTTTAAGTGAGTCTCCCTTATTCTTGCACTGCACTTTGTCAACTGGGGGTAAACCTTTTCTGTGTTCATTGAATCTTTCTGATATACTGGACCACTTATAGTCAATCCTATCACTGAACCGTCTTCCCAACTGTATTCTTGCCTCATCTACCTGCAGCTGAATTAGAATCTCTACATCCTCCTAGTCCAAACATGCTTTTCGTTCCTCACAGTTGCTTGACTATTTAAGGGGCTTTCCCCTTGTCATTCGAGTTACCCTTACCCATTAAGTGCTAAATACCATAGTAATTCAACAATTGTCACAACCCATGAAACAATAAACAGATATGTGTTCTTTGGTTAACAAGGCACTCACAGTGTGTACAGCCAAAAAATTACGTACATAACTATGATATAAGAAAATGAAAACAACAACAACGAAGAATCACAGAAGCAGTAATACTAAACAAAAAAGTAAAGCAGAAACAAATTACCTGGTTCTTGCACGACCTTTACTTGATTGAAATACAACCCTGGAATGAAATACCAGACAGTAGTTGTTAGTTGAGTATGCGAAAACACTTGTTGTATTAACAAAATTGCGTGGAAGAACATAGAAAGGTAGAAGTGACCTAGATGCGGATAGAAACTTCTATCCTTCATAATTTCGAAGTATGGAGAGAACGTATTTAAGGGGGATGTTCGACGAACTAAAACCTACTGTACTGATCTAGGTTTGGTTGTTGGGGACGGATGGTGCCATTGAATGGCTGTTTACTGCGATGCGACGTAGCTTGCGGCAACTATCAGATGATATGCTTCGTCGATGGTACAAATTCGATGATGAAATGACAAGCTAAACTCCATTGCAATCCTTCAGAGAGTGGAGTTGGTTGCTGGGAAACATTGATGCCTCACTGTCAGATATTCGGAGAGAACTCGATTTCACCACCGTACAAATATTCAATGTTGCTGCTTCTTCTTGTAATATGGCCTCATAGGTGAGGGCACAGTGGTAAAAAACTACCTGTACGGTAGCTTAAATATGGGCTGAATAATTGAAAAGCAGCCTGACCAACATTCTACAATACAGCCCGTTTTGGTGGGATAAGCTCCCTCTTTTTCCAGGTCAAAGCTTTATAATGGTGAAGTTAAAGCTACTATTTACCCACAAGCGCGGGATCGAACGACCCCATAGACATCCCTGATGGCAGCTGGTCGGGGATCAAATATTGGAGATAGATTGAGTCAATCTGAACATCATCCTTAATTAATAGTAGTACTAATTCGTTGCAACTTTAAGAAGAGGTTTAACCTATAATATATCCGCCCCGTCCAATTACCCCCTCCTATTTAAGTAAATGCGGTCTCTAGGGGTGAGCATTCAGTTTAGATAATTCGGATTTATCCGAAATCCAAATTAACCGATTTTTTTTTTGGATTTTTAACCGAATTTTAAAACTGAATTTAAAATTTCGGTTATTCGGTTATCCGAATTATAATTCAGTTCGGTTTTCGGTTTTGACTTTGAAAAATCCGGTTAACCGAAATATCCATATTTTAAAAAAAAAATCTATTTTTAAATTTTTAGTTTCAGACTTAACTCACACTCACTCACTCAAAAACCCTAAATCTATTCCACGGTTCCACCCACTCCCTCAGTCGCACGCACACACAATGACTCACAGCGGCGACATCTTCTTCTCCATTTCTCCAGTTCTCCTTCTCCGACTCCAACTCCTTCTTCGACCTCGGGTCCTCGACCTCGACCTCGGACGACGGCGGAAGACGGCGGAAGACGGCGGCAGACATCGACTGGCGGTGGGTGGTGTTTCTCTTCCTTCGGCGGCTGCGCCTCCACTCCGTATGCAATATACTCTTGCTTAATCTTCTACTCTTGCGATTAACTATAGCATCAGGAAATATTTGTACGTTTCTGGCTCCACAACAAACCGCTGTCCTTAATTAATCGTCTTCGTATTATACCTTCTTGCTAGGGTTTTGTTGTTTAGATCTGAGTTTATCGGTATCGGATTTTCAGGTGAATGTTGTGTCGGAACTTGTTTAATGAGATCTATTTGCGCTTGTTATTGCTTATCGATGATTGTTGATGTCCATTTATTATGTTACAATGGATTTGATTGTCGGGTATTTTGGTTCTAGATTTTTCTTATGCCTTAAATTTTTTGGCATCATGGATCCCTTACGGTTTAATTTTTTCTTGATGACCGCTCACAGCCATTCTGATTAAACGTCCACTTACATGATAGTTCTATGTACTTGCTACTAGCGTTGTTAGAATTGATCATAGGATGGATTAGCATGTTTAAGCTTGGCTTGAAGAGTTGTTCTAGGTGCAAGAAGGATAAATTTAAGATTGTTGTAGGTCAAATTTTGAACTGACTCACATATCAAATTGGATTAACGATAGGGATTGGTAGGATTTTCCATTCTGTATGAAATAGTTCCTGAAAATGGAAAGTGTATATGAATCAACAATTATCAGTCAATGTCGTAATATCATTCTAAACAAACATCTATTCCCTCTCCTTATGCCCCCTTCATAGTTAATTTACTGCCTTTCCGCTTCTATCTCTGATGTGAGAACTTTTTGTTATCGAGCACAAGCTATAATTGCTTTAATCTTCCAATCAACTAGTAATTAGACGGAAGCTGCACATATATGCCGGGCAGCTTAAGTAATCATCACAGTTAAAAACCAAACAACTAGTACTAATTGCTCAAATATATCAATCTATTAACTTAAGACTATATAATATATATGTTTGTCAGTAAGATTTTTCAAAATACTACCTATCATATTGGATATGATTTTGAAAAATCTCACCGCTTCAACAACGACTCAAACTATAACAACCAGCAACTAATTTAAATTAAACTTCTATCCTGAATCAGAAGAACCAGTAGTAGTCGTGGTTTGCTGCTTTCTCAAAATGTTGCAGCATCAGTTGAACAGGGCTTCAATCAACTTCGGAAGGTTTTCTTTTGTTTAGACCTTCTCCTTATGCTATAGTTTACCCATCTGCTTCAGAATCCAGATCCCATGCATCTATTAATTTATAAAGATGTTGTTTTTTGAAGTATGATCTGTAGGCTGAGAGAAACCAGAAGGAAGGTGGGTTGGTAAAATGCGCCATGATTCTTGTTATCATGTGCTTCATCATGCTGGTATTATTGCTACTGAAAGAAATAATTTTCTGGTGGGTTGATTGCAGGTGATACCGGTCCATGTGCAGTGGGATGTGTTGCTGCATAAGACAACAGCTGAGAAGCAATGTAAATACTGATGCGTTTTGTTGTTGAGGGGGAGAGCAATAGAAATGTGGGTTCCTTTTCATTCTGTACAAGCAATCCTACATTGTCTACCAAATAGGCTTAGAAGTTATAATTTTGTAAACATACTGATACTGATGCGTGCAGTAGCTAAATGCTATTAGTTTCTGTCTGTAGTGGGTATTTTACTCAAAACCAACCTTTGGGTTGTAACATGTGGTTAATTGAAAAACCAAAAAAACAAATTCAAATTTTGTTTTTTTTTTCAAATTTCGGTTAACCGAAATCCGAACTGATGAAAATTTGGATTTCAGTTCGGTTTTCGGTTTTTAGTCTAAAAAACTTTCGGTTTATGGATAATTCGGTTAACGGTTAATTCGGTTTTGACTAAAATTCGGTTAATTCGGTTTGTAACCGAATTAACCGAAATCTAAATTTTTTTCTGTAATTTGGATTTCGGTTAACCGAATTATCCAAATGCTCACCCCTAGCGGTCTCTATAGTCTGAACAAATTTAAATCTAAATACTCTAAAACAACATATATTAGAGGTTTTTCATTTGAGACCAAAAATATTACTCTAAGAAAAGAGAGTGAGGGAATAACTTGTGCCCGACCAACATACCAATTTAGTTAATCATATTTCAATTTTAGTCTCAACGGTTTCAGTTTCAGTTTGACCGACTGATTTTTCAAGAACACTTCTATCACTCCCTGTAGATAAAGTAGAGTCTATCAGAAGCTACACTAACAATTAGAGTAATGTAAAAAAAAGTTATAAAAGATGTCTAAAAATCCATAAGAAATTAATACTAATGATCAAACGGACCACCATTGACTTGTCCTTTAATTTCATCTCTTAACTAGCTAGCTTGGTATTATACGCAATTAGTAACCTCCTATTCGTGTGTGAAACCGACGCTACAAATACTCGATCCAGAATCTCATTGATGGCGATGCATACAGTACTCGCCACCACACACATACACACACACTGAAAATAGCAGTTGACATTTATTGTGGTCATGTTGAACGAGAGTGGTGCAGCACAACCAACAAAAGAATATATGTCGCCCGGCCAGTAGTTGTAGTAGTAATAGAAAGATCTTAGTCGCAAGTGCAAGTGCAACTTGCAACATGATGAATATTATACCCCCCGGCCCACAAAATCTTTCAGCTGTATAATGCCAAAAGGGAGTAATCATATAATATCCTAAATATCACTCACTTTTGATTTCACATAAAGCATATTTGTGATTATTTTATATGTGACAACATAGAATACAAGACTTATGTGAGAGTGATATAGAGTCCATAGAGGGACCACCATATTATTCAGTAAATATAGCATCAAAAATATCAAGAAGTTACCAACACAAAACGGTGCTAATCTGTCCAATTTATTTTCTAATTCCATTGCTCGATAGATATTCTCGGAATATATTTAGATACGTCTACAAGTACTATTTAATCTTGGACTTATACATATCAAAATAAGGAGCATCTAGTCATGGAATCCATAGTAATTAGATTAAAATTCATTCTTAATCATTGTCCGCCTTATGATATAGGTGTATAACTCCCCCTCTTGAATTGATTATCTTATTTATTATTTAGATATATCATTTGCTTTCAATATTTAATATATAAAATAAAATATTTTAAATAATTTAAATATTAGAAATAATTTCTTATATAATAAATTATAATATAAGATAAATTTTAATTTTATACTCTCATCGTTCAACAATACCCGTCATTCTAAAAAGTTGCACTTATTAAGAAAAGTAGAAAAATAACACATGTATCCCTACTTGTTAGTTTTCGATCTAGATAATAATTATTTTTGTATTGAATAATAGAATTAAAAGTGAAAAAAAGATGTGTTAAAAAACTAGAATAACAGATATTTTTAAACAAAAATCACAATCTAAAACGACACATATTAATTAACAGAGGAAATATTAAAGAAGACATCACTCATGGAATTCCTTTCTCTTTTTAAAAATTTGTCCTTCCACCTTGGTGGTAACCGATCCATCAATTACAGATACATAATGGCCCCACTCCACTACAGATATTATCCTCAATCCTGTCTAAACCGTTGGCTGGAAAAAAATTTCTAAATCCATCTCGTCTTTCTAGGCTGTTACTAAATTTGGTATTTATGAGAATAAAAAACAATCATCAAAAGTAAATGCACCGAAATCTAGGTCTAAACTTTGATACTCACCCCCAGGTGACGCGACTCCCACGAATGCCAATAATTAAGCAATATCCCGTCCTTGACGTGCCAATGTGTATGGTGCCGTCAAATCATGGATTAATTGATACTCCCTCCTCCTGAATTGACCGTCCTGTTTGCTTTATGGTACGTTTTTCCACTTCAATATTAAGCATATAAGATAAAATAATTTTATAAAACTAAATTTTGTAACATATAGTTTATCATGTAAGGAATCATATGCAAAACTTAAATTTTCAAAATTAATTTATCTTATATGTTAAAAATTGAAGTCAAACAACATATTCAAATAGTAAACAAGACGGTCAATTCAGGACGGAGGGAGTAGTAGATGAATCAAACTAAACAGCAGAGCAAACAGATGGCACACCCGAAGGCGGCAAACACACCTAGTTCAATGTTTAACGATCAGCTATCCCTTAATATTAGCTAATATCAGCTAGCAACTATTTAAACTCAAATTATCTCTCATATTCAACTAATTTAATATGTTTAACTAAGTTAACCAGTTCAATACATTTTTTTACAATCAACCATCAATCATTGTCAGCTAGTATAAACTATCAAGATACAAAGAATAGGGCCTATTATAGTTTCCTCAATTTGCCGTCATGTTGACGACTTCCAATATCTCCCAATCAGTGGTCGATGACATATACATGTTTTTACATATATACTTTTCATGAAAATATACTCCCTCCTAATTTTACCTTCTCTAATTTTGATTTGATTTTAATATTTTAATATATAAAATAATTTAAATTTTATAATGAAATATTTATGTAAAAATATATGATATAAAAATTTATTTAATTTTAAAATTTTTGATATTAAAAGAAAAAACGTGTCATAGAATGTAATATGTCATTAATAAATTTTTGTTTTAAATTATAAATCATTTTATTTTATTGACATACTTTTTCTACATATTTAACCCGTAGTATTTAATAAAAAAATATTAATTAGATATACAAGTTTTAAAAAATAAGAATATATAACGTCATTTGTGTATTGTGTACATTTCAAAGTGGATCTATAATTTTAATCGGAGGGAAAACTATAAGAAGATTGATAAATAGTAAAAAAGATAAAAAAAATTAGAAGGAAAAAGTTCATTTTCTTGAAATTGTGTATGTCTACCATTCAATAATTCTTAATTTTATTTCAATTTTATACTCCCCTGTCCTTGATTGACCTTCTTCTTCACTATTTGGGTATGTCGTTTGACTTCAATATTTAACAAGTAAGATGACATGATTTTATAAATCTAAGTATTGCAATGGAATCCTTATGTGAAAAAATATATGTTATAGAAATTTGTTTTATATTAAAGTGGAAAAACGTGCCAAAAGCAAACAGGAAGGTCAATTAGGGACGGAGGGAGGGAGTATATTTTTATTTATTTTTTATAATTGTTATTTAAAAAAAACAATTTACATATTTTTTATTATTTTAGAAATTATATAAAATGCTTACGAATAAAAAGAATGGTGTATTGTGAAACATAATTTGTAATTTCACGGGGTAGACATATATTATGAATTTTGAAACTTTTTAAATGAATACAAAGAACGAGTTTTTAAATAGGCATACATAGTGAATTATAACATTTTTAGTAGTATATTGTTAACTTTTCCAAAAAAAAAAAGTTAGTACAATAAATATTCTTTTACGGTTTTATGAAACAAGTTTTTTATCAGTTCACTTTTTAACTCTATACGATCACATATATCAATATCATCAATTTTTTATTTTTTCGCATAATTACTTAATCTTTCTATATTTCTAACTTTAGCTAACAACCATATCAGCTATCAGCTTTGTTAAAATAATTGGACATTTCTTAAACCCGTAAAAAATTGACCTAACTAACTAGTGTGATTTGGCCCATCCTTTCAAAACCGATACTCTTTATGTTTTGGCACACCCTGCTGCCTGTTTTTGCACACCCCGCAAAAGAAACGGAATGATTCGATGTGGATTTTTCTATTCATCCGCCACTGCATAATTGAATTGTGGCAGTGCAGCTAATAACACTGTACTCCACTAATCTGAAGATGGAAGAAACAAACAAAAAAACAAAGGAGAAGCAAGAACGCGAGATGGAAAACTGAAAAGTGGGAAATGAGTGTGTATGTGACTATGTGTGTCGGCTAAGGAGGGATAAAAGTGGACGAATATTATCGAGTAGTAATTAGCAACAAACAAAATCCTCTTATTTCTTTCTATCCACAAGTTTAAAGTTATTTCAAAAGAAAAAAAAAGGTAGTACAAAAAAGAAAAGCTCATTAGCTTGAAGGACTCAGCTGCACGCCTTTGACTTCTCAACCGAACAAGACTATGAAAAAGTTTAAAAGACAGGAATATTAATAATGTCTGAGATATATAGATATTTTCACATGTCACAACCTTTTAATCATGAGTGTTTTCTCTTCAGAATGAGAAATATGAGTTAATATATACCATTACAATATTAAAAAAAATATCCTAGATGTCTTGACTTAAACCTATTGTACAAAAAAATCATTTAAAGACTTAGTATTATCTCTATGTTGAACTTTCAGCCCCTTATAAAAAAAGTATATATGTAGAATATTTAGTTTGTAGTATCAGTTAGGTAAAATAAAGTTATATGTAGTTAAAGATATTTATCTTAGGGGTTTCGCTACACGTGAGTAACTACATTATGTTTAATCTATATGGTTAACAAATGAGAAGAGGAGAATGGTTGAATTGTGTGCACTTTACCATTAGTTTCAGTAATCAACCTGCTACCTAAAGTATGCAAGTTGTTTGTACGTGTGGATATGGGTAAAAGTGTGCCATGAATGAGAATACTTTTTACTCTTGCCCTTTATAGTTTTCCAGTATCCTGAGTTGAATTTATTTCTCTTTTCATTCGTGTCTCCTAGTGTCATATAGATTCGTACTGTTCGTCCACATTTCACTGATACTCTTGCCATAGATTGAGTCATGAACGAGCCCCATGTTGCACCGCTTCTTTTAATGCGACTAATAAAACATGTAAACTATGTAACTAGTTCAATAAACAACAAATCAAAAACTTTAAGGTCTCGCAACAAATCCTTGCTACGGTAATTCTAATTCTACACAAACTGTAATTGTTTCCAAAGAAAACAAAGCTCACAAATTTAAGGACCTTTCCGCTGTAAGCATTGTCACTTCATAAAAAAAGAAAACGAAAGGAAGGATAATGGGTTCAATTAATTAATGTTAGTCATTTGTATCATCTTTCAGATTAGCTTTTGGTTTAATTATGGGATTCAAGTATGGGGAAAAACGAATTTCATCTTAAAAAGATACTAAACGCTAACTGGAATGTAACCAACAAACAAACCGAATAGGTTGGTTCGTGATGCATTTTTAGACTACCTCTTTATTTTTTTGAAGTAATTGATTTTTTAACTAGCTGAGAGTGGTATAAGATGAAACGCAAACTATAAAAAATCACAGAAGAACAGCTAGAGCTTGTTGTGGTTTACGAGCTATAAAAGAGTGGTACTTTTCTGACGGCTTGGAGGCAGTTGTTCAGGGTTAGAAATTGATACTTTAATGTCGGATTTGAGCCGTGAAGATGTTACCGGAGGAGGGGTTTTACAGGTTAAAGAAAAAAAACAGTAACATTTGTTGGTTTAGGGTTCATACATATGCTAAGATGAAATTGATGAACTAGAAGCATGAAGAGGCAGGTTTACCTGACATTGATTTGGGGACTCCTTCAATCGACGACTCCTGGAGGCAGCTTGAAGCAACGGTGGGAATAGAGCGAATAGAGCGGAGATTACCGTCGATAGACATATTAATTGTAAATAAATGACATATTATTTGCCTACAGACCATATCTCGTAGGTAAATATGTATAGTTTATATCAGTGTTATTTACCTACGGACTACTTCCCGTGGGTAATTATTTGCTCCAATATTATTATCAGTATTATTTACCTACGGAATACTTCTCGTGGGTAATTATTTACTCCAGTATTATTTACCTACGCGCTACTTCCGGTGGGTAATTGTTTGCTTCAGTATTATTTACCTACGTACTATTTCCCGTAGGTAATTATTTGCTCGGTAATTATTTGTTCCACTATTATTTACCTACGGACTACTTCTCATGGGTAATTATTTGCTCCAGTGTTATTTACCTACAAACTACTTCCCGTAGGTAATTATTACTCTAGTATTATTTTCAGTAATATTTACCTACAAACTTATTTGTTCCAGTATTATTTACGTACGGACTACTTCTCGTAGGTAATTATTTGCTCCAGCATTATTCTCTATATTATTTACCTACGGACTACTTCCGTGGGTAATTATTTACTCTAGTATTATTACGGACTGACTAGTTCCCGTGACTAATTATTTACTCCAGATTTTAATTCTAATCACTACAACATATAAGGGCAGTTGGGGCAATTTTTGTTGCCCCAACCGATCAATATTTTGCACTAACAAGATATTCGGTGCAATTTTAATATTGCTTCAAGGTTGCACCCACAGATCCGCACCAACAAGACCTTGGGGCAAGTTTTTAGGGTGCACCATCTGAAAAGCTCTATGGGTGCAAAGATTACTTGCACCGATTGATATAATCCTAACGGTGCACTGAAATATTGCACTAAATGAAGCTAGTCTATTAGTGCATGTTTGCTAGGTCGCACCGTTTGATCAATAACAAAAGGTGCGAGTTATTTTGTTGCACCGTTTGAGCAATATCAAATAGTGCGAATTATTTTATTGCCCCGTTTGATCTGCTTCTACTACACCTTTGACAGTTAACTATTAGTGCAAAGTCTATTTCTTGCACCATTTGATAGTTAACTATTGGTGCAAATCTATTTTTTGCACCATTTGATAGTTATCTATTGGTACATATCTATTTCTTGCACCGTTTGATAGTTAACTACTGGTGCAAAATCTATTTCTTGCACCGTTTGATGTTTACAAATAGGGCATCAAGGACATTGCACCACTTGGTGCATAAACATGCTAGCGTATAACACACACTAAAGGAGCAAACCTCAAAATTGCACTATTTGATATCCTTCTATTAGTGCATTTCGCTGTTGTTACCCTATTTGATATCACATTCGGCGCAAAATTGAGTTGCCCTATTTGATCTTTTAGATTTTAAAAAAAATCCAGCATAGGTAATTTCCATTTACATACCATTAGCAGATGAAGAATACATAAATTCATTTATTATGCCAATCTGAATGCAGAATTGGAATGCATCTTACTTCAAAAATCAGATGGAAAGAGCTATTCCAATAATTACCGTTTACATACCATTAGCAGATGAAGAATACATAAATTCATTTATTATGCCAATCTGAATGCAGAAATGGAATACATAATCCTTAACATTTGCTCGAATGATTCTGAACTAAAACTCAGAGAAAGAAAACGAGTGTTTGTACAGATTCAATAGTCTGTTGCTCAAGTGCTTTGCAAATTTCAATACACTCCTCCAGATCAGAAAATTTCAATAGAATGTTGATTGTGATAGTGAAGCTTGATATTGTGTAGTTCAACTTCCCTCTGAAGTTAATATCACTGTTCGTTGATATCTCTGTTGGAGCAGAGCCGAGCATTATTGGAGCAGAGATAAGTTAGAGACAATCTACTTTCAACAGAGATAATCTACTATTCTTGATCTCAAACTCATCATCATCAACTTGGCACATAGATAATCTACTATTCTCTAGTATTATTGGAAAGAGCTACTCTCAATTCTTGGTGGTGATTATCCCACAATTTAATTACCAGATCGTTACCATCCGGCATGAAACAGAGACACCTGAAAGCCTATTTCACATATATATAAACATCAGAACAGAAAAAAAAAGCAAGAACTGAGATCTATTCTTATATGGACAAATGGTGTTCTAACATTTACCCAAAGTTCAGAATTACATAAATACAAGGAGATAAAGGTCTTCACGGAACATTAAACCCATGATTAGATCAGCATAATTGAATTTAAGTAGAACGTCAAGAAAGTTCACAAACCCTCATACCTTGGATCCATTTAATAGCATTGGACAGCTGAAGAGGCATAGATTTGATGACCCAATAACTTAATAGATGTTGCTGATACCTCTCACTTTACGAATGATTGATCGGCCCGTTCGTGTCCTACGAGACGTAAGAGCTTCCAATAAAACCTCTAAGGAATCTTCTAGAACTTCACCCTGTTTTTCAAGCCCATGAGAACTGAATTTTGGAAGGAGGTGCAGCTCAAAGAGCAGGTCGGCAGCTGCGGCTGCAGTGCAGGTGCGGTCCCATGAAGGTTGGGGTCTGAGCTAGGATGTGTGTAAAAGAGTATTGTTATACTATCAAGAATGGAATGAATCAAGGTCTTTAGTTTCTTGGCCAGAAAGAGACTAGGAGATTGCAATGATGAAAAACAGAAAAGTGTGAACTTCTAAGTTATGCATAATAGTAAACGAATACAAAACTCAGATCTGTCACTTTGTAGACCCACTTGCTTACAAGACGATACATATATATATCTACAAAATAAAAGGTTTCTGAATTAGAAAAGCATTGGGTTACCTGAGTTTATGCATTGTAGAAGCACCGGCTGAGAGTGATATGCAAGAAAGGTCATCCTCTTCCCGAACTAACTTGGCTCGATCCTAAAAACAGGAATGACCATCTTTTGTATGTAATGAAATTGGTTCGCAGTTATTTAGAAAAAATAAACGCTGAAATATAGGTTTCGATTTCAGCACTTGAAAGAATGCAAATAAGTAGTTTTCAGGGGAGAAACATTCCTTTTTTTTGTTAACAAAAAATATCATCAAAGTTCTACCTTCAACCGCATAAACATTGCAACAGAGTTGTTCCAGGTTCCATCGATAAGGACAAAGTTGAGATGATCTTTTGAATTTTCCTACTCAATAAAGTGCAAGTTAAAGCAAAAACACTTCACGATGGATACTGGTATTTTAAATGATAGCGCAAACCGGAGATTGTTTCTGAAGACCACTAAGAGTTTAGTTTACTTACTGTTTCTGACAAGCAATCTGTTATTTGTGGAGCATCTTGAGAGAAGTAATCCTGAACCGACATTGGTGTTGAATTCCTATTGGGATAGAGGAAATATACCTTGTCTTTTCCTGAAAAGTTGGTTGGACAATGCAACAATTATGAGTAAGAATATAAGAACAAAAACACAATTTTTTCAATTGTATAAGTATTAGAAAATGTATCCAGATACGTACTTTATCAAATACATGTACCTGCATTCTTGAAGATCAGCGACCTTCACAACATCACAAAGGTGCTATCAATTCAGTAAGAACACTTACAGAAAGATTCCTAAACAACAACTGTTTTTCCTTTTATCTTTTGATTCCTAAACAGCAGGGCTTCTATGGTACTACTTATAGTGATTATTGTTTGTCTCCTGGTGTAACAGAAGAAACAAAATGTCTACTATTACAACTGGTAGAAGGGAAGAAGATAAGTTTAAGTATATTACCGGTTCTTGAATGAACTGTTTTAAGATCAATGCCCCTCTGCTAGAACAACCTAGTTCCCACAGGAGGAGTATGGAAGTAATGTTTTGTTCAATAATTCAAAACATTCGGAATCAGAAGCTATCAAGCACCACAATAGAGCCAGGTAAAGTACAATGTAACAGATATAAATATGTATAACAATAAGGGAAGAGAAAAGCCTGCCATGAAAGTGGAAACACAACAAACCAGAAGCAAGTAAGTTCAGAGCAATTAACCTGAAAGAATAATATTGCGATGACAACATCTACACTTTCGCTCCCTTTGATGCACCCTTCGCTCCAAGTCTTTGATTAGGATCTTCAGTCAGAGACCTATAAATTTTTAATATTAAGTCATGCAACGATCCCATAAAATCTAACACCTACAGGCGTTACAGTAAACGAGAAGACCGAAAAGGATTCAGTTCTGGACTTGGAAGTTGTTCCTGAACCATTATGGACCTATTAGTGACCATTAGAATAGAACAGACACATACTTAGAAAAGACCCCGACAAAAAAGTCCTCGCAATCAAATTGCAAAAAAGTCGCGCACACAACGAGCTTTCCGTATCAATTTGGACAAGTAGTAGCACCAAGATCTGAGTTCGGGATTTCTCAGATGATGGTCAACCGAGACCCTTTAAGAAAAGACCCCGGCAAACCTCGAGGATCGCTAAACCTAGAAATTCCAGTTCACCTCAAGTTGAAAAAAAAGGGCAAACCGCTGAAATATGTAAACCAAAAAGATAACTAAAGAAGATCGAGAAGGAGGAACCTTCAGTGCGATATCATCACAAGGTCCGAAGGAGGGGGAGCATCAACGGAGGCAAAGCGAGGGGCTGGGAGCAGGCAAGTGCGGTAGAGAGCAAGATGACATAGACGAGAACAGATTACTAGCTAGCTAGCCAAATGGAGAGAGAATAGCGAGCAGCAAGTTTTCCTGAAGATTCGGATTGAAAACTATTTATCTTTACCAGATCACTGGAGATAACTAAGATCTCCTCAGCATGTTCCAGTAGATCCACATACTTACAGGAAAACGTGCCGCTTCAAGCCACTACTTTTTTCTTCTTCGCCGTCGTCCATTTTTGCTCCCATGCCCGCGAGATGTAAACAGGCACAGAGCATGGATTTCTTTGTTCGCCAGTTAAGATTGCAGAATCAGCGTGACTGAATGGAGAAGTGGAGACATTTAGGGCATCCACAGTGGTGTGGATTCCACCCATATTTGTCAGTAAGAAATTTAAAAAAGAGCTGCAGTGGTGTGGAATCCACACCAATTCTCTTTCATCGTTCCTCATTTAAGCAACGTACGGAAAACTAAATTCATTGGTTGTTTCTCTGTTTTGTCTGACACATACAATAAAAAAATATTTACTGCTTTCTAAAATAATTTTACGATTCTTATCTCAACTACATCTCACTTAATATTAATACATTAAATAATAGTGGGAGGAGTGAGAAGGTTAAGAACTCCCTTATTGTAGGGATGAACAAATGAATTGAGTTGCTTAGACAATAAAAAAATATTTTATGGTGACATGGCACCTAGGTTTCTGTTAAGAAGCACATAACCATTGTGGATGCCCTTAGGATGCGTTCGGGTTGTACTTTATGTGCATTTTTTGACAGCATAAATATACAACATATGTGTTTTGGACTCCTTTATTTATTTTTGTTGTTCGCTTAAAACAGCATAAATGTCAACATAAATGACAGCATAAATGTCAGCATAAATGCCCGCAGCAAATGATACTTTTTCGTTTTCGTGCTTTCACTTCCGTTTCTTTACTCACCTCATAATGCAATTACTGTGACTATTGATTTAAAAAAAATTACAAGTTACTTTATTTATTAGAAATTACATAATGCTTTAAATAATTTATAAAAATAGTACTACATTTTTATCCAAATTTACAAAAAATCACATTTATAATACAAATCTATAATATATTATTTGTAATATCACATAGATTAATAAAATTAAAAAAACGAATAAATATACACACTTGTTGATATATAAATTAAAATATTAAAATAGTATATAAAAATATGAATGCATATAAATTTATTAACATACAAAGTTACAAAAATATTATATATTATTAAAAATTATAATTTCACTAAATAAATTCACATAACATTATCAGAAAATTTGAAACGTTTTTTCTTTTTTTACGCTTTTATATTTGTAAGAATTATAAAATTTAGATAATAAAAATATATTGTTTAGGAGTTACAAGTTTTGCTTAAATAATAGAAATAAAAATTTTATTGTTTGTGAATTTTTTTATTTATTTTTACTAACAAAATAAAGATACGTAGTGTAATATAATAAATTATAATTGTAATACGAAAACGGTAAACGCACTACATATAACTAACTTAACCAAACATGCTGCATATATGCTGCACTGCCAAACAACAGTTTTCAAAACAGCTGCATTTATGCCAGCACATTCCTGCCAGCAAATATGCTGCATTTATGTCAGTGCATTCCTGCCGCCAAATATGCTGCCTTTATGCTGCCAAAACAGCCATGCCGAACAGAGCCTTAGGGTTTTAGAGAAGAGGACCGATATTTTTAATAAAGAAATTAGTGCAATATTGGTGCAACTAGATAAAATTGTACTATTAGACCACGACAAATAGTGCAACAGGTTAACTTACACTTATAGATAATCTCTGTCGGGCCCTATTTAATTCCATCAATTAGTGCAAGCCGGAAAGGTGCACTAACTGATAGTGTCTATTGGAGCAAATTTTTCTTTCGCACCTATTGATCAAAGTGGGAATACATATTCACATTGGACTAATGGGGTGACATTATAAAGATGCACTATTTGACAGAACCAAATAGTGCAAGAAAAAAGTTGCACCAATAGATTTTCTCTACTGGAGCGAAATATTCACTACACTATTTGAGCATTATACAAATAGGACAACTTGAAAAAGCTGCACCAACAAATAGTCTATATTAGTGCAAGCTTTTATTTCGCTCCTATTGATCATACTTTAAACAATTAAATATAATGCACTATTGGTGCGACTATTCAAAAATGCACTATTAGGTAACATCAATTAGTGTGACCTATGATATTGCACCTATAGATAATTTCTATTAGAGCAAAAATTTTGCATTGCCTTGTTTGATAATTCGTATAGTATGAGGTGACATTAATAAATAGGGCGACATAAACAGTTGCCCCGATTGATACTATCTGTTAGTGCAAGTTTTTTTTTTTTGCACCTTTTGCTATAGTCAAGTAGTGCACCATAATTATGCCCTATTTGTTGTAATTTGTAGGTGCAGCCTTTAAAATGCACTAATTGATAATCTAGAGTTGCCCCAAAATACCAATATTGTTGTAGTGTAATAGCTAAGAATGGTTGTCTCCAAACATACTTAATATAGATAGATATTTGAACTTGTAACTATCTTTTGAGGGTTAATATTTGGAAACCAATATTTTCCTCTATGTATACAGGTAGTATTTCAGTTAGTTAAACTAAAAACCAAAATTCATCATAACGTTTGGGCGTCGAGTTCCTTTAATCCCAGATTGTATATACATAAGGACAGTGGTACCACCAGCATGCCCCTCAAACTCTTCCTAACTAAGATATTTTTGAATTCTGACATTTCATGACTCTGCTTGGCCGACTAATGTCCGCGAACAAAAAACAGCAAAAATTGTCGCACATTTTGTATTACAGCACAGCAGGCCATACTAATGGGTGTGAGGGTGTACGTCCCTTTTGTTGGCTGCTGCTATCTGGCTATTTCCTTCGCTCCTATTGCCTTTGAATTGTCCTTTTCTTCTCATTGCCTGCTTGTTTCTTGTTAAAAGTTACTCTTTTCTATTCAAAATATGTGTCATTTTAGAGATGTATTTAGACTTAAATTTGTACAGATTCATCTCTAAAATGACATATATTTTGAATAGGAGGGAGCTCAACTAGGCCTTGTTTGGCCGACCAAAAACAAGGAGGAACAAGAGCAAAATCAAGGAAAAACCTTAACCAAAAGGGTAAGTCTTAGATCTAAGGTTTTGGGCATAAAAATCTCCTTCTAAACTCTAGATCTACCCAAAGATCTAACATTTCCTCCCTTTCTACTATAGGGCCAAAATTATTGAAGCTAAAAGCTACTCTTGGAGACTACAAGGTTAATGTTCAACCTTAGTGCTTGTTTTTGGAATTTTTATGAAGTTTATGGCTATGTATATATGTGGCCGGAAATTTAAGGTGGGAGTACAACATATTTACTATGAGGTCGTTCGATCTTCGAGAGCAAAAATGCTCAAACGCAGCTTTTGTTGTTTTACAAATATTCTCTATGTGGTTAACTAATAAGGAGAGCATAGTAGAACACTTTCTCTTTGGAAAACCAAAACCATTGTCCCTCGCGTTATGGTGAAAAGTAGAGAGAAGGGAACGCGCTCCCCCACGTGTGACTCTTTTTTTCTCGTCGGGTTTACTATTCCCTCGTTGAAGATGGTAGCCCTCCCTAGCTCGCCTCAGAGCTCCCCCGGTATCATGACCTGCAGTGAGCGTTGGAACAGCGTTTCCTCCACTCAGCTCCCCGTCCGACTTGCTCGCACGTCACCTCCGCCTTCAATGCCGCCGAGTTCCAACGTTAGGAGGTCAGAGACTCCCCCTCTATCGCCTCTCTCTGATGATCCAGTTGCAGAAGTTTCAAATCTCTCTGGAGAACTTTTTTCGTCTGTCGAGGTAAGATTTAGTAACTTCTCTGAAGGAAGTAAAATACTTCTTGTTCCCCCGGATTCCTTAGTGCAAGCGTTTAAGAACTTTAGGTTAGTCTCTGATTTTGCTAGTCCTCCAAAGAAAGAGAAACCTAAACATAAAAAATCCCTAATTAGCCTCCTAATTCAAAGAATTCCTCTGACTTCTGTTTGCGCGCCTCCAATGGATTCTATAATTGCTAACTGCTCTCGCCTCCAACTTCACCCTGCGGAATCGACCTGGATTGATGAGGGTACTCTGTCAAATTCGCAAAACCACCCTGACTTTCAAAGAGCTCTTTTTGGTCGTCTCTGGAGTCCTACCCGTGCAGCTCCCAAGGTCCTCCAGAACGTCTTGTCGAACATTTGGAAACCCAAACCTGGTTTTAGGGTCTCAAAGGTAGGATGCAACCGATTCTCCTTTCAATTTTCGTGTGAAGCTGATATGAAAATGGTCTTAGCTGGTGGACCTTGGCACTTTCAAAGTCGTTTGCTGGCGGTGGTGCCCATCAACCCTAACATTAATATAAAGGAACATGACACTAAAGAAATTAAAGTTTGGGTCGGGATCCACAAGTTGCCTATGGCTTTTTTCAATAAATTGTCGGCTATCAGGTTGGGCAACTGTATAGGGAAGTTTGTGGATTGTCATGAGAGATTTAATCCTTTGGCTGCCAAGATCTTACGTATTAGGGTGGAGATTAAGATTGCAGATCCGCTTTGCCGTATGCTCATTCTGAAGACTGTTAAAGGAAATCGAGTGTTTAGGCTTTCGTATGAGAACCTGCCTTGTTTCTGCTTCAATTGTGGCAGAGTGAGTCACATTAAAGCTGATTGTCTGTTTTGGGAAAAGATGATATTGCTCCTGATAGATTTGGCCCCTGGTTAAGATCAGAGTATGCTGCTGCTTTAGCAGAGGCTTCGGAGTTTGCTTTGTTTAAGCAATGGAAGGATGAGGGAGCTTTGGATGGTCTGACTGCAATGGTCTCACAATCTGAAAGCTCTTCAAATTACAGTCCTCCTACTCTCAATGTGGATCTTACTCTAGCTACTTTACCTGTTGAAACCTCACCATCTTTGCCTATTCCGCTTCAAGTACCCACAAAAAATTCCCCATCTCTCCCTGTCTCGTCTGAAGCTATCCTCCAAGTTTTTCAGTCTGTTAAACCCCCTCCTGGCTTTAACCAATATTCTGCCCCTTTAACCTCTATTATGATATCTTCCACGGTCATCCCTCAATCTGCTGTTGGAACCCCTCTCTTGCCTCTTGCAGAGAACGGAAATGAGGTAAACCTGTTTGATTGGAGCCAAGCTATGGTAGCTTTCTCCAAAGAGTTTAACTCCAAAGGGAACCCAGTCCCAAACCTCCCTCTGCCTTCTACTCAGTATGTTCCTTCTTGGTCCAAGGAAAAGGATCCTTCCCCAAATGAAATTCTGACTAAAGGTGTTTGTATTAATCCAACTGATGTTTCTACTGCGATGTCTTCTTCCCATACTGTTTATAGCGGCAAAGGAAAGGCTAAGATGTACCCTGAATCTAGCCTTAGCCCTAGACACTCTGAAGCTTTCAAAACAAAAAAAAAGGAAAACCTTTAGTCTTAGTCCACTGATGACTAGTTCCCGCTTGGCTTTGGGTGAACTGGAGGAGACTGAGTACTTTGAGGCAATCCAAGATGAAGCAGACCCTGATGAGGATCAGGGCTGCCCTCCAAAATGAGTTGCCTATTTCTTAACTGTCGGGGGTTGGGTCGCCCCTGTGCAGTCGATTGGGTGTCTTTCTTGTTGAAGGAACATAAACCCAATCTGGTGTTTCTAATGGAGACTCATAAGTCTAGTGTGGATATGGATGTGTTAGTTAAGAAGTGGAGAAATTATTCCGGCTGGGCAGTTAGTAGTAATTGAAAAAGTGGGGGACTTCTTCTCTTATGGTCCAAAGTTTGTGACATCAGGCCTTTCAACCACTCAGCTCACCACATTGCAGTAGAAGTCCAACTCCCAGGTATGAACAAGTTTATGTTTATTGGTTTCTATGGGTGGGCTAATTGGCATCTCAAGCATCATTCTTGGGACTTGATTAGTAGACTGAATGCTGTAATTTCTATGCCTTGGGTTATAGGAGGAGATTTTAACCAGATTTTGTGGGATACTGAAAAATTAGGAGGGAGAAGGAGAGGTGAGGATCAGATGGATCCCTTTAGACAGGTCACCACTCTCTCTGGGTTGGTGGATCTAGGTTTTGTTGGCTTCCCTTACACCTTCACAAACTGTCAAGCTGAGCCTTATACCTCTATTAGCAGGTTAGATAGAGTGTTTGCCTCCCAAAATTTCTTAGCCCTCTTTCCTTCTACTTCTGTGTGCCATCTTCCTAGGGAATGTTCGGATCATTGCCCTATCCTCCTCAAATTACTTGGAAATCACAAAAACCCTGCTAAATTGTTCAGATTTGAAAATGTTTGGGCCCTGGATAGTCATTGTAAATCCATTGTGGTCTCCATCTGGGGAGAGACTAGTGAGGACCTTATGACCAATATTGTTAGATGTAAAAAAAAAACTCTTGGAGTGGAATGGGTGGTCTTTCAAAAAAATTAGTTTCAAACTGAGAGAAAAAAGAAAGGAGCTTGAGATTATTTCTGTGGCTTTTCAAAGTGAGTGGGCTATCTCTAATAGGAAGAGACTTCTTTTAGAGATTGAGCTGTTGTTATTGAAGGAAGAAACTAAATGGAAACAAAGATCAGGAGATAAATGGATTAAGGAAGGGGATAAAAATACTGCCTATTTTCATAGCAGAGCTTCCATGAACTGCAGGAGAAATGAAATTTTCTGTCTCCAGGATAATTTGGGTAACATGTGTTTTGATTGGAATGAGCTGGACAATATTGCTGCCTCTTACTTTGAAGAGTTGTTCCAAGACTCTCCTGCTGGTAATATGGATGAATTTTTGTATAATGTCAATGGGATCCTCCCCCCTGAGTGCATTGAGGAACTTAATACTGGTTATTCTGCTGAGGAGATTGTGAGAGCTGCTAAACAGTTAGGCTCCAACAAAGCTCCAGGCCCAGATGGTTTTAATGGGGTTTTCTTCAAAACCTTTTGGTCAGATGTGGGTAACCAGGTTATTGATACAGTCCTGAACATCCTGATTGGTAACCCTCTCCCAGAGAAGCTTAATAATTACCACATTGCTCTCATTCCCAAAGAAAAGGGTGCTACTTGCCTCACTAAATTCAGACCCATTGCCTTGTGCAACTTCACCTACAAGATTGCCACCAAAGTTTTAGCCAACCGCATTCAAGACATTCTTCCAAAAATCATTTCTCAGAACCAGTCTGGTTTTGTCATGGGGAGATTACTTACTGATAATGTTATTCTAGCTGGGGAGTTACACCACAAAATTGAGAGGTCTCTAGCAAAAAAGAAAGGCCTGTTTTCTTGCAAGATTGACTTGAGTAAAGCTTATGATAGATTGAGTTGGGATTTTCTTAACAAAATCATCCTAGCCATGGGTTTCACTGATGCTTGGAGAATTCCTGTGATGAATTGTGTCACATCTGTCAAGGGTTCTATTATTATTAATGGTTCCCCGGGGAGACCTTTCTCCCAAAAGAGAGGTATCAGGCAGGGAGATCCCATTTCCCCTTTCCTTTTTATTATTGCCCAAGAAGCTTTAACCAGAACCCTAAACAATGCAATGACTGACCTCTCTTATGAAGGTATACTTCTTGCTAATAATGCCCCCCCCCCCCAATCTCCCACTCGGCTTTCGCGGATGATATTATTTTCTATGGGAAAGCAAACTCCTCAAATATCCAAACCTTAGGCCGTATCCTTAACTCCTTTTTAGATGCCTCTGGCCACAAAATAAACCAAGATAAGCCAGAAATTGTCTTCAGCAAAAAAATCCCTCAACCTTTGAAAGATTCCCTTTCAAGAATCCTTAATGTTCACCAAGTTAGTTCTTTCTCAAAATACCTTGGTCTTCCTGTTAAAGTGGGTAGAAACAAAAAAGAGACTTTTAGTTATCTTCTGGAATCCATTAAGAAAAAAGTCCATTGCTGGAATAGGCCTGTTTCTCATGCTGCCAGATCGACTCTTATCATGAGTGTTCTCCAAGCTATCCCCACTTTCACTATGTCTCTGTTTAAGTTACCTGTTGGGATTATTGAGAAAATTAACTCCATATGTGCTCAATTTTGGTGGTCTGGTTCTAAAAAGAAGAAAACCATGCATTGGAAAAAATGGGATGCAGTGTGTGCTGATTTTGACCAAGGTGGCTTGGGTTTCAGGGCTATTGAAGCGTTTAACAAAGCCCTGTTAGCTAAACAAATCTGGCTTATCCTCTCAAATGACAACAGCCTAGTGTCAAAATCTCTAAAAGCCCTTTACTTTCCCAATACTAGTATCCTTCAAGCTTCAAAAGGTAAGAAAGATAGTCCAATCTGGGCCTCTTTTCTAACAGCAATTGATACTATTAAGTTGGGAGCCCTGAGATGTATTGGTAATGGGAAGGATACTTCTATTTGGGACTCCCCCTGGTTGGAGAAAAATAATCCTGCAAAACATATCACCAAAAACACCAACTTTCCTCATCTCACTTCTATTAACCAGCTCTTGAGCCAGGATCAGTCCTCCTGGAACTTGAACCTCATTGCGGAAACTTTCCTTCCTATAGACCAGGCTGATATCCTCAATACCAACTTTCAGATTTCTTCCAAGGACTCTTGGACCTGGGTAGGTACAAGCTCTGGGCAGTATTCTGTGAAGTCTAGCTACAACAAACTGATTCATTGTCCCAACACTACCTCTTCCTCTGAACCTACCACCCATTTCTCAGTGATAAAAAAGAAGCTGGTTCCCTCCCTTATCCCGCCGAGAGCTTGCCTGTATGCTTGGAAATTTTTCAGTAACATCTCTCCGTGTTTAGTCAATATCTCAAAAAGACTAGGAGGAAAGGATAAGTGCTTCCTTTGTGGTATCCCTGAAACTGATATTCATAACATCTTCAAGTGCTGGGCCTCAAAGGATGTTTGGACAGATTTCATTGACATTGATAGTATCCCTAATGAGTGTGATAATGCTATTCAAGACTGGATCATTTCCAAAGCTGTGGAATGGGGAAAACAAAGGGTTGCTAAGATGTGTAACACGATGTGGGCCATTTATGATGCTAGAAATAGGGTCAAGCATAATCCAGAGCTCGCCATTCTGGAGTGTATTAATGCTAATTTGGCTTTTATTGAAGCCTACAAGAAGGAGGCTCGAAACAACAGTCAGCAGAGGAATCAAGACACTCATTTTACTTCTAATGATGATGTTATTATCTTTTCTAATCATTGTAATAGGAAGATGGGCTATAATTTGACTTGCAATGGAATTTTCATGTCGATTATGGGTAACCTGGATCTAGCTTTTAGCAGGAAAAGTCGGAGCAATGAACCGGACTTTCTTCTAGAGTTGGAGATTATTCGGTATGGTTTGCAACAAGCGGTGAGGAGAAGGCTTTCAAGTTTGCTGGTGTTGATCAACCATCAACAAACAATGAAGATGATGAAGACTATTTTGAGTATAAGACATGAAGTCCCTTATTTGTATCAGTCTTTTGCGTCTGTACTGAGTAGTAGTATGGTTATTAATCTCTGTATGGTGAATGATACTTTTACAAATTTCCCAGCTGTAGTTACTAGTAGACTTTGTAATGCTGTGGGGGATTGGAGGCAGTGGGATAGCTCCACTGCCCCTTTAAAACTTGTCCACTCGGTTAAACTGGAAGGTGAGGTGCTTAGGGCATCCATTTTGATAGAAGGGGGGAGCTGGAACGTGTTTAGCCACTACAAGAAAAAACAGATTTAGCTACCAATGATTTGCTACCACACATATATTGGTAGCTACTTTCAAAAATTGCTACTGATTTTTAATGGTACTAACATAGTGGTGTCTATTTTGCTACAACAACGACAATGGTAGCTAGATTTTTTAAACAGTAGCCAAATCGCTATCACCTGACAAGACAGCTACCATTAGTAGTAGCTATTTTTTATTATCTTTCTTGGTTCTTTTTGTAAGAACAATTTAGCTACCAATGTTGGTAGCTAAATTACGGAATAGCTACTGCAAGATGTGGCTAATTCAATCATGGTAGCTATTGTGCCACTATTAAAGCAGCAGTAGCGAAAAATATTATAACTAGTAGCTAAGTTGCTACTAAAAGTTGCTACTACCAAATAGATAAGCTAAGTTAATAAAATTGCTACTAACACTCATCACGGTTGCCATTCTGCTACTGTTTGGGCGTCGGTAGCGAATATTTTTAGCAAGCATAAAAATTGTTACTATCTTTAAGTATGAAATTGCTACCGACTAATGATGTTAATGAGATTATGACTAATATTGTGCTACATTATAAAAAATGATAGCTAATATTTTTAAGTGATAGCAAAATTATAATTCTCTTATAATTTAAATGTGTGATACGTATATAATTCAATTTCGAAATTGCTACTGACTAATAATGCTAATAAACTTTAGTTGATATTATGCTAGAATACAACAAATGAATGCGGTATCAAAATTATTATTCTTATAACTTAAACTTGTGATTACTACATAGTTTGAAATACTAACCTATACTACTACTACTACTGCCATAGTGGACATGTTATCTTTTATATAAATTTTTAAATTTTTAAAAAATTTCAATATAGTATATTGGTTAGCTTTTAGCTATCAAAATTTTGAAAAAGAACAATAATTAAATAAAAATTGTCTAATTCGTGAAAAAGAATTAAACTATATACTACTACTAGAATTTTTTATCATATAAGATATATTTAACATAATATATTTTTGATATTATAATATTTTTAAGTCTCAAAGTATCACACATATTAATACATTACTCCCTCCGTTAATTAATATCTATCGTTTTAGACTATGAATCTTGTTCAAAAATATTTGTCATTCTAGCTTTTTGATACACTTCATTCCACTTTTATCCCTACTATTCAATATAAAAGTAATGATTATCTAGTTGGAAAAGTAAAAAGTAGGGGCACATGCGTCATTGTTATACTTTTCTTAATAAGTGTGCAAATTTCTAAAATGACAGATATTGTTGAACGGATGGAGTATAAAATAGAGTAAAAGTATTAATTATTTAAATTAGTACATATTTTGATTAAAATTTACAAAATTAATATAAAAATAGTAGTAATAATAATTTAATTAGTTAAGTGTATATATATGTATGTGTTTATATATTTAATTTAATACAGTTTTTATTAATATATGATACTTTTATTTACAAAAGCCACATAAACTAATAAAACATAAAAAAAATAAAACAAATAACAATTTAAATTAGTTGACGTGTAGGTTAAAATTTACAAAGTAAGTTGAATATATATTATGTATATATATGTGTGTATACATTTATAAAATGTTAAAAAATATACAAAATTATAATAAAACGTACATAAATATACGATATATTAATATTTTTAATTTACAAAACAACACACAAATTAATAGGTTTTTGAAAAATAGTAAAGTTAAAACAATTTATTTTAGTCAAGATTATACAATATTATACATCTATTAAAATTTATAAAATATTATATTATACAAATTTACAAAAACAAAATATATTATTTAAAAGTTTTAATTTTCATGTAATGATGTATATTATATTAGTATTTTTAACACTATATAATTTTAATTATATAAGTAACTTTACATAATATATTATCTTTTTTGTATAATTTCTGACATTTCAAAGATTTTTAAAAGATATATATGTATATTTTTTAATTTTTTATAATTTTAAGCCAATAATATACTTAAATTTTATTAGCTTTATTATTTTGGTCACATTAAATTAATTTGTTATATTATATAATCGGCCATATATCTATTTTATAAATTTTAATATATCCCTGACCACAATTGTAATGCCCAACCTTAATCCGGAAATTTTTGCGCGGAAGCGAGACACCAAGGGGCTCTTACAGATTAGGTCATAAGACCAATTAGGCATCACCGGCGTTGGGTCAAAAGACCCAACCAGCCTATTACTCAGTGCAGATGGAACAACCATTCACTTAGCCACAAGTAGAGCTGATCATAATGTGTTCGGCCCGGCAGCCCGGTCCGACCCGGCCCGTAAAAAAGCCCGACGAGCCCGAACCCGATAGGGCTTCCGGGCGGGCCTGGACATAAAATTAGGCCCGAATGAAAAACCGGGCCGGGCCGCGGCACATTTTTTGAGCCCGTGGGCAAGCCCGGCCCGGCCCGATTTTATATTATTTATTATTATATTTTTAAAATGTAATATAACTATTTAATTTTTATATAAATATACAAAAATTATAATATAAATTTTAAATAAGTTATTATATAATATATTAATTTTAAATAAGTTATATATTAATATATCTATATTAAAATATATTAATTTTAATTTTTTTTTAATTTATATTACAAATTAAAAAACCGGGCCGGGCGGGCCGGGCTTCGGCAAAGTCTGGAAAAAAGGGCCTAGCCCGGCCCGGCTCGGCTCGAGCATGTAAAAAACCGGGCTTGGTTTTTGAAAATAGGCCCGACGGGCCTAAAATTTTCCTCTGGCCTGGCCCGAACCCGGCCCGCCCGCCCGAATGATCACCTCTAGCCACAAGCAAGAGTCAAGAGTGGACTTAAACCTCCCAACGACAAGTTCCTTCACTAACTCACATTCCCGTGGCCCAAATGCCTCAGTCGAATGCCAGGCCGCAGCTCAGACTAAGTCAACTCCGTCCCTCTCCCTGCAACCCGAGTACATGTGCGTCCCTTAGCGGCCGCACTCGTCCTCGGCACCGTCGGGCCTCCAACAGCCCAACAGCCAAAGACCCCAACTAGTACGAGTCAGTAAGGTGTGCTAACGCGGACCACGTCGCACCCTGTCTCCGTCCTGTTCCAGGACTCAACACTTGCCGAACCGTAAGACGACTCTGATGTGCAATGCCCCTTGCACCTTTCGTGGCAGGAGTCATACAATCAGGACAACCCATAGTTGCCTCGTGCCAGTGGTCACACCAGCACTCGCAACCTAAGGGCCGGCATTGATCACAAAGTGCTCACTGCCTCTTGGAGTCAATACCAAGCCTTCCTGGGAACATGCAAGCTCATAGGCTTACTCGGTCCCCATTAGGCCCGGGCAGATGCCCTCCACATCACCCGCTAACTGACCTAAGGGTCAGCACTGAGCACAACGTGCTCAGACTATTGGAGTCGCTACCAAGCCATCCTGGCAACAAGCATGCTCAAAGCACGTCCGGTCCATACCAGGCCCGAACAGATGCCCTCCATAGCATCTGCAAACACAGCCCTCGCCGAGTCGACAAGCTGACGCTACTCAGCTCGGCCAGACATCCTCTAGTTGCTTCGTGCCCGTGAAGACACTGGCACTTGCAACCTAAGGGCAGCACTAAGCACAATGTGCTCGTGCTATTGGAGTCACTGCCAAGCCACCCTGGCAGTGTGCATACCCGAAGGCATACCCGGTCCTTACTAGGCCCGGACTGTTTGATCATGTCTCGGCAAAAACTTCCATTTATATTTACAGTATCAAACATTCAATATATACACGTAGTTTCTATATATGATGTGAATAACTATCATGGCGCAATGGTTAAGACATTCTATATTCGTCCCAAACATCGGGGGATCGATTCTTGCTCTATGCACATTTTAACACACTAGTTTGAATTAAATATGTCATTGGTATGGAGGTCTATTTATACTCATACGTTGTAAGGTTCGATCCTAGATGTGTACACATAATTAGTCAAGTTACGCGGGCACATGGCTCTCACTTCTTGTGGGATTGAATGGTGGTGGTGCCCATTGTTCAGTAGTGTGTAGAGCTAGCTATATACCATTCTAGTATGGATTTTGTTATTGCTATACTAGTAGCAACTTTGATACTGCTTTGCTAGTAGCCATTTTGCTACCAATATTTTAGTAGCGATGTTGTTACTGCTACACTAGTAACGATTTCGCAACTGTTATACTCGAAGCCATTTTGCTACTGTTACACTGGTAGCCATTTGGCTACTACATTCTAAAACGGTAGCAATATCTAGCTATAAGAAAAGTAGTAGCGAGGCCAAAGCGAAATAGCTACCGCATTCCAAAACGGTAGCTATTTTTAATTTAGCCACTAGGACCTTTGCTACCAATGTATATCAGTAGCTAAATTATAAAATGCAGTAGCCCGTTGTGTTTAGCTACCAAAACTGATGATTTAGCTACTGATATACAGTGGTAGCTAAATCTGATTTTTCTTGTAGTGAGCTCTTCCTAACTATGTTTAGTACGGATATATATAAGAAACAATGACCTTTTCAAAAAAAATAAGGAGAGCATAGTGGTTAAGTTTGTGGGTTCCACTGGAAAAAAGGAGCAGTAATACAATAACACATGTATAGTTAGACCTAGGTGCCAAGCTCCTTTTTTTCGCAGGCAACGAACGAGGTCTATATATACATGTTTTTGCTGTTTTTTATTTATAATTGGACTTAAAACTGTTTTATTAATATACAAAACCTGGAAGACCAGGTGACATGTTCTTGCTATTGGTGCGTCAAACCGGTACTATACGAATTCTCACCCGGAATCTCATTGACGACGATGGGTATTATACCCCCTGCCACAAATACTACGTACACACACAAGAAGGCTACAATGAATATTCAGTCGATATTTAATGTGATCGTGTTGAATGACAGATACACAGGGTTCCCTTTACTCTTTTTTTTTGTTTGGGTTTGTTAGAATATATACATGTAGACCCAATGTACATATGTATATATATAGTTCTATTATACCTCAGCTTAAACACTGCGTTTAAGCTAGTCACATGTTTCTGTTATATACATATATATATACAAATACTTACCCCTCTGTAAAGCGATATACAATACACTATACTCTCACATTCTAATACATGATGTTTTCTTTCATATCCCTCTCTGTATATTTTCTATATCGGTTTCTTGTTTTCTAACATGGTATCAAGAGCGACCAGAAAAACAAGAAACTCTCTCTTTTCTTTCATTGTCTTCTCTATCACGCACATATCTCCCGTCGACATTCAAATTCTCTCTTTCATAAAACTTTCTTTCTTCTCTGAGATTTTTCGACAATGTCAGGCAACGATGGAAAGGATGATCAAACCTCGAAAGATAAGGGGAATGACAAAGTACCATCGAAAGATAAGGGGAAAGACAAAGTACCAGACGAACCAGGAGAGACAGAAGATTCTATACCCAGCGAGCTTCGATTACACTCATCGGACTTTCCAGGAATGCAATTAGCTTATAAATACAACGGAGGACCAGGGTTTCTAGACTGGAAACGCAATTTCATGGTTGGTTTGATATCCAAGTCGAAGTTAGGTTTTGTCGAGGGTTCTGTCAAACGAAGCGACTACAAAGGGTCACAAACAATGGGATAAGGCTAACGAATGGTGATGGGGTGGATCTTCACCGCGCTTGAAGACACGCTTCGCAAATCTGTGATATTTTCCCGACAGCGGCTGCAATCTGGGCTAACCTTCGACAAAGATTCGACGAAACCAGTGGAACCCGACTTTTACGATTCGCCAAGAATACCGTAAGCTGGAACAAGAAGACAGCTTAAATACTACTACACGAAGTGGGTTCAACTGTGGAATGAGGAGCAAGAAATACAAGAACTTCCAGTTTGTTCGTGCGGGGCTTCAGAAAATTTGGCAAAGATCACAGAAAATGCTAGGGTTGTCGATTTTCTTATGGGTTTGAATCCAAAGTTTCAAACAATGCGAAGCGCAATACTGGTAATGTCGCCACTACCAAGTATTGAACGCGTTTATGCAATGGCGAAACAAGAAGAGAATCACAAAAATAATCAGAAATCCAGAAGCATCGAAGGAGATTCTCTCACTTTCCAATCATCCATCAACCGAAACCCTATTTTTCCAAGAAAAGTTTCAGAAGCCAGAACTCAAACCCCTAATACCAGGAATGGAAAGAATGATGACAAAAGGGTCAAATGCACGAAATGCAAGAAACCCGGACATACCTATGAAGAGTGCTACTGGGTTAAGGGTTTCCCGCCGCATTGGAAACACAACAATGAAGGTAAAGCTCTAGGAAGCGCCATGGATGAAGAAAATTTCTGCGCTCCAGAACAAGGAAACTGTCCAGTTCCGGCATGAATCAACAGCAACTCGAGGGATAAAGGCTTACCTCAAGAATCAGACAAAAGTTCTAGGACTCTCTCAAAATCAGCTTACAAGTTTTAATGTCCTATCTTCAAATGGATCCAGAACTGCATCAAACTTCTCGAACTGATTTATGATCAGTTCGCAGTATGACTTTCATAACCTCTAGTGCCTGGAATTTGAACAATAAATCTTGCATGTCTAGATTCAAGGCTTGGATAGTAAATGTATCATAGATACGAGGGCCACTGACCATGTTTGTGGAAATATTACACTTTTTGACAGAGAAAGTTATAGAAAATGCAATCAAAAGGTTACCATGCCTGATGGACATCCTGGTCAAATTGAAGGAATTGGGAATATCCATTTGACTGAAATTTTACCTTGTTAAATGTCTTCCATGTTTCATCTTTTAAATTCAATCTGTTGTCTGTGCGAAAATTTGTTCATCAAATACATGCTTGTCTTATAACTTCTGTGAATCATTGCTATATACAGGACCGTGAAACATCTTTTTGTTTGATGCTTGCAACAGAAGAGAAGGGTCTGTACCTTTTAGGTGTTTTGAGTATTGATAGATTTCTCCAACTTAGGAATTCTTTGAAATGTAGCAGAAATGAAAATGTAATGAATTCCATTGCTGATAAACATGTTTCTGCCTCTGTTGTGAATTCTGTTTCTCTATGGCATAACAGATTAGGCCATGCGCCTCTGCAAAAGCTTTGTAAACTGGGTCTTATAAATAAAGGAAAATCCCTTCTGATTTTGTATGTGATGCTTGTCATTTGGCCAAAGATCATAGACTTCCTTTTCCTCATTCTGTTATCAAAACAAAGGACATTTTTGAGCTTATTCATCTTGACATATTGGTCCATTTAGACAGAAGACATATGATGAGAATAGATACTATTTCGGAGCATAGTTGATGATTTCTCCCGTGCTATATGGATTAAACTTTTGAAAAACAAACATGATGCTTTCAGATTTGTTAAGGAATTTACACTGATGGCAGAAAGGCAATTTAATAAGAAAATCAAGATTGTTCGATCTGACAATGCTTTTGAATTGGGTCTTTCTGTAGAAGGAAAAGCTTTTTATAAATCTTTAGGCATTACTCATCAAACATCTTGTGCTTACACTCCACAACAAAACGGAGTTGTGGAACGTAAGCATAGATACTTAGCTGAAACAGCCAGAGCTTTGTATTTTTATTCTAAAATACCCATAGAATACTGGGGGGAATGCATGCTTTCTGCTACTCAATTAATAAATAGACTTCCTTCAAGTATTTTACAAGGCAAAACACCATATGAAGTAATCTATGGATGTCTTCCTGATTATAAAAGGTTGAAAGTCTTTGGTTGTCTTTCATATGCTGTTAACCTAGATAAAAACAAAAGCAAACTTGATCCTCGTTCTGATGCTTGCATTTATCTTGGTTTAATGGATACTCAGAAAGCTTATAAATTGCTTAGACTCAAGGATATGAAAATAGTTGTTTCTAGAGATGTCAAATTTCATGAAACTACTTTTCCCTTTCACACCAAACAGCCATACAACCTCCCTTCTGAAACAGCTCAAACTGATATGCCTATCACATATGACTCTGATGATACAGATTATCCTACCAAAACCAATGAAAATACTCCAGCAGTTATTCCTGACAGCACCATCACCATACATGACTCTACAGAAAACCAAAATGACCAACCTGTTCCTACTACTTCTGCCAACTCTGAACCACCAGAAAATCTTAATCTGAGACGGTCCACCAGAACAAGATCTATCCCTTCATATCTACAGGATTACTACATTCATGATGAATTGCCTGAAACTGATTCCTTTACAGCCATAATGTCTAGTAGAATCAGTTTCAACAGAAGTAATTCAACTGATAACAACAAGCTTAACAGCAAGCTTAATCTGTTCTCTCTAACAGATATAACACCCAAATATATTCTGAACACTGATTGCAATGACAACTTTGAGAACATTCTTCATTTCAATGATCCAACTACTTATGAAGAAGCTTCTCAAAGTTCTCATTGGAACATGGCAATGAAAACTGAACTAGATGCTCTCATTGCAAATCAGACTTGGGATCTAGTTAAGCTTCCTAAACACAAAAAACTTGTAGGATGTAAATGGGTTTTCAAAACCAAACTGAAAGCTGATGGTTCTGTTGAAAGATACAAAGCACGTTTAGTTGCAAGAGGTTTTAGTCAAAAATATGGTCTAGATTATACAGAGACATTCTCTCCTGTTGTTAGAATGTCCACTATTCGAACACTTTTGGCTATTGCTGTTAAGAAACAATGGATTACTGATCAACTTGATGTCAATAACGCTTTCATACATGGAGACCTTCATGAAGATATATATATGCAAATACCACCAGGTCTCCATGTAGAAAGCAACATGAATGCTTGCAAATTGAAAAAATCCCTCTATGGTTTAAAACAAGCATCAAGACAATGGTTTGCAAAATTGAGTGATTTCCTAACTCAAGTAGGATATATCAGATCTGAAAACGATTACTCTTTATTTTCAAAAAGAAATCATCAATCTGTTACATATCTTGCCATTTATGTTGATGACATCCTTATTTGTGGAAATTGTTTCTCTGAAATACAAAACTTGAAAACCCGTCTTGATCAGCAATTCAAGATAAAGGATCTTGGAAAACTTCATTACTTCTTAGGAATGGAGTTTATCCATCATCCTAAAGGGCTGATAATCACACAAAGAAAGTTCTGTTTGGAGATCTTGAATACTTTTGATAACATAAATAGTAAACCTGCTCATGCTCCTTTACCTGTTAATACTAAACTTCATAGAAATGCAGGAAAAACTCTTGACAGACCCATCATATACAGAAGTCTGGTTGGTAAGCTAAATTTCCTAGTTCATACTAGACCAGATCTAGGATTTACTGTCCAGTTGCTAAGTCAGTTTCTTCATGAACCAACAGAACAACATCTTCAAGCTGCCTTATATACTCTCCGTTATTTGAAAGGAACAATTTCTTATGGATTATATCTGAATAATGTTGCTGATTTTCGTCTCTTAGCTTATTGTGATAGTGATTGGGCATCTTGCCCAAACACTAGAAAATCCATTTCTGGTTTCTATGTTTTCTTAGGTGGCAGTCCTATCTCATGGAAATCCAAGAAACAGACAAGCGTCTCTCTCTCTTCTGCTGAAGCGGAGTACCGTTCGATGAGATTAGTGACCACCGAGCTTGCCTGGCTAAGCAAAATCATCCATGAGTTCGACATACCAGCAGTGCAGCCCATACCTCTACGATGTGATAACAAATCTGCAATATACATCGCCAAGAACCCTGTCTTCCACCAGAGAACAAAGCACATAGAAATCGATGTCCACTATGTGCGCCAGAAAATATCAGAAGGAATGATCAGTCTTCAGTTTGTCCCCAGCAGACAGCAAGTAGCAGATTTCCTGACTAAACCCCTCTGTGGCAAAGATTACAGAGATATACTACAACACATTGGTCTTCAACTCCTTCAAAACACAGATTAGCTTACAACATCCATGTTTTGAGGGGGTGTGTTAGAATATATACATGTAGACCCAATGTACATATGTATATATATAGTTCTATTATACCTCAACTTAAACGCTGCGTTTAAGCTAGTCACATGTTTCTGTTATATACATATATATATACAGATACTTACCCCTCTGTAAAGCGATATACAATACACTATACTCTCACATTCTAATACATGTTGTTTTCTTTCATATCCCTCTCTGTATATTTTCTATATCGGTTTCTTGTTTTCTAACAGGGTTCCCTTTACTCTTTAGAAGGTCTGTTCCGATTGGATTAATTTGGAAAACATTAGGCCCGATTATTTTTTAAAGCTCAAGCTCATAGCCAATGCTATTTGAAGTTAAAAAATGTAGGAGGAGAAAAACTGTGTAGAGAAAAAGTAAATTTAATATGACATTCGATGATGTGAGTGACATATAAAGAGAAAAATTGATGTAATCAGATAAACTCCTTTTTGTAAATCTGCAAAACAATGAAGTCATGTAGAAAAGTACATTACAAAAATAAAATTAATTACTGATTAATTTTTAGTGGTATCATTAGCTAATAATTTTTAATTTATATACTATCAAAGAGGATCATGTTTCAGATAATATAATTTTTAAGTTACTAAAACTAATGAAATTTTAGCTCAATAAAATAATGAGTACCCAATCCCAATCCAAAAATTAAACGGGTTAAAAGACTTTTCCTAAATCCATAATTTAGAGGTCATTTTAAGTCGGATTTTTAGATTGTGTTAAATTGACATCCCTTACAAACACATCCACTCAAATTAATTAATTAAAATTGCGATTCACTTCAAAGTCAAAAGGAACAAGTAGTTAAGGTCCGTTCTCAATGTCGAATGAGATCAATAATCTATCCTAGATTATGGTGGGGCCATAACTAAAAACATGAGGGGGTGTTTGATAATGATCGATAAACTCTGGAGCTCCATGAAATCGAGACAGACCAGAGAAAGGAGAAGAAATAGAAAGGAGAACAACTTTCCTTTGTATTGAGAAGAACAGGATTACATGAACAAGGAAGAATACCCAACGTGGAAGGCTTGGGTGAAGAAAGGGGAAGAAGAAATCGGGATGCTACACAGAGCAGAGAAGGGAGAAATCTATATCGAACTCAAAAACTAAAACAAAGCTAATCTGTAAACCCTAGATATACCCGAGACAAATGCAGACTCAATAACAAAACAACTACTAAGAAAAACGAAGCGTTTAACTTTAAAAACTCTTAACCCTTAAACACCTATCTTAACAGGCCCCCTCAAAACAGACACCCAGTGACTGTTTTGAATCTTCAGACTGAGAATTCACCAATCCCATATCATGTAATGTTTTGGTGTAACACCTCCCAGGTAGAACCTTTGTAAGCACATCAGCTAGCTGTGAGTGTGTACTGATAAACTTGACCTCTATCAGTCCTTCTTCCAGCTTCTGTCTCACAAAGTGTACATCGACTTCAACATGCTTGGTCCGTTCGTGCAAGACAGGATTCCTAGCTATGTAGATAGCTGACTGACTGTCTGACTTTACAGGGACTGGTATCACGTCTTTCACTCCAAGATCTGATAAAAGTCTTGTGATCCAGCTTAACTCAGCAGTCACGAGCCTCATGGATCTGTACTCAGCTTCGGCTGAAGAGAGCGCTACAGTGGGCTGCTTCTTTGATTTCCATGACAAGGGGCAGCCTCCCAGCTGTATGAAATAGCCACTTACTGATCTTCTTGTATTTGGGCAGCTGGCCCAGTCTGAGTCACAAAAGGCCAACAGATTCAGTGAGTTTCTTTTATCAAAAAACATTCCATAATTCAATGTACCTTTGATGTATTTTAGAGTATGTAAAGCAGCTGCATAGTGTAAGTCTGTGGGTTTTTCCAAGAATTGACTAAGTAATTGGATGGTGAAACTCAGGTCTGGCCTGCTATGCATCAGAAAGCTAATTCTACCTACCAATCTTCTGTAAACAGAAGCATCTGAGAGAGGATTTCCCTTGTCCCTGATGAGTTTGACATTAAGCTCAAGAGGGCCAACTGTTGTTTTATTGTTCCAGCAATCAAATTCTTTTAAAAGGTCCTCTGCATACTTCCTTTGTGTTAGAACCACACCTTGTGTGGTGTGCAGAAATTCCAAACCCAGAAACAAATTTAAGCGACCCAAATCCTTTATTTGAAATTTCTTATTCATTCTTTCCTTAACCAGCTGAATCATCTTAGTATCACTTCCAGTTAATAATATGTCATCCACATATACAACCAGAAAACAGACACCATCATCACTGTTTCTACAGAAAAGAGAGTAATCGTTGAGGGACTGAGAAAAACCAAGTTCTTTAAGGAAAATGCTAAGCTTTTGGTGCCACTGCCTAGAGGCTTGCTTAAGGCCGTATAAAGATTTTTTCAGTAAGCATACTTTGTTAGTGTCTACAGTGTTAAGCCCCTCAGGCAGTTCCATATAAACTTCCTCAAGAAGATCCCCGTGTAAAAACGCATTGTTGACATCAAGTTGGTCAACAGTCCACCCCCTTTTGGTGGCAACAATGACTAAAGCTCGAATTGTAGTAAATTTAACTACAGGGGAAAACGTTTCCTGGTAGTCTATACCGTGCCTCTGTGTAAATCCTTTTGCCACTAGCCTAGCCTTGCTCCTCTCTAGGGTACCATCTGATTTGTATTTGTTTCTAAACACCCACTTGCATTTGACAGGTTTCTTACCCTTTGGGAGTTCAGTTATGACCCAGGTTTTATTTCTATTGAGGGCAAGGAACTCTTCTGCTATGGCTTTTCTCCATTTGGGATCCTTAACAGCACTGTGATAGTCTCTGGGTTCTACCTCTCTGTTTAAAATGGATTTATGATGGGAAGTATTGGCAAGTAAACAGAGCACTTGGGCAGGACAAACAGAAGATGTTAAAGAATCAACATGCAGAGAGTTTTCATTGTCATACTGATCAGCAGGAATATTAGTATTTTGAATGCTGGAAGCAATTCTAAGTCTATCTATAGAATTGCAGTAAAAAGACAGTGTGGAGACTTATCTTCTTTTTGTATGCAGACTTGGTTGAGCTCATAGTCTTTCAGGTACTCAGGAGTATGTTTCTATCTTTGTGATCTTCTAAGGAAAAATTCCTAAACTGGTTGATTTCCTTCTTCTGCTGTTGTATCCTGGGCTTCTTGCTCTGCGCTTTCTTGGTCTTGTTCTTCTGGTGAAGGCCTTTCTTGGCTGGTTTGTGTGTTTCCTCATTCTGCACTTCTGATGAGTTTCTTTGTTCTCTGTCACTTGGGTTAGTACTTTCAAAAAATGCATTTAAATTGTCATCATCCTCCAGAATGGTAGGAAAAACAGACAAGTCATGTTCTCTATGATCTTGTGTGGTTTCAGCAGTGGTTTCCTTGTAGGGAAAAAGGCTCTCATGGAAATTGACATCTCTGCTGTATATTATTTTGTCATGGTCAAGATCATAAATCTTGTATCCCTTTTTGCCTTGCGGGTATCCAATGAAAATGCCTTTCACACATCTAGAGGAAAATTTATCATGCTGATCATAATTTATATTGGCAAAGCACAAACAACCAAAGCATCTAAGGAGATTGTAATCTGGTTTTTCATTGAAAATGATTTCATATGGAATTTGGCCGCCTATTGAGCTAGAAGGCATTATGTTTATAAGGTATGTGGCTGTCATAACACTATCTCCCCAAAATTTTAAAGGTAAGCCCGACTGAAACATGAGGGCTCTTGCAGTATTCATAATGTGTCTGTGTTTGCGCTCTACCACCCCGTTTTGCTGTGGACTGTGTGGGCAAGAGGTTTGGTGCATTATTCCCTTTTCTTTAAGCAGGTTAGCATTAAACTTTGAACTACCCAATTCATAGGCGTTGTCGGATCTGATGCATTTTACTTTCTTGGCAAACTGTCTTTCAATTAATTCAATAAAATTGAGTATTATTTGAAAGCAGTCAGATTTGTTGGCACATAAGTGAACCCATGTAGCTCTACTCCTGTCATCAACGATAGTCAAGAAGTACTGAAAACCATCATGGGTTCTATGGGGGTAAGGCCCCCATAAATCTACATGTATAAGATCAAAAGTATTCTTGGATCTAGTGTTGCTCTCATTAAATGGTAACCTGTGACTCTTGGCTCTAATGCAAGGTTCACACACAAATTGTTTACAAGGTTTATCTTTTCCTAGCAGATTCAAACTGAGAAGACCTTTTCTATGAAGGTGTCCTAGGCGATGATGCCAAAGAGAAAAACTGTCATTACAATCAAATCCTATGACAGCTCTATTTCCAGAATTAACAGAACTAAACTTGCTGTTTACAAAACCATCAGAAACTTTCTTGTCACAGAGATTGTCAAGCAGATAAAGACCACGGCAGCAATATCCTATTTCCACTTCATTCTTCCACTTAGAGTCCTGGTATACACAAGATTTGGAATCAAAATAAATCTTTCCTCCCATGTCTCTAGATAGTTTACTCACAGCAATAAGATTGAACTGAAAACTTGGAACATAGAGAACATCATTCAGAGTTATCATGGAATTGATTCTCACTTTTCCTATAATTCTAACAAATTGCGGGTGTCCATCTGGCATGATTATCCTATGGGCATTGCTAAGTACATGGTGTGTAACAAACATAGAAAAATCACAGCACATGTGGTCAGAAGCACCAGAGTCAAGCAGCCAGACAGAACTATCAAATTCCCTTGTCACGTTGGTTTCTTTATTCTGATTGTTAGCTAAAGCAAGAGATTCTGATAAATTAAAAAGGTAAGGATAGATCATACCTACGAAACCGCAGTTGGTTTCTTTGTTTTGATCTTCCTTGGCGACATTCTTGGACTTACTGATGTATGCCAGAAGCTGATTGACTTGTTCATTTGTTAAGCCACCCTTGAAAGGATCTTCAGGGGTTTCACCTTTTGCCTCATCAATAGTCGCGCTGGCATTTGCCTTTTTGTTCCCGTTGTTTCTCCAGTTCTGAGGGAAGCCATGTTTGCGGTAGCACTTGTCTCTTGGTGCTCGTTTCTTCCGCAAAAGGTGCAGACAAGGGTTGGTCGTCTGGTGGAATTTCCCGTCTGATTGTTGAAATTTCCCGTCTGATTTCTTGCTGCTGTTCTTCTCGAATTGTCGGCGGCGAAAGACGATGAGGCTCCTTCAGAGAGGTTAGCTACGGTCAGGGTTTTTTGCCGCTCTTCTTGCACGAGCAGAGAGAAAACTTGCTCTATACTGGGCAAGGGTGTAATCATGAGTATATTTCCTCTTATAATGGCGTACGCTCATTAAGCCCCATGAGGAATTTGATTAATCGTCTCTCCTTAATGTAGGTCTGAAACCTCTCAGTATTGTTGCACTCACACTTGGGTATGGAGTCGGTGGCGTCAAACTCGTCCCAGAGCTTCTTGACGCGGTTGAAGTATGTGCCAATCGTGTCTCCTCCTTGAGTGGTGGCGCTCAATTGCTGTTCGATTTCGAGAATCTTGGTAGCGTCTTTCTGCTCATACGTCCCACACAACTGCTCCCAGATCTGAGCTGAGGTAGGGTTGAAAATGACGGTTTCAGCTATCGATTTCTCCAAGCTTGAGAGGAGCCATGACATAACCATCTTATTACATCTTTCCCAGGCTTGCACCTTGTGCGTTGGGGTCTCTGGTTTCGTGGTTGTCCCATCCAAGAAACCGGTCTTGCTTTTCGCACCAAGAGCAATTTCAACTTGCTGTTTCTAGCAAGCAAATCCCGTTCCGTCGAACTTGCTTGCCACGGCTTGCCCTGGTTGATCGGAGCTGGCAAGATATAGCGGGTCGCCGACTGGGATGTGGGTCTCATCCCCAGATTTGGTTTCTTTGTTATCTTCTTGGTTGGGGTTTTCTGGCGGAGTCCCAGACATTCTCTACGCGATAGATCCCAGCGAAAAATGTACAAAATGGAGGCGAAGAAGAAGACGGAGAATTTGGCAACGACGATGAAATGGGATGACGAAATTGCCCGAAGCTAAATACCGGGATTCCTTCGTGGCTCTGATACCATGATAATGATCGACAAACTCTGGAGCTCCATGAAATCGAGACAGACCAGAGAAAGGAGAAGAAATAGAAAGGAGAACAACTTTCCTTTGTATTGAGAAGAACAGGATTACATGAACAAGGAAGAATACCCAACGTGGAAGGCTTGGGTGAAGAAAGGGGAAGAAGAAATCGGGATGCTACACAGAGCAGAGAAGGGAGAAATCTATATCGAACTCAAAAACTAAAACAAAGCTAATCTGTAAACCCTAGATATACCCGAGACAAATGCAGACTCAATAACAAAACAACTACTAAGAAAAACGAAGCGTTTAACTTTAAAAACTCTTAACCCTTAAACACCTATCTTAACAGTGTTTGAGAATGCAATTTAACCCTAAATTATGGTTGACCCACCCCAACCACATAATCTGCAACCAGAATGTAGCCTTATGAAGACAGCCCGCCAGCTCCCTGCCGCTGATCTGCTTCTTCAGATGAGTAATGACTCGTCAATTTACATTACTAACCAAAGAGGAGTGATGACATTGACGAAGACCAATCAGACATGAGACCTCTAATGTTTTGATTATGATCTTTCTTTTGTCAAACCAATAAAACTATTAAATTCTCTAAAATTTGTCACTTGGCTATGTCACTTTGGCTAGCTGTGCTCCATGTTGCTGTTGGTGTGAGAAACCGACAATCCGTACTCAAACCCATGCAGAATCTCAATTGACGGCGATTAATAGGAAACTCCCCACCACACATATATATACACACATACGCACGAAACGGCATGCAGTACGAGTACTGAGTAGAGATTAATGAGGTCGTAATCAGGTGAGAGAAAAATTAATAGTAACAACAAAAGAATATATGTCGCCGAATATTTGTCGTAGTACTAGCAAATGCATTTGCAACAGGGCGTGGTTACCTTTATAAAGTCATTAACGTATATTGGCCATATATATATGAAAATTGATAGCCACCAGATAACTAATAATAATATTTTTAAGGAAGTTGTTATTTGCAGTTACAAAATTACTAAATGTACTCATAGGCTGTTGGCGACAAAATATAAGCTATATGCTCAGTAGCCAGCCTCAAAAATGATTTTTTTAAGATTACTCTACACCAACATTACCCCATACCACAAACCATAAAAACCACTATATGATCAGTTAAAAAATACCGAAAACACTTTTAGGGTTTATAATACAAGCATTGTAAGATACTAAACCATAAATCCTTTATATAATTAATTTAATATTAACGATATACAACCGTGACCAATATTTTATTTAGCTATGACATACATATTTATGTATATAAGGCTTACATATCTTACTGTCTATGACAACAATTTTTTGTATATAAAAGCTTAAATTAATAAATAAAAGATTGTTAGTCGTACATATATCCGAACATGTTAGACGACATAGATCTTAAATACCACCATAAGAAAGCTAAAACAATGAAAATCTATTTTAGGGTTTGTAGTGAAGGGTTTAAGGTCGTTACCACAAACCTTTAAAATGTGTCGAGTCAATGACGACATTATAAAATATAAAACGAGTTAAAAAATGATTCTCCTACACCACACACCCTAAAAAACCATAGGAAAGTTTTTGTTCATAAACATTAAGATTCACTTAAATTTATTAGTAACAATTATTTATACATTAAGATAGTTTTTTATACGATGGTTGTTATTTATATATAATCATGGCTAATATTGTGTATCGTGTTATTTATATAAATTTTATATCATTGTTCATCATTTTTCATGCTCTTCAAAATAAGACCAAACATGAATATATTTTGATAAATTTTATATTTTTATTTTTGTATGTACATATTTTTTAAGATTAATTGTGAATCTTAAGTTTAAGAAAAGTGAATCAAAGATTGTTAAAAAGTGAATCGAAGGTTGTTAAAAAGTGAATCAGAGAGGTGCTTAAAAGTGAATAAGAGGTTTAAAAAAAGTGAATCTCATAAACAGAGATTGTTTAAGTAAAGTGATTCTAATTGTGTGACTAATGTGAATCAGAGGTTTTAGAAAAATGAATCAAAGGTTTTTAAAAAGTGAATCACTAGTTGTTACAAAGTGAATCAAAGTAATAAGAGTGAATCTCGTAAGCATAGATTGTGTTAACTAAAGTGATTAAGAGGTTTAAGAAATGTGAATCATATGTTTTTATAAAGTGAATCATGTGTGTTGAGAAAAGTGAATCAGAGGTTTAAGAAAAGTGATTCTCGTAAATAGATATTATTTTAACTAAAGTGAATAAAAGGTTTAGGAAAAGTGAATCAGAGGTTTAAGAAAAGTGAATCAAATGTTTTTCAAAGGTGAATCAAAGGTTTAAGAAAAGTGAATATTTTGTTTTAATACTAGTAAAAGTTAATCCTAGCACAAACTTGAATTCTTTGTCTTTTTTAAAAGTGAACCTGAACCTTGCACTACAAACCATAAAATACCTTCGAAGTTTTTAGCTTCACTAGAGGTTGTTTTTAGGGTGTTTAGGGGTATGGTAACCTTTTTGGTATTAGTTCTACACTTTATATTGTCGTTACTGACTTGACAGGTTTTTACAGTTTGTGGTGCAGGGTTTAGGGTTTACCTACACTACAAACCATAAAAATACCTTTGACATTTTTAACTTTCTTAGGGTGGTGTTTAGAGTGTTTGGGGTTATGATTCATTTTGTTAATGAATAAGGTTCATTTTATTATTAAAGAATATTCATTTTGCTAATGAATAAGATTCACTTGAAAAATATCTAATATATACTCATTAAAAAAATATAAAATTTTAAGTTTACCAAAACATATCCGTGATGCATCTTGTTTTGAAGAGCACGAAAAATGATGAACAATGGTATAATTTTTTTTATTTTTGTACTTTTATTTTATAAGTTATACTCCCTCCGTCCTGAATTGACCGTCTTGTTTGCTTTATGACACGTTTTTCCACTTCAATATTAAGCATATAAGATAAAATAATTTTATAAAACTAAATTTTGTAACATATAGTTTATCATGTAAGGAATCATATGCAAAACTTAAATTTTCAAAATTAATTTATCTTATATGTTAAAAATTAAAGTGAAACGACATGTCCAAATAGTAAACGGGACGGTCAATTCAGGACGGAGGGAGTAACATTTTGAAAAAAAATTACAAATTCTCTCTTCTAACCAATTCAGCCCCCTCCCCTTACGCATGTGTAGTTCTCTATTTTCATTTCTTCTATTTTTTTTTAATTTTTTCTCCATTCTCTTGTTGACACATGGCACTCTCCATCTTCTAATATGACTCTAGCTCCAGGTTCTCCATGCTGTTATGTATACCCATGACATATATTATTTTATATCGATGGTGTATATTGTTACCTTTATGGTAATTATAAAGATAATTCAGATATCTTTATCTAATCCTAGTACTTTGCAACATGGTCAATATTCTAATAATATGCCGGTGGCCCACAAAATTGTTTTGTGCTTCCAAAGGTGTCCATGGCTCCCTCCCGCCAGCCGCCTATCTCAGTTTCTCCAATAAATAGTACTAGTAGATGATCTTTATTGAAGGGGAGTGAGTTAATGAGTTAACCATTTTATTCAGTCAAGCGTTTTGGTTTTGCCAAAATTAAATTCAGTTCTTATTTTATTTCAATTGGTTAATAATTTAATTCGTTTGTTTAAAATTGAATTTTATTATCATTCTACTTATACCGGTTAAATTTTGATTTGGTTTAAATTTTTCAGATAATATTTTAAGTGTACAATTTTTTTTAACAAGACTTATATCTTTAATACTATAAGCCTAAGTCAATATTGATCTTCCACTTAAAACCTTAAGTGACTAATCAATGTTATGTCACCAAAAAATAGAATGAATATATTGCTCAATAGTTAACGTTATCAATTATTAAAAAATAAACATTTATTTTTGAGCTTTTGGTTCTGATTTATATAATTTGTTTACTGACCTAGAAAATACAATATTGTGACTGAAATCGAAGTCATCCACTTCATAAAAGTTCAATTAACCGACTGCAAAAACCGATAGAATCAACCACAAAACAGGTACAATTTGATGTGGTTTCAAATTACATTCCACGGTTTCAAAGTTTTTTGTTTGGTCAGCTTTAAAGAGGATCAACCGGGCTTGATGGGCCCATATGGATATTTTCTTTTTCTTCACTACTATTGTACAAATGGTACAAATATGTTGTGGAACTTAGGGGCGTTTGTTTGAAGCGGGAAAACGGAATTGAAATACCCCAAATTAATAAAACATGAATTAAATATTTAATTACATTAATTAAGGCCTAAACATGCTTTAAAAAGTCAACTTAGAACAACGTGGTCAACACAAATCAAGATGTTTACCCTTTGACTGTTAAGGTAAATAAATACCCAATGAACTTCTTAGGACCTAAAAATTTGTCCTAAGCATATTAACACATCACTAAACATATATAATTGTTGGACAACACTCCAACACAAAGAACAAGCATTTACATGCTTCAGGTCAAAAAGGGCAAAAATGTGCTCTAAGAAACCTTAAAGGTCTAATGACCTCTAAATGATATAAAATTGGATACCATGATCAAATATCATGTAAGGAACAACAACAAAACCGTTGTCAAAGAAAACCAAGCTAAGAAACACCTTGAGACACAAAATGTGCACTAAAACTCCTTAAAGCACATTTTGTAATGGTCTTCTAAAATGGTTTTAAATGGGAAAAAGGTTTTACCTTTAAATATGATAAAATATCATATTATATGATATTAGGAATTTAATTCCAGAAATTTACGAATTTTTACAAATTTATATTAAATTATTAATAAAACCCTAAAAGGGGGCCCGCAGGAGTCAATATTGACTAAGATTGGTCAAGAGGTCAAAGTTGACCCCTTAGACCATATAAGTTCGACATTTACAAGCAAATGAGGCTCCAATTCGCCACTTGTACACAATAAACAAGTCTCCAATATTTCTCCACAAATTAAGGGCTTACTTTTGCCTTTTATTAGTTTATACACTCCTTTAGGCTCCATTATTGACTCCACCAGCCACAAAATCGTGTGAGGCCAGCCTTCCCCTCCAATTATCGATGCCAGCTCCATTATTATCCCTTTGATGACTCATTAGTCATTACAAATCAATATATAGTCCAAAAGTGCTTTTTCATTCAATAATGCTCATTTTCAATCATTCATTGCCTCCTAGCTCCATTCCAACGACTCCAGCTCATTCCAACCAAGCTCCTTGAGCTTCCAAACTCTCCCAACCGTGGTTCTTGAGTTAGGAAGGTAGATCTAACTCCAAAGCTCCTAAGGTAATGGTTTAAGGCTTATTTTGGCTCTTTTTCTTCTCTCTTCACCACCTATGCTTAGATCTCATGACTAATCACTTCCTATGGCTTATTCTTAGTGTTCTAAGGTTAGAACATCAATCAAATTCAAATGAACAAGTTTAGAGACCAAGGTTGCTCAAAATCTCATTTTAAGGTAAAAACATACCTTAAGCTTCTCTACTCTTCATCCGATTTTCTTTCCTCTGATTTTTGTGAGTTTATACACCATAATCTTCATATTTACATTTCAATCAGTTGTTTAGCCATTTGGAGCAAGGGTGGCCGAGATCCAAAGGAAACCTTCTTTTAAGGCATTTTTCCAAGGTAAAACCTAATAACAAGGCAGCTTGCTGTGATCTAGCTATTTCCTATGTCAATGGTAGATCTAACACCTTGTGGTGGGTTTGATTCAGGTCGAAACCATCTTGAACTTTCCTTGCATTTTTAAGGTGATTTTTGCCTTAAATCTTACATTAATTATTCCTTATGGTTAAGCTCAAGCTTGGAGTGTAACCATATCTTGTTTTGTGTATTAAACATGTCTAAATCATGTGGTGATTTTTCCTACAAGAGGCCGAGTACATACAAGGGCAAATCAAGGTATAAACACCTTAAATCTATGATTTTTATAATTTCTAAGCATAATATAATATTATATGGCCGAGAGTGAAATTATAAATATGGGTCATATTGACCTAAGAATGGAAAAAAATGACTAAGATAAATTAAGCTAGTCATTTAAGAGATTTAATTAACATAATTGTCAAATTTAAGACATTATGTGGAAGTTTGGTAATTAAATGAAAGTTGTGGGTGAGGCCGAGAATTATAAGTGTTTTTGGGACATTTATGTGTAATTTATTTTGTGAGCAAAGTTTGTAATAAGGCCATGTATTTTAGGCCATTTTATTTATGCATTTACAAGCTTTTAATTAAGTTTAAGTGGTATAAATGCATTACCGAAAATAATGGGGTATTAGGTGTAATTAAATTAAATTTGGGGGCTTTAGATAAGGCCGAAAATTAGAGTTAAAAAGGATTTAAATTAAGTTTATAAGATTATATTAAGTTTTGGGGTTAAATGGTAATTTTTTGAAAAGTATGGGTTCAAACTGTGAATAAAGGAAATTAATGGTCAAGGAAATATTAAGGTGGTCAACCTTGACCATATGGTAGGTTTTGACCAATTTAGACAAGTTAGATAACTTATTAAGGTTTTATAATAAGATAAGTAATTTATGGTAATATTTTTATAACTAGTGGTAAATATGTTATTACCAAAAATAAAGGGTGTACATGGTATTTTAAACACCATGGGCTATTAGGAATTTTTAGGAATTTATATTGGAATGTTTTGGAATTAAAATAAACTATATATGTATATAATAGTTATTATGTCATTATGACACTTTGGAGAAATATATGAGGTGTATAGTAAATACCGATATATATGGGTTAATAAAGGTAATAATAACCCTTTGGAGAAATTTGATGATTTTAGAATATAGAGTGTTTTTAAGATATATGTATAATATATAGTTTTACTGAATTATGAAACTATGTGTTATAAATAGGGCCAATGGCAATTATGAATAGCAAGGGCTGTTCGAAATTTACAAAAAATAACCATAGGTTATACCCTTTTTTTATAAGTTAGAAATGTTAATTAAATGGAATATATAACATGGTATAAATTAAGGGGTGATTTTGTAAATAAAGGAAACTATGGTTTATGAAAAATATGGTTTTGATATGGTGCCCATGCGGCAATAATAAATGTTTGGTATAAAAACCATAGGTTATTAATTAAGGAAATAAGAATACCATGTCAAATGATATTAGCATATGGAATAGCATTACATAATGTTATGTGGTCAAAATAGAATTTAAATAAATTCAAGGGCTTTACCGAATTGATAAAGTTTGGAAAATGAATTTTAGACTAAGGTCTATAATGTTATAAATGTTATACATTATATGGTTTAGGTGGAATTAATATGAGTAAGGATATTCACATCAAAGAATGTGACAACTATAAATAAATGGGATTTATAAACTAAGGTGTCTATGGAATAAACCTTAGGAGTTGTAATTATACAGCATAAATGTTACATAATATTTGGATAATAATCTTAATATAAGTTGTATAATATAATACAACTAATGGGAATAATAATCTAATAAAAGATGATAAAATGTAACATAAAATATAAGTTTATGAAACTCATGAGAATTACCTACGTGGTAAAATATATACATACACAAGAATATGTATATAAGGTGGATATATATTTTGGTTGAAAACCATATGATTTAATGGTGGTGGTTATTTTAAAAATATATATAGTTACGAACTATAAGTTATGAATTTTATGGCAATATTATAAGAATGCATGCATACATGCAACTATAGGTTACGTACCTAAACTAGTTGTGGATAAGATTAAAAGAAATATAAGGAATTAAACTTAACAGTTGAATGTTTTGACGTACGCGTTTTAAGTAACAAAGCCGACTGTTTTAGAGAAACCTGTAACAAACAACTGTAGAAAACAGGGTGAACTGTCGGGTTACTTATTATTCGAAATATCGGATGTAGTTAGTCATGGAGACTGACTTATAGTTTTAATACCGTTTAGATTATACTTCTGACAAGGACGCTTGACAAGCTAGCGGACTACACGGAGCATAGGATCTTGCTGATTCATACTCCACCGTAATACGATCAGGGTGAACGGTATGTAAAGGGGTTTGATCCGAGTTGTCCTCAGGTTGCTCCTTGGGCTCGGATTTGGTTGATACAACTTGTATGTTGTTATGTGTCTCTGATTGTCTCTGAGGGCTTCCTCAGTTCAGACTTTTGTGTGATCCGTGATAAGATTGTTTGTCTGAATGTGATAATAATTGCATGAATTGTATATTTATAGCTGCTTATTATTTACTGTTGTTGAGTTAACAGTATTGGTTCGTATATATGAACCTATATTATAAAACGAACTAGCGGCTATGGTGCTATCTTATATGAAATATAAGGAACGTAAGTAAAACGTTGTAGCACTATAATAATAACATATACATATTATCTGAGACTTTTGTACGGAGCATTGGCCTTTTCTATACGCCGCTCTCGTATCTAACACTGGATCCCGAGTTTACAAACTTCGGATTGGACTAATGACCTTAGTCTGCTGTGTTAGAAAATTTGGTAATGCGATGCGATGGTATAATTAATTAGTTAATGGAAGATTGTAAAGCCAAGAGGATGTGGCTCTTGGTGCACGCTGTGATCACAAAAACGATACCAGGATGTCCGCGAACGGGTCCGTAAGTATCAAGAAAATTTCCCGTGAGCTAGAATGGCTCGTTGGTCGGAGACTCTACCGTTGGAGTGGCTACTGCCGTGGGTGACCCGCCATAATATATGGGTAACTAGAGACATGTTGTTTTAACAAGACATTGTCACTAGGTATAACTGAACAACTAAAACAATTGAGACTTATACAGTGGCGAACAATACCATGGACGAGACTTAATACTTGTTTATTATTCTCGTTGTTTCGCTTTGTTGTTCATTGGTTATACTTTTGGTTATTTTATTGTGTGTTGATGGTTGGATGGAGCCTACAAGGCTAAGGTAAATTAAATATGAAAACTGTACGCTACGGTGAATGTACATTGTACATTATATTGTTATTACTCAATACGTTCGATATATAAATGTTGTATGGAATATTAAATGAATGTTTGGATATTTGGATGGATGGTTGAATGTTTATGGATATTGGATGGATGGTTAAATTTATTATGCATGTTTATTACAGTATTGAATATATCAGTAAAATGGTAAAGCATGAAACCGATCTAATTAAGATGGTTAAAATGACAAGTGACCATTAGGGTCCAGGCCCGGCATACTCAGCGTCTATCGCTGATACTACACCATTACAGGTTGTTGATCATTGTCGGAGCTGAAGAGCAGGTACAGAGTAATTGGAGTTTTGCTTTTGCTACTACACATGGAGATGTTGTGTAACACTGGGGATGGTGAATTGTAGTATGGTGAGGTTGTGTATATTCAGGTTTGGGTAGACGCTCACTTGTCGATGTTTATGATTTATGGATTTAGTATGATGTATAGGAATTTCTCGTTATCACTGCGGTTAGCAGTTTGTTTATTTTGGAAGTTGGATGTAGTTTGGCTATGTTGCTCGCATGGGCGAGTAATGGCCGGTGACACCCGAGTGAGTTATGTAATTGTTGGTTATTTTCCGCTGTGAGACGTTTTATTTATTGCTACGTGAGAGATTATATCGTGATCGTGGAGAGGGGTGTTACAAAAGTGGTATCAGAGCGGAGTACCGCTCTGATGACGAGATAATAGGTTAATACAGTGAGCTTAGGACTTGGGAAATTATGGGAAACATTTGGGAGTTACGAGACGATTCGTCTTAGAAAGATATTGTGTCTAGTAACGTAAACTGCGTGACATAGTAGCCTTTAAGATAATTCAATATCTACTGGTGGTGTACGGTAATTTACCGAATATTTATGTGACATACTGTACTACAGATGTCTGGGAGAACTAGAGGGCGTGGTACTGGAAGAGGTAGAGGCGGTGACCCCGGCATTCCAGGAGTTGCAGAGCGGTTGCAGCCGTTCTTGCACAGCTGGGTACTCATAGGAGGAGCACCAGCCCACCCGCCACAGCCCAGGGAAACGAACTGGCTTAAGTCAGTTAGCGAGACCCGACCACCCACATATTCAGAGGAGCCAGACCCCGTAGCTTTGGAGCGTTACATTGTTGAGCATGAGAAGGCCTATGAAGCTTTACAAGTACCTGACGACAAGAAGGTCGCCATTGTTGCTTTCCATCTGAAGGATGCAGCCAGTACTTGGTGGAGGTTGGTCAAGGACCATCACCTGGCTACGCCCGACTTTTCGTGGGCTGCCTTTGTCGAGTTGCTGAGAGGGAAGTACTACCCAGCATATCTCAAACAGAAGAAGCGCCAGGAGTCCGAGACACTGACCCAAGGAGGTCTGACCGTGGATGAGTATTACACTCGATTCATTGGTCCGCTGGACTTCATTCCCGGTGTGGATTACTCAGAGACCGTGAAGGTCGAGAAGTTCCGGGGAGGACTACTATTTCACATTCAGATGGCGATGGGTGCTACCCTCTACACTACCATCCAGGTACTAACATGAAAGCCATAAAATTCTTTACTTACTACATTACCAATTAACTTTGTGAGAACTTACCAAGGAGATTCCAGGAGTGTTATGAGGCTGCCCGAGGACGGAGCTAATGCTCCAGACTCGGGAAGAGACTCTAGGGGCAAAGAAAAGGAAGAACCCTGAGGGAGAGTCTGAGGGTGGAGGAGCATCTCCAGGCGAAGGCCAGAAACCTTGAACAGGAAATTCTTTCCAAAGAAAGGGCAGCAGGGTCACCAGGGAACGAAGGGAAAAGAGCCCGTCCCTCAGTTGACCGGCCCAGCTATTGACGCTAAGCCTCTGAGATCTGCACCTCCTAAGGGTGAGAACACCTACCTCCTAAATTAAATTGTGACCTTAACCTTTATATCATCAGATTTTAACTTAAACTTAAATACTACCATCAGGCACCGGACAGCCCCAGCGCCATTTTTACTGTAAGCGTTGTGGGAAGGACCATCCTGGGGTCGACTGCGAAGGCCGCAAAGTCGAGTGTCGGTGCTGCCACAAAGAGGGCCATAGGGAATTCGAATGCTGGATGAACCCAGAGAGCCGTAATTACAGGCCACCAAAGAATACTCAGAAGACCTCAGCTGGAGGATCTGGAGTACCACGAGGCGGTCAGGATGGCCAGACATCTACTGATGCTGAAGCCCTGAAGGGCAAGGGAGTAGATAGGGCATGAGTCCCCTAACTCCATGAGACCGCTGGTGGAAGACTTTGTTTACTTACTATGTTGTGTGCTTACTTTGGATGTTAGAAGGAGCTATGTTATAAGTATGTGGTGTGTCATTGACCACTCGCTTTTGTAAGACTTTGGGATTAGTTGTGTGTACTCAGTACCTATAAGCTTTAAACCTTGACGGATATATATATGAACAGATAATGGATTACATTATTATGTATCAATACTCAAATGACGAAGAGTCAATGAGTCCGGGAATTACCGAACCAAAATTTCCACCTGTATGGCGCACTTGCTATTGCAAGCGCTATGACCAGTAAACCACTGAAATTTCCATCTGCCTTGCGCACTTGACAGAGCAAGTGCAGCGACAGCAACAACAACAGTAACAGCAACTGCAAATGCAACTGCATCAACTACTACTTTTTAGTCATTTATTATATGTATACAAAAAAAAATGTTTTTCAAACTTTTTCATACGAACCTTGAGGTTAGAAACCTATGCAACTATGGAAGGACCGTTAGTCCAACCACTGCAACTGGAGGAAATTATACAACCACTGTGATGGTAAACCACACCAGTTTAATTGTTTGGGAATTTTCAGACATGGCTTATCAGCCAAATACCATCAGTGTATACCCGTAGTTTAATGCTAATCACTATGAGTGATAAATGTTTAGTCCATATGGACAAGCATACCCTTTGTAGATGCACCACCGTCAGTGAGGATGGTTGGGAAGTGAAGAGCCAAGTTGCTCAAGCTATTATGCAATCTGCAATACATCCAATTAAACGGATGAGGGAAAGAATGTGAACTATGGAAGAGTTGTGATCATGATAAACAGGGAGAAAAGGAAAATGTGTTGTACTCAATGAGATCAAAAAAAAGAAGAGAAACAAGTTTGCTAATATAGCACGGATTTTACTTACACCGAGTTGAATAATACCAGTCTATGGCATAAATTACCACGGATGCCACAAAGGCAATAGCACTTATTACAGGATAACTGATAACATGAACTAATACACACAAAAAAAAAGCAAGCAAAAAGAGGACAAAAAAAAGAGAAGGAAGAAGAAGAAGAAAAAAAAAGGGGGATATCCATCAGAGGGAGATTGACAAAAGAATACTTCACAACAACCGTGTGACGGACATTACCAGTTTACTAAACGAGACATGGGACGGCCGCACTCCGTTAGGAGCATGTGGGCCTGACAGACTTATTTATAAGTTAGTCGGGTAAGTAGTAATGTATCAGTACGGTACCCCATGCAAGTAGACAAGTAGTGTTAGGAACACGAGAAGTAGTCAACTCCATTCTACGGATAGTAAGTCAGATTACCTCGATGATGGACGAGAAGAGCCACAGTTGAACCAACGGGCTAAAGAAATCAAGAACCTCCAACAGAGAACAGTAGACAGTATATAGAGAAGACAAAGGAAACCTTCCAAGGACAGGAACCCAAAAAAAAAAGAAACAGGAAAACCCATTATGGACGAATAATATGTAGAATCCTCATAAGGATCGAGTAAATTCTTACAATCCAGAGGAAATCTACCAGATGATATGGACATAAACGCGTGACCACGTAAGGAGAAAAGATAAAGCTATATGATAGAAGATACCTTGCTTAAGGAACAGTGGATTTGGAATGCACCACTCACAGGATAATTCGCACATCTTATCTGTTTGACTCACGAGATATTAGCTGTTGAGCGTTTACGCCTCTGCACTCTGTATGACTGAGTGTTTTGGTATTGCACTCGTGCAGTTATTAATCTAGTGGGAATGCAGAAAGATAAAGTGGATATCAACACGAGTGTGTAAAAAAAAAAGAAAGAAAAGAAAGAGAGCTACAACAGTGTGTTACTCCGGAACAAAACCACCAGGAGACATGGATGACAAACATCATCTTTATGGACATATAGGCTGGTACGTCTTAGTATTACGAGACGAGTGCAAGAGCACTAAGTACTAACAATAGCCAATGTCATATTATATCTCAAGCTGAATATCAGTGAGAGAAGACACACGCATGTTTGCTAGTGATCCAAATGAGAGGACACACAGCAATGGAAATAGGCAAATTGAGCCCATGTTCATGGGTCTACGCCTCATACGGAGCGAGTGGGCCCATAAGAATGAACTTAGAGAGAGCACAAATAGTTAGTGCCTCACCCTTTATATATTGTGGAGCCCAGAAGGGCTAAAGTCATACCCGTTCTCTGATATGAGGATAACCCACGAGTTGGTGAACTCTTTGAGAGCCAAGTATCCAGCGCTCCTTGTTGAGCGGCTGTTGTATACTTGTGGGGTACGGGGGCGTAACCCTTTTTAAGGGGGGTAGAGCCTCTTGGCTGTGCACATGTGTGCACCAAGTTTTGGTTGCTTAGTATGCATTGCATACAAAAGAATTGGTGGTGTGCGGGGCATACGAGGTTGTTTGTTTAGTATGCATGGCATACAGTGAATTGTTCGTATGCATGGAATACAGTGAATTGGTTTGGTTGGTTATGTTTGGTACGCGGGGCGTGCGCTGTTTGGCTGTTTGTGTGTGATGAACACTTGAATGTATGTATCTTATGAGATACTTGTTTGAATGATTGTATGTACACCATGTGTGTAGTACTTTTCTTATGCTATTTGTAATGTGTATTCATATTGCTTTATAGAATGATTACATATGGTATCGCCTAGATATGAAATGAAGCATTAGATATGGAATGTGGAACAATGGAATGTTATGGACACCTCAGGGAGGTTGTCAGGGTTGGTAGAACTGATAGGAAATGATGGTGCTGATGGATCACCTATATCCATATATGATTGAACTAACGCCACAACGTGATGGCTATGTGCGGTATAAGCGCAATACGATGTGTGTAAATGATATATCACATAGATATACATTATGGGAACAATGGGTAGTTATACATTTATATATACTTACCTATTTGATTAAGAGACTTCGGGACGAAGTCTTTTTAAGGGGGGTAGATTGAAATACCCCAAATTAATAAAACATGGATTAAATATTTAATCACATTAATTAAGGCCTAAACATGCCTTAAAAGTCAACTGAGAACAACAGTGGTCAACACAAATCAAGATGTTGCACCCTTTGACTGTTAAGGGTAAATAAATACCCAAATGAACTTCTTAGGACCTAAAAATTTGTCCTAAGCATATTAACACATCACTAAACATATTATAATTGTTGGAAAACACTCCAACACAAAGAACAAGCATTTACATGCTTCAAGGTCAAAAAGGGCAAAATGTGCTCTAAGAAACCTTAAAGGTCTAATGACCTCTAAATGATATAAAATTGGATACCATGATCAAATATCATGTAAGGAACACAAAAAAAACCATTTTCAAAGAAAACCAAGCTCAGAAACACCTTGAGACACAAAATGTGCACTAAAACTCCTTAAAGCACATTTTTGTGTAATGGTCTTCTAAAATGGTTTTAAATGGGCTAAAAGGTTATAATTACCTTTAAATATGATAAAATATCATATTATATGATATTAGGAACTTAATTCCAGAAATTTACGAATTTTTACAAATTTAATATTAAAATATTAATAAAACCCTAAAAGGGGGCCCGCAGGAGTCAATATTGACTAAGATTGGTCAAGAGGTCAAAGTTGACCCCTTAGACCATATAAGTTCGACATTTACAAGCAAATGAGGCTCCAATTCGCCACTTGTACACAATAAACAAGTCTCCAACATTTCTCCACAAATTAAGGGCTTACTTTTGCCTTTTATTAGTTTATACACTCCTTTAGGCTCCATTATTGACTCCACCAGCCACAAAATCGTGTGAGGCCAGCCTTCCCCTCCAATTATCGATGCCAGCTCCATTATTATCCCTTTGATGACTCATTAGTCATTACAAATCAATAATATAGTCCAAAAGTGCTTTTTCATTCAATAATGCTCATTTTCAATCATTCATTGCCTCCTAGCTCCATTCCAACGACTCCAGCTCATTCCAACTGAGCTCCTTGAGCTTCCAAACTCTCCCAACCGTGGTTCTTGAGTTAGGAAGGTAGATCTAACTCCAAAGCTCCTAAGGTAATGGTTTAAGGCTTATTTTGGCTCTTTTTCTTCATCTCTTCACCACCTATGCTTAGATATCGTGACTAATCACTTCCTATGGCTTATTCTCAGTGTTATAAGGTTATAACATCAATAAAATTCGAATGAAACAAGTTTAGAGACCAAGGTTGCTCAAAATCTCATTTTAAGGTAAAAACATACCTTAAGCTTCTCTACTCTTCATCCGATTTTATTCCTCTGATTTTTGTGAGTTTATACACTCATAATCTTCATATTTACATGTTCAATCAGTTGTTTAGCCATTTGGAGCAAGGGTGGCCGAGATCCAAAGGAAATACCTTCTTTTAAGGCATTTTTCCAAGGTAAAACCTAATAACAAGGAAGCTTGATGTGATCTAGCTATTTCCTATGTCAATATGGTAGATCTAACACCTTGTGGTGTGTTTGATTCAGGTCGAAACCATCTTGAACTTTCCTTGCATTTTAAAGGTGATTTTTGCCTTAAATCTTACATTAATTATTCCTTATGGTTAAGCTCAAGCTTGGAGTGTAACCATATCTTGTTTTTGTGTATTAAACATGTCTAAATCATGTGGTGATTTTTCCTACAAGAGGCCGAGTACATACAAGGGCAAATCAAGGTATAAACACCTTAAATCTATGATTTTTTAATTTCTAAGCATATATATATATATATATGGCCGAGAGTGAAATTATAAATATGGGTCATATTGACCTAAGAATGGAAAAAAATGACTAAGATAAATTAAGCTAGTCATTTAAGAGATTTAATTAACATAATTGTCAAATTTAAGACATTATGTGGAAGTTTGGTAATTAAATGAAAGTTGTGAGGTGAGGCCGAGAATTATAAGTGTTTTTGGGACATTTATGTGTAATTTATTTTGTGAGCAAATGTTTGTAATAAGGCCATGTATTTTAGGCCATTTTATTTATGCATTTACAAGCTTTTAATTAAGTTTAAGTGGTATAAATGCATTACCGAAAATAAATGGGGTATTAGGTGTAATTAAATTAAATTTGGGGGCTTTAGATTGATAAGGCCGAAAATTAGAGTTAAAAAGGATTTAAAATTAAGTTTATAAGATTATATTAAGTTTTGGGGTTAAATGGTAATTTTTTGAAAAGTATGGGTTCAAACTGTGAATAAAGGAAATTAATGGTCAAGGAAATATTAAGGTGGTCAACCTTGATCATATGGTAGGTTTTGACCAAATTAGACAAGTTAGATAACTTATTAAGGTTTTATAATAAGATAAGTAATTTATGGTAATATTTTTATAACATATGTGGTAAATATGTTATTACCAAAAATAAAGGGTGTACAATGGTATTTTAAACACCCATGGGCTATTAGGAATTTTTAGGAATTTATTGGAATGTTTTTGGAATTAAAATAAACTATATATGTATAATATATAGTTATTATGTCATTATGACACGTTGGAGAAATATATGAGGTGGTATAGTAAATACCTATTATATATGGGTTAATAAAGGTAATAATAACCCTTTGGAGAAATTTGATGATTTTAGAATAATATAAGAGTGTTTATTAAGATATATGTATAATATATAGTTTTAATGAATTATGAAACTATGCGTTATAAATAGGGCCAAATGGCAATTATAGAATAGCACAAGGGCTGTTCAAAATTTACAAAAAATAACCATAGGTTATACCCTTTTTTTATAAGTTAGAAATGTTATATTAAATGGAATATATAACATGGTATAAATTAAGGGGTGATTTTGTAAATAAAGGAAACTATGGTTTATGAAAAAGAATATGGTTTTGATATGGTGCCCATGCGGCAATAATAAATAGTTTGGTATAAAAACCATAGGTTATTAATTAAAGGAAATAAGAATACCATGTCAAATGATATTAGCATATGGAATAGCATTACATAATGTTATGTGGTCAAAATAGAATTTAAATAAATTCAAGGGCTTTACCGAATTGATAAAGTTTGGAAAATGAATTTTAGACTAAGGTCTATAATGTTATAAATGTTATAACAATTATATGGTTTAGGTGGAATTAATATGAGTAAGGATATTCACATCAAAGAATGTGACAAACTATAAATAAATGGGATTTATAAACTAAGGTGTCTATGGAATAAACCTTAGGAGTTGTTAATACAACATAAAATGTTACATAATATTAGGATAATAATCTTAATATAAGTTGTATAATATAATACAACTAATGGGAATAATCATCTAATAAAAGATGATAAAATGTAACATAAAATATAAGAGTTTATGAAACTCATGAGAATTACCTACGTGGTAAAAATATATACATACACAAGAATAATGTATATAAGGTGGATATATATATTTTGGTTGAAAACCATATGATTTAATGGTGGTGGTTATTTTAAAAAAAATATAGTTACGAACTATAAGTTATGAATTTTAGGATGCAATAATATAAGAATGCATGCATACATGCAACTATAGGTTACGTACCTAAACTAGATGTGGATAAGATTAAAAGAAATATAAGGAATTAAACTTAACAGTTGAATGTTTTGACGTACGTGTTTTAAGTAACAAAGCCGACTGTTTTAGAGAAACCTGTAACAAACAACTGTAGAAAACAGGGGTGAACTGTCGGGGTTACTTATTATTCGGAAATATCGGATGTAGTTAGTCATGGAGACTGACTTATAGTTTTAATACCGTTTAGATTATACTTCTGACAAGGACGCTTGACAAGCTAGCGGACTACACAGAGCATAGGATCTTGCTGATTCATACTCCACCGTAATACTATCAGGGTGAACGGTATGTAAAGGGGTTTGATCCGAGTTGTCCTAAGGTTGCTCCTTGGGCTCGGATTTGGTTGATACAACTTGTATGTTGTTATGTGTCTCTGATTGTCTCTGAGGGCTTCCTCAGTTCAGACTTCTGTGTGATCCGTGATAAGATTGTTTGTCTGAATGTGATAATTAATATGCATGAATTGTATATTTATAGCTGCTTATTATTTACTGTTGTTGAGTTAACAGTATTGGTTCGTATATATGAACCTATATATATAAAACGAACTAGCGGCTATCGTGCTATCTTATATGAAATATAAGGAACGTAAGTAAAACGTTGTAGCACTATAATAATAACATATACATATTATCTGAGACTTTTGTACGGAGCATTGGCCTTTTCTATACGCCGCTCTCGTATCTAACACTGGATCCCGAGTTTACAGACTCCGGATTGGACTAATGACCTTAGTCTGCTGTGTTAGAAAATTTGGTAATGCGATGCGATGGTATAATTTTAGTTAATGGAAGATTGTAAAGCCAAGAGGATGTGGCTCTTGGTGCGCGCTGTGATCACAAAAACGATACCAGGATGTCCGCGTACGGGTCCGTAAGTATCAAGAAAATTTCCCGTGAGCTAGAATGGCTCGTTGGTCGGAGACTCTACCGTTGGAGTGGCTACTGCCGTGGGTGACCCACCATAATATATGGGTAACTAGAGACATGTCGTTTTAACGAGACATTGTCACTAGGTATAACTGAACAACTAAAACAATTGAGACTTATACAGTGGCGAACAATACCATGGACGAGACTTAATACTTGTTTATTATTCTCGTTGTTTCGCTTTGTTGTTCATTGGTTATACTTGTGGTTATTTTATTGTGTGTTGATGGTTGGATGGAGCCTACAAGGCTAAGGTAAATTAAATATGAAACTGTACGCTACGGCGAATGTACATTGTACATTATATTGTTATTACTCGATACGTTCGATATATAAATGTTGTATGGAATATTAAATGAATGTTTGGATATTTGGATGGATGGTTGAATGTTTATGGATATTTGGATGGATGGTTAAATTTATTATGCATGTTTATTACAGTATTGAATATATCTGTAAAATGGTAAAGCATGAAACCGATCTAATAATAAGATGGTTAAAATGACAAGTGACCATTAGGGTCCAGGCCCGGCATACTCAGCGTCTATCGCTGATACTACACCATTACAGGTTGTTGATCATTGTCGGAGCTGAAGAGCTGGTACAGAGTAATTGGAGTTTTGCTTTTGCTACTACACATGGAGATGTTGTGTAACACTGAGGATGGTGAATTGTAGTATGGTGAGGTTGTGTATATTCAGGTTTGGGTAGACGCTCACTTGTCGATGTTTATGATTTATGGATTTAGTATGATGTATAGGAATTTCTCGTTATCACTGCGGTTAGCAGTTTGTTTATTTTGGAAGTTGGATGTAGTTTGGCTACGTTGCTCGCATGGGCGAGTAATGGCCGGTGACACCTGAGTGAGTTATGTAATTGTTGGTTATTTTCCGCTGTGAGACGTTTTATTTATTGCTACGTGAGAGATTATATCGTGATCGTGGAGAGGGGTGTTACAGGAATGAACTCAAGAAAGAGAATGGAGAGGATGAAAAATAATTCCTTTTTGGTTTTTTCAGTTGTTTGTTTAAACTGATGAAATGAAATAAATCATCGGCTAATGGTTAATGGTCAACAATTGTCAGCTACGGTCAACGACCATTAATTACCGAACAATATCTATCATTTAAATTAACATTTTTTAAATTTATTGATATATAAATTATTTCATGGCGTCTTCATTCGTTCACTCACACTATAGTTACAACCTGGCAAAATTTCACGGTCATCTTTATTCTCATTCACTCACGCTAATTTTGCAATCCTAACTTGCTCTTCTGTACCTCTGTACATTCACATCAAGCACGGTAATTTCGCAACCCTAACTGGCGAACAAGGAAGATGAATGCATCACACCTCTTTCATTCTCTTCATTTACGGTAATATCGCAACCCTAATTGGCGAACAAGGAGTATACATGCTTTACGCTTCTATTAATTCACTTTTACTCTCGGCATTTTTGCAATCCATAATGGCGAACAAGGAGTATACATGCTTTACGCTTCGATCTATTAATTCACTTTTATTCTCGACAATTTTGCAATCCATAATGGCGAACAAGGAGCATACATTTTTGTTGTTTCTCTCCACCCATGGTAACTTTACAATTTAACTCGCGAATAAGGAGCATACATCCCTGCGCTCTGTTTCTCTTCACCCACAGTAAGTTTGCAACTTAACTGGCTAACAAGGAGCATACATCTCTGCACTTCTGTTTCTCTTTACTCACACTAATTTGGGAACTTAACTGGCAAACAAAGAGCTTACATCTCTGCGTTTTATGTTTCTCTTTACTCACGGAAATTTTGCAACTCAATTTGTGAACAAGAACATTCATCTTGCGTCTCTATGTCTCTTCACTCATGGTAATTTTGCAACTCAACTGGCGAATACATGTTCCCGCGCACACGAAGGCCACAACATAAATGAGGCATAAATCTGCTTAGCCAAAAATGCCTTCACCACCAATACCCCATTGGTTCAGTGGTGATTGAGACTGAACGTGGAAGGAAGAACCACGGTTTGATCCCCCACAACAATTATTGGGAGGGGACTGGAACCTATCCACTCAGAGGTGATCCCCGATCCGGATGTAGTCTAATAGGACGAACCGGGTGATAGACAAAAAAAATGCCTTCACCGAACAGCCTAGAAGCTCATTTATGCCAAGATAAAAAAATGTCATGTTTATGCTATTATCAAATGCAGCCTAAAACTATTTTGATTATTTGATTTGCATGTCTATATCATATCTTAAATTAATGTAATAACACTGAGTTTTAATTATTTTTCTCCATAGTAATTACTTAAGAATCCTTTTATTTATGTTCCTTTGTTTTTAATAAAAATGCAATGAAATAACAATTCTGGATCACAACTAATGATAACGACAAAATTAATAATATGTTAGAGGAAAAGCTAAATACATGTATGTTATTATACATATTGGTAAAATTAATTTAGTATATGCTTGAAAAATATAAATAAGAAATTACTATATATATAATTGTGGACACTTTTCATAATATTTCAAGTAAAAATAAAATCACAAGAACTCATTCGGCTGATGAGGCTTTTATAACCATGATGTTCAATAAATTAAGAACTCTTGAATAAAGCAATTATTCAAATAGTAAAATCTAAGTATCATTTTATTGTTTTTTTTAAACATTAAACTGAAATTCCACGTTTTCAATACTCTTATAAGAAGATTTTTTTTTTATGAAAAATCTATATATTTTCTAATAACACATTAAAATTACAAAATATTATTTTTCATCATCTTATTGGTATCAATATTTTACCACTTCATAGTATCTTAATACCAAATATAATAATGTACACTTTGTTATTATAAACTATATCCTTTTATTTAGATATCTACATTTTTGTCAAATATAAATCTACTATTCCATTTAAAATTTATCCTCCTACTTTAATATCTACACATTTGTCTAACAAATCTTCACTTTTATTTAACTAAAATTAATACGTTCATTTTTAAATACATTGTTTTAATTTTAAATTTACCCTCATAATAAAATATATAAACCGGTGCTTTAAAAATATATTCTTGATAAAAATGGGTAAAATATCAAAAAAATCAATTAAAAAAAATAAAACTTCTAATAAATACTAACACTAATAAAGTAAGATAATATTTTATTCTAATAAATTTCTCGCAGCAGCTAGTTAATCTATTCTATTTTCCTATTTTACCGTGTAATATAAAAGCTTATGATACATGGATCAGAGTTTGAATCTCCCTAACTATGAGATGTAAAATAAATAAATAAGTAATAGCACCAGGTGATTGAAGAGGTGGCACACTAGGCACCACAATTAACTACAAACTAACGATATCTCCCTTTTTTTGTGAGTTAAGTTTATAATCTTTTAATTATGACGAGTCTTATCTTTACTGTAGTTAGATATTTACTAAGTTGTACAAGTGGTTGCTTCTCATCCCCATTTTTTTGTCTTTAGCTAGTTTATTCTTGTATGTCATATGTCAATTATCACATCAACTATTTTTTTCTCTACTATTTATCATTTTAACTGACAACTATCTACAAGGTTCAGCTAACAGAATAACCCCACTTTCTTTTCTCTTCGATTACTTTGTCCAGAAAAGGAATGTACGGCGCTTCATTGTCAGCGGTGGTGCTGCTGTGCAGTACCTAGATTGCACCTGCTTGAGCTTGCAGTGCAGTTGTGTGGCATAAACGTGACTGTACGACGGGGGACCCCTGATTTACGCCGAGCTTCTTCTTCCTCATCTGTTTTGTGGACAATCTGAGTTTACAACAGTTGGACTGTTGGAGTACGAGCCACCTGCAGGCCCGCGCCACCCGAATACCAAAGCATATAATAAAATGCAACCTATATTTCAACATTAATGAGAATGAGACCAATGTAACACCCGGGCATTTGGATTTTTTTGGGGGGCAATCTTTTCTACTACAATAATCCACACATATATATAATCTTATTTTCCTTACCCATCCTCATGCTTTAATATTACATTATACGCACAAAACACATCACTTATAGAGTTGGGATTTTGAGGTACGTGACCTTGAACCAATTAATGGTTTAAAAAATCTCAACAAAAGAATGTATGTATTGGATTATAGTTGTATGTAGTAGTAGTAGAGAGATCGATCTAGCAAGGTGGTTTCAAATTCAAATGCACTTTGCAATGACATGGTGCAGTATATATCTATACCAGGCGGCCCACAAACATAGATCAGGGTGGTAGAAATGCCAAAAGAGAGTATAATATCGTATTACCTATCCATGTTGTTCAACTTGACCACGACGAGCACGGGCGGAGCCAGGAATTAATTGTTAGGGGGCCAATAATTATTAACAAACATTATTTTTAGCTATATATATTAATGGTATATAACAAAATGTTCATTTATTTAAATATGCATTTTGATTTATATATATGTAAAGAAGGAATAGTATATTAAGAAATAAAAAATGATTATTATATAATATAAATGTCAAACAAGAACAACGAAGTAAACCATGGAATGATGGTACCAAAAACTTGACACTAATTTAAGAAAAATACTTCATCCTGTTTTAAATATAGATTTTTTTTAGTTGTAGATTACTTGTAAGGTAATTAGAAGAAACCAAAAATTAAGGAATTACACTTAATATTGGTAGTGATTAGATTAGAAATAACATAAAATATGATTGAATAGTTACCGTTAATGACGGCCTAATATATTTACTTTACATGATAATTGTATTTTATTATCTAAAATGTCACTATTTATTGTCATTCACATGAATAATCTAGATATATATTTTCAAAATTTACTCAAAAGGTTGGGGGCCAAGCCCTCCTAATGACATGAGTGGCTCCGAGGACGACTTCATAATCACATACTACTATTTTAACTTCAAACAAAGAGTCAACATGAGTAATAGTAAAACAAAGTAGTAGTAGTAATAGTACCGTGCTACAGTTAACCGCACCACGATGCTCCAAACTGCTAGTGGGCAAATTGTTTACCTCAAAAAAAAGAAGCTAGTGGGCAAGTTGTTTGGGTGGCCCATTCATCATCATGCAACTTGTTTTATCTGTACAGTGCGAAACGTTCACGACATCTTACACTCTGCAAATAGACCCAGGCTACATACAAACACAGCAGCACCAGGTGATCAGGTTAACAGAGACCTGCAACTTCTCGTCTCACGGGGCAATATACCCAAATATTTCATGCCAGGTGGCTGCTTCTCATGAGGCCCCCCAACCTTGATAGGCCAAAAAGAAAACAACCTATCTGGCGAACACGTCTTGGAATTAGAGACGGATGGTGCAGTGCAGAGCAGACCTGCTCGAGGTCGCTAGTTGTGTCTTGAGTTTTACGTACGTACTGTGTACTGTGTGACTGTGAGTGATGGGGGACCCCTCATTCGGGCCTGGGCTATGCTTTATCTTGTTCAAATCGAGCTCGTTTTGGTCAGCGCGCGCGCAAGTAGTCAGAGGTAGAGCGAATTACGGCTACACCAAACCAAAATCGCTTGAGTTGTTTGCGCTCACTGTACCCGTAAGCCGTATCGGCGCCGCAGCAGCCACACTGACGATCTGCATGCCGCCGGCCGCTCCAACCCTTCCAAATTCGTAATTCGGTTGTTTCTTTTTTAAAAAAAAAATGGAAAAAAAGACAATTATTTGAGCTAGCTAGATAGCTACTGTAAGGAATAATACATTACTGTTAATAATTTTTCGAAAAAAAAACACATTACTATTGATAAAAAGTTTCAAACATAAACATGTTATTCTATTGTATATGCTCATTCTATTGAAAATAATAATCCTGATCTGTTTCACCTATCCATCTAGAAGCCGTCCCTTACTGTTCACGCTGCTCCCATTGTTGAATATTATGCTGTAGTAGATTTTCCCAGCGTAGAATTTCCCAGCCCTTATTTTGACTACTTAGGGAGCGTTCGACTGCTACGATTCAAACATAAAGCTACTTTTTTTAAAAAGTATGTGACATGTGTCAGATTTGTACTGGACAGGAGCATAACTCAGCACACTTGTCAACTTTTAATAAGTTAACCATGGTCACATTATTTCAAACGCAAGTATGGCTGCGTTTCAAAGCCCCTAGCGAACGGCCCCCATAGAGATTTCTGATGAAGAAATCTTCTATAAATAATCTTGTAATACTTTGAATGAAACATCCCATTCTGAAATCCAAAACTCACCTCCCGTTTGCTATCAGTGGCATCAGAGCCCGACAATATCTGTGACGACCAGCAATAACTAGCTTCGATTTCTTTTGGTCGTTTGCTGTCTTGCGCAAGTAGTACTGTAAAACAACATCCGGTGAATCACTTGCCTTCATCTCAGTACTCGGCTGTACGAAGCAGCAGCTTCCATTTTTTAGTGTAAAAAAAAAGGAAAAAAGAGTAGAGATCGTGAGGATTAGAAAAGAGGAAGAGTAGAGTGGCGTTAAACGTAAAGAGTTCGAACGGTGAGGAGGAGGAAGTTTTCATCGTGAAAAATTTCAGTAAGAGAAACACAGATAGTAGGTACTAAAAGAAGCCAAAGGAAGAAGATAGAGGGTGAGTAAAAAAAAAAGGTTTGGCATATGCATGCGAGAGTTTTTTGTTTTGTTTTAAAAAGATATTTTTTTTCAAAAGCCTCCCTTTTTAAGAGTCAAGTTGGAGTGCTTTTTCTCTTCAATTATTCTACACTTCCGTGAACAAAGGTGTTCACTGAAACAAAAATAGAAGTGGGTCCAAGTCAAAAGAAAAGGAAAAGAATAGTATTGAAGTGGGAGAATAGTTAAAAAAAAGAAGTGGGAGAATCGTATTTAGTGGGAGGTTCTTTATTTTTTTTTACTATCAGAAGGTATCGTTGTTGAAAAAAGAACAATAGTAAAGTCCGAGAGCATTAATTTAGTGTGAGTGAAGAATATAGAGCCGTTTTGTGTGAAAAAAAAAATGAACAGTTCTTCCGATGCCAATTCCGGTTCCAATATATCTATACCGGTATTAGACGGAAAAAATTATTATCAGTGGTCAATACAGATGCGGGTGATATTTGATTATCACGAGTTATTTACAGTGGTGAATGATGGTGTTCCGGAGCTTGCAACAAATGCAACTGATGCTCAGAAAAGTACTCACAAGGAGAATACAAATGAGGATAAGAAGGCACTCTATTTAATTCATCAAGACGTGAATGATGAGGTGTTCGAGAAGATCGATGCAACAACTACGGTAAAAGAAGCTTGGGAAATCTTGACAATCACTTTCAAAGGTGCGGAGAAAGTCAAGAAGGTAAGGTTACAAACCTTACGACGCCAGTATGAGTTGCTACAGATGGAGTCTTCAGAGATGGTGTCAAAATACTTCAGCCGGCTCCTGGCTTTAACAAACCAAATGAAGACCAATGGAGAGGCGCTCACAGAACAATCCAAAGTGAAGAAGATCCTGCGGTCACTAACACCCCAGTTCGACAGTGTCGTATGACCACATGACTAGATCACAATTTCGTATGACCACATAGTAAATTTTGATGACTTGTTGGTGGTAAGTGATACTAGTTTTAAGTAATATGTTGTTTATAAAGTTTTGTACTCTATTTAACAATAACGAATTTTAGAATTTTTTTACTATTATTGATTTTGTTTTATGGTATGTTTGTATATTATGTTTATAATGTTTATGATCTGTTCCAGTATGTTGATGCATATATATATGTAATTTTTTTATTATATATTGAGTATGTTTATGGATATATGTATAACTTTTTTTTATATATAAACAATTTTTCCAATTCAAAATTTAAATATTTTACATGGAATGGCACTAGAATTTTTGGCTAATTCATGAAATGTCACTATTGAAAAAGAAGGTTACGAATAGTGAAAAAACCAATTTCATTATTCTCTTACATACATCAACAGCAAAATATATAATTTACCGTTTGCACATTGTGAACAAGTAAGTTCTAGCAGTCTTTCTATAAATTCATAAGTACCATTTAACTGCCAGACATTTTCCAATTAAGTCCACTTATTTAAATTATTTAATTATATTACTTCTTCTATTAATTTTGAATGAATAATTTCATATCTTAGGACATTTAGAATTTTTCATAAAAATGATATTGTATGAAATATTTCGTAGATGGCAAAGGGTATTATATGTAATAAAGTTAATACAAAACATATTGCAAATTTATAAAATATTTGTGTCATTATAAGTTTAAAATGTAATTTAGTTTACTTTTAATAATTTACTCAAATAAGGAGAAAAAATATAACTTTAAATGGATATGGCAATTTATAGTAGTTAATTGATAGAAATTAGTAGAAAGATTAATATAAATTATGTTCTCAAAACTATACATTTATGTTTAAGGGTAGTGAATAATTTTTTAAAAAATATAAAATATATTTACTTTTTGTCAAAAAAAATTACATAGTGTATATATTTACTACTTTAAAATTTTACTATGAAATGTCAAAACCACTCATTCAAATTTTAAGATATTTCTGTTTTTACAGTGGGCATTTCAAGATTGTCCCAAAAAATATAGTCGCGTCACTTGAAATTTCCCTGCTTCCTTTTAAAAAAAGTCGTTCGTGAATTGGTAAGCGTGACAACTCCGACTTACTCATTCGTTTTATGGGATCACTGCGTGTTGTCATGATGAAAATGTACTAAAATTGAAATTGAAATAGAATTCACTTTTGTTGGATTATTAACCGTGTCATTTCAGTTTGATATCTGCAGGAGGTTTTTATGGGGAAACTGCGACGATTTGTGTCATGATGAACAAAATATACTTTAAAATTGAAATAGTATTCACCTTTATTGGATTAGTAAGCGTGTCATATCAATTTAATGTCTGCACTTTTGTCTGTTCGAAGCAGCCCTCTGCGTAGATGTCACTGTTCATGAGATTGTCTGTCAATTCACCGTCACTGAGGTGCCCCCTTAATAAATCGAAGCGTACAAACTACAAATGTACTCATTGATTAAAGTTCTCTAAGTGGGGCTGTGGCGGGGGTGGGGGGTGTTTGCGGATGTTATCGAATGGAAAGCGTCGTAGAAGATGACCATGGCCACAGTTTTGGTCTTTGGGTTGGGCCGGTAACTGGACCGGTAGGCCCAGTTTTATCATTCTTACAAACAAAATTTTATTCTTAATAATTAGTATTAAACTTGTGAACAAATATTAAGTAAGCACTTTGCTAAAAAAAATAAAACAAAAGGGAAATCAAACAGAAGTGGTTAAATATTATACTATAAATTATGTATAATTATATTTAACTGGCCCCAATTTTGGTGTGAGGGCCCTTGTATTTTAAACAATGGGTGGTTGGGAGTAATTGTCGTATGTGAATACTAAATTGTGAACACAATATAAAGTCAGTAATAAATTGAAAAATATATGCATTCCCATAGCATCAACTATGCATTTTTAGGAGAATACCGAGAAATAACTAGTTATGTGGTGAATTTCTTTCTTATTATATGTTTTTGTAAAAAGATTATGTGACATAACTTAATTGCGGTTAAACCCGAAGCGGCTCTTTTATAACAATTGATAAGTAGTCAGTCATTGACTCGCCCCATTGTCTTCTGTCTTCTCTTCTCCCTCTTATCACAATTCACAACTAAGTCTAACCATTTTTCACTGTAGTTGCGACTATGCCGACCGTCATCGTCGTGTTTTGACCACTCCAAAGCAGGGAATAGGATGAGGAGGTGAGATAATCGAATGAATGATCTCTATGACGATGAGTTCCCAATGGCTATCGCGCGAATTCTTTGCCCCATAAGAATTAAACCCACTAAACTTAATTGTATATATATACAGTGGAAGTTACTTGCCAAGGTAGAGGTCAGAGAGATTTCCAAAATAGATTCACCATACGGTTTTACGATCCAACAGAGTTCCAGAAAACAATAGAAATGGGTCGGTGGCACTATCATCAGCGGGCGATGGTTCAGAGAGCAGGTATCGTCAACAAAACTCGATTCTCAAATCCCTACCTCCATGAACGCGTGGGTTCGATTTGCTGACGTCCCCCGTGAAAAGGAGACAGAGACGAATGCATGTTATCTTGCCTTCAAGATTGGTAAAGCAGTAAGGTGTGAAGTTGTGGGCGGAGAAGGGTTAGACACCCGTCGATGCCGCGCTTTGCATCAGAATGGACACGCTTCAAACCGCTGGCGAGAAGACTATCGGTGCAGGAATGGGATTTAGATTTTCAGGTGACTGTTTTATATGAGGAACTTCCCATATTTTCTATAATTGTGGTATGCTTGATCACTCGCTCAATGAATGTAAAAGAAAACGTGTCAATAATCGCGACGGATTCGTCCTTGGATGCGTTGGAACAGTGAAGAATGTTCCAACATTGATAGTAGAGCTTTGAAGGAGGAATTTAATACTGTTAGTATCCCTTTTGAATGGCGCATACCCTGGAATCTTCCTCCATACCCGGACATGTTCCCATGTGGTGATAGGATTGAAGTTCCTCCGATTCCTCGGATTCCTCTCCACCTCGAGACCACTACACAACCACCGCTACCACCGACGATGCTGACGTGGATACATCAACGTAAGTCTGAAACATTTTTGTTAGCAACATACCCTTAGCTAAATGCCTTCAAACTGTAGTCAACAGTTTTCAGTTCCGAATCCTGGTACCCTTATGTCTGTGTGTTATGACAGTGACAGTGAAGACTGAAGATCATGCCACCATGTTGTCACATTGTATAGCATTTTCTGTAACTGTATTAGTTATTTTGCGCTGGTAATGTAGCTGTTAATCAAGAATTTGTTTTGCAATCACTCCATTGTGCCTTTGGACTATGGTGTGACTTTTGAAACGTGATGAAACTTCTGTATTCTCTTCACTATAATTGCACTGTATCATTTGTGGGGACTGTAATATAAACACGCTCCTATAAACATGTTTGCTGACTGTTAACTGGTTTGCTATACATAAGAATTATAAGTATGTAGACAAATTGTGTTTACACAAATTGTGGCTTTACACAAATTGTGGTTTGTACGCTATCACGAAATGGGTTTTAACTTCGATTTAGATAGTGAACTATTTGCAGTAGGGATATGCGTAAGTAGGTACTTTAACGTTGGGCTATAGTAGATAGTGAAGTGGAGGTTGGACTTGATTTGCAGAGCTAGGGGGATATGCGTAAGTAGGTACTATTAATGCGATTGGGCTATAGTAGAGAAATATTGTAAATAACATGAAGTGGAAGCTTGGTTAACCGAATGATTACAATATATGTAACATTAAGTATAAGGATGTTAATGTATACGTATATATAAATAAAGAGTAAAGAAATTTTTATTCAAGAAAAAATAGAGAAGAAATCAACAAATGGTGCCATAGGTTTTGAATAGAACCGGCACAACGTGACTAGATCACACTTTGGTATGACCACATACTAGATTTTTATGACTACATGGTGATACACTTCGACTATAAGTCAAGCATGGAGAGGGTTTGGCAAAATATGAGATTTCGGGTAGCTGCATCACAGGATGGGAAAGTAGCTCAGCACTGTCATGTCGGGTAGCTCTAGACAGTATATAATTCTGTATGTCGGCCAAAAACTGGAACTGATGAGTGACACGTGACTAGATCCTGCTTTGGTATGACCAATGAGTTAAGTCTTGTGATAAGATGGTGGCAGACCTCCGCAATTGGTCATGTATTAAAAGGTTAAGAGAGTAAAAGTTATCCTATATGACAAGTCATTTTTAAAAAAGAAAATAATTCATACGTGATATTTTTAGTAGTATTTAGATAGCTAATGTTATTTCCGATATATGTTATATATATCATAAAATGCTTTGAATAATAGAATAATTATAAATATTTGTATTTAAGTAAATAAGAACGTCATGTGCACAACGTGACTAGATCACAATTTGGTATGACCACATTGTAGCTTTTTATGACTAGATGGTGATACACTTCGACTATAAGTCAAGCATGCATGGAGAGGGTTTGGCAAAATATGAGATTTCGGGTAGCTGCATCACAGGACGGGAAAGTAGCTCATCACTGTGCGGTCAGGTAGCTCTAGACAGTATAGAATTCTGTATGTCGGCCAAAAAAACTGGAACTGATGAGTGACGTGACTAGATCATGCTTTGGTGTGACCAAAGAGTACATTTTTATGATAAGATGTGGTAGACCTCCGTTGGTCATGTATTAAAAGGTTGAGAGAATAGTTATCCTATATGACAAGTCATTTATTTTTAAAACCTGTGGGGGTATTTATCGGTGGTAAAATTTGTGAAAGAAAATAATTCGTACGTGATATTTATCGGTGGTAGAATCGGAACCGATCTGAACCGTAGCCGGTCGGAACCCATCTGGATTCAAAGCCGGTCGGAACCGTTCCGGAATCGGTTCGCAACCGACATCGCGGCTGAACAATCGAATATGAATACACATTTTGGGATTCGGGACCGAACCAGTCCGAGAACCGGAACCGCCAGGAACCGCCAATGTATCACAACTGTATAACCCGACCCTATGGAACCGACTCAGAACCGCGTTGGAACCGGTCAAACTAGCCGTTGGTCAAACGTCAAATGGCACATTTTTGACCCAAAGGGTGCACTTTTTTGAGGACCGTCGGAACCGCCCCTGAACCGGAAGCGGAAACGGTCGGAACCGGTTTTTTTTAGCGAATCAGAAGCGAATGCAGTTTTCAGGAGCGAAGATTGTACATTTACATTTGCATAAAAGAGTTTGCTCAATTTTTGTAACAAATTAGGCCAAGTTGTTTATCTAAGGTAATTTCTCTCAATACCAAATGGAGGTGAAATCTATATGAGTGAGTAAGACGCATATAATATATATATCCTTATTTATTGACACATCTGCTTAAATGAGATAAGGATAGTGGAGAGATTACTCCGAAAAGCGGTAGAGTAATACAACGTTGTTATATTAGTTCCTAACAAAGGGAAATGATTATTTATGATAATTCCGGATTCGAATGTTCAAAAGTGATTACGGGGTCAATAACAAAAAATAAGTAGTTCGGGTTAACACATGGATAAGGGAATACAAGAGGCACCGAAATGGTTTGACGGTTTTTATGGTATTTATTTTTGTTACATGATCTTCTCAATAGCTAAGGAATTATAGGACTGGCACGGTTTTAGGACGCTAGGTCCCCCGATATCGTATGGTGTACTTTGTGTTATTCTGACATCGATTCATCCCGAGGATTGTCTTGGTTTCTAATGTCGAAGATTGGTGGATAAGACAATATGGATGGTGCACGGTTAATATGTTCATTTGTACTGTTTGAATTCGTGCTCGATGGTATGTATTGATAAGAATATATCACTGATAAAAAAAGACAGTGACATGAATTATATAATCTTATGGTAAACTAAGAGAACTTATGTATAGTAACGATACTCGTTTGTCGAGTAAACCCAAAGTCGAAGATGAGAATACTCTAGATAAATTGTCGCAGCAAAGAGGTAAACAATGAATGAACTAAACTATGGGCTGAACCACCATACGAGACACCAATTACTTAGGCAGGAGCTTGGGGAGTGAACAAAACTTTTGAAGGCCAGACAACAAGAAATGATAAAGTGGGAGGTGGCAAAACATGTATGGAACCCTAAACCGAGTCGGTTCGACCCAAATCGAAATCCAATTCTCAACCGTATGGAAAATTGGAACAGTTACCCGAAACCCACAATCAACCGGATCAAACCAAGAACAACCACTATCCAAAATCATCTGAACCAAACAAACGATGATCAGACCGAAGCTATCCAAAGAATAGTCAACCGAAACCCGATAATCACCTAAAATAAACCGATAATAATCCTAACTAAACCAAACCATAAAATAATATTATCATTTCTAATATATAGTTGTCTTTATCGATTCATAAGTAAAATTTCACTATTGTGTATGTATAAATTTTTTCTCGAATATGTGAAGTATTTCTATAAAATAAAATATACACACTTTTATTAATATACTACATACGCAATATATTGACGTACTGTAAGATGGTTGATGATATTATTGTAACCAATATGTAAGTTAGAAGTGAGGTAGTCCACTAAATCTATTTATGAACTCAATGAACCCGCTCCACGTTTGGTAGATGCTCTTCTGTTATGGATAGTCTCGATTTCTCACATCAAATCATCACCATCTAAGTGCACCTATGTCACATCTTTATCTTCCCTATCCATCCGCCCAACACACTTCTCATTGTTATCCAATTGAGTTTGTGTCAGACTATTTATCTTCTTAATACAAAAATTTGTGAAATATGAGACATTAGAAAAATGTTAAACAGTATGTGAAAATTATTAGCACATAAATCAATATTACATATTACAATTCAAAATAGATAGTTGTGTTGCACTAGCAAGTTCTGAAACAAGTAGTAAAAGCACATTTGAATGCTTATGGGTAAACGTGTGCATGCCTCATAGATTTGCATCATATTATGTGTGTGTTTCAACTTTCACGTTATGCTTTTTCAGTATAACATAATAGTTATAATACAAGTTGATTGAGGAATGATTTTTTAATGGTTATATTGGGAGTACATTTACAAAATTAGATTTGAATTGGTGGATACAATTCTAGATCATACCCTACATACAAAATGTTCCTTCATTCCAACCCATGTTTACCTAATGAGTAGTAAACTTAGCGTAACATTATTCAGTTAAATGTGGTTGTAATGAAAAAAAGAGTGGTTCTAAAATGACATTTACAAATTTGAATCGGCGTATCCCAACTCAAATAATTCACCCGAATTAGACTCCAGCCGAACAAACCAAATGCACCATTGGCTACCAAACCATAGGAAACCAAAACAAAACCAACCTATTTTCAAATCAACCAAACCAAAATACAATCGAATCGATGCAATCCGACCTGTAACCTCATAAACTCGGAAAACCGAATTCAACCGACACATTCCGACCCTAGCTGAATATTATATAGTTCAAAACTGGCACGAAACAATCCTAACCGAACCGAAACCCAATCATCAACCCGAATAGCCACCTCCACACGAAGTAGCCCTTGTAACACTACATACCTACTAATTGTTGGATTGGTTGTGTGAATGAGTTATAGGTGTATTGCATGGATATGGAACACACATTGACTTGAACTAGTAACTCGAGGGGGTTTCAGGACGGGTTGACGGTTGCATGATGACATAATTAACAGATGTGCTTAGCCTTTTACGACCAACATGTTAAATGCACTTACTTGAAAACAACATTTGGAGTGCGGGATTGCGTACTAAGCGATACACTACATTGGAGTGCGGGATTGGGTGGTGAGTGTTATACTGCCCTTACGGAATGTATTTTGGATTATGTTTAAGAATGTGTCGAGGGAAAATGTTAGTACAATTTAGAATGTTCACGGGATTTGTTAAAGTGTTGTAGATTGGATCAAACTATCTCTCAGATGTTGACACAATTGAGATGTGTTTGTATTTGGTAGCCTTGTAAATCACATGGGTGACTAATAACAATAACACCCATTTTAGTTGTTATGCAAGTTTAGTCCGCTGCATTGATATGTTCAAGTTTTAATCGGTTCAAGTACGTGGCGAGTAACAACAATAGAGCCATGTTTTGATAATTCGAGGAGCCTACATAATGTATTATAATACCGATTAACTATATTAAGTATTTGTCATTCTACTTTAACTTTAACCGTGCTATAGAATTTCATAACAAAATAGTATTAAGTGTATAACCCATGATAAAAAAATGTATTGATATCTAATTTGGTATATACTGATGTTACTATACTTTATTTAAGGTAAATAGCAGGCTGATACCTATTGAACTATATATTGCTAAAATATGCTAAAACATAATTAAATATGTTTCATAATCCATTAGTATCATATATTATTGTTAATATATATGCATACACTAATTGATTTTAAAGAACTCAAATACGTTAAATTATATTACTGTTGGTATACTGGTAAGATTATGTCTATTATCATTTACTCATAATAGAAAATGCATTAAGTTAAAAAACACTATAAAATACAAGTATACAACACAACACATTATACAAAATTAATAGTAATGATATTGATAGTTAGGGGGTTGGGGGGGGGGGGGGGGGGGGGTGGGGGGGGGGCAGGCCCAGTTAGACAAATTTTTTCTAGCGGGTATTTGTCAAAACATTAGCCCAGAAATTCTAATTCAACTATTTTTCCTTTTGCGGGCGCCAAAAAAACCCGCGCAAGTTTGGCTATCCCGCAACTGTAGTAATCTTACTCTCTTTCGTCTTTTCCTTTTAGACTCCATTGACCCCTTCGTCTACCAAAAACGAGCGAAGCGAGGTTCAGAGCCGAAGCGGCAAAACCCCGAAATTCTCCGAAGTCATAGCTACACCTACCACAACGTCCAACCGAACATCCCATCTATGGAGGTTAACGACTATGTAATATCGTTTCTTCTGTTCATCTTTGGGCATTTTGTATTCATTTCACGCTGTTTAATTCATTAAACATAATACAATTAGTATGATGACTTGAACTGTCCTCCCAACAGCGATGGCGAGAGTCGGTGCCTGGATCGACCTAAAGTCGTACATGATCATGTTGTCAACTTTATGGCCAAAAGTCGTGGTGAGGCATGGTTAAATTCTGCATTGGAAAGGTATAAGTAAACATTAATTCATTGTTTGCATCATCATGATTTAATCTGATTGACGGTTCGCATCGAATATTAATTTTTTATTAAGAGGTGGGTTAAACACTAGTTTTGATTTAAAATTAGTAATTAATAGCCGTCGCTTTTTGTGTTGCAAACTCAAAAGGTCTCGACTCGACACCCGAAGCGAAGCGAAGCCGAAACGGCTCTCGTGCGAAGCGGCTCTAGTGACTCGAAGCGGCTATCGTGACTTCGCTGTTATCGAAGGCACAACCCGGTGACGATTGACCTTCTCTCATTTATACAAAACGAAGCGATCAGATTTCTGGTCTTCTTAAAGGATTTACATACTGGCCGGCAGCGGCGTTATAAATTTCGATAACAACCACCCTAACCCTAACCGTATCAAACTCCGTCCCCTTATAGGCAATCATCGCTGTTGAGTTTCCCTCATTCAGTTCATGTTGCTAATATGGCATGCCATCACAAAATGCCAACTCACCATGCTGAGCAAGCGTTGACGATCGATAATTCTTTCGTGAGCAAGATTGATGCTTTGATCGGAAAAGAGGTGATTGTTGTTGCGATTCTATGCCCATTCGAAATAGGAACTGAATGCGTAAAGGTGTATGTACGTGCGAAGTGGTGTTTAATTGGCGCAGTAGACGTCAGAAATATTTCATTCAACCACTACGCAATAACATTCCATGAAATGTGAGATTTTATCAACACACTAGAAATGGGATGGTGGCATTACAGTCTACGGGCGATGCTGATCCAGAGAGTTATCCTGTACACCACTTAAAAGCCAAGTTCCTGTATCCCTGAACGTGTGGGTTCGATTTGTGGGTGTTCCAAAAGATAGGAAACATTTTAATGGCCGGCTGTTTAGGGGAGATGATTGGGAGACCAATAAAGTGGGAAGTTGTTGCTGGTGAAGAATTGGATAATCAGAGATGTCGTGCATGCGTGAAGTTGGACACAAGGAAACTCTTGCCAGAAGAGGGGTCAGGCATGGGAATTGGAGTTCGAGGTTGGAGTGTTGTATGAGGAACTGCCAATATTCAGCTACAACTGTGGTATGCTCGATCACTCATTCAGTGAGTGTGACGATACTGACAAATGGAGAAAAAGCCGTGCGAATTTGGTCCTTGGTTGCGATGAAACAGATGTGATGGTGTTGATGAAGATAAAAGAGTGCTCGAGGAAGAGAGCAACACTGTAACTGCAGGCAACAGATGGGCACCTAGGAACAAAACTCCATTCCAGGACATGTTTCCAGGCGGGGATCGATTTAATGTACCTGGTGTTCCTAGGTTCCCTTGGGTACCCTAATTGGACATGCTGTATGTCTGCTTACTACAATTGTGTGTAATTTTGATGGAGTTTTGTCTATGTCTGTTATATGCCTCCTCTTTGGTGCCACTAGTGGTTGGGGATTTCGTGGCATGCTCGACTCCTGAAGAATGCAATTCTTGGATATCTGTGCTATAAAACTTTGGTGTTTCGTTGAACTTTAACATTTGGTGGGAGGTTCTTCCTAACTGTTCATTATAATGCCAGCACCGTCATTATTACTATCTCTCATTCTGTGATCGACATCACTTATGTATATATGTTGTCTGTCAAGTTTGTTACAACTAGTATATTGTACGTGGGTATTTGGTCAATGTTTTCAAAGCAGTATATTGAAGTTTATCTGCTACATTGTGGGTTAATGTAAAACTGGGGTTTTGTGAATGACAGTGCTGCCATAGTACCTAAGTACAGGCCATTTTTTGGGCATTGACTGTGGTCATCAACATCACTTCTATATCTATGTTATTGTCTGTTTATGTTTATAACTTGTGGACAATGTGGGTGGTAAATGAATTCAAACCAGAGTATCGAATTTCATCTGTTACACCATTGGTTAATGTAAAACTGAGTATTTATGATTGACAGTAATGCCACAGTACCTAAGTTGAGGCCACCGATTTTTTGGGGATTGACTGTGCACTCATTCATTATAATGCCAGCACTGTAATTATTACTATCTCGTCCAGTGATTGACATCACTTCTATATTTGTTGTAGTTTTGTCTAGTTTCACAACAAGTGGACAATGTGGGCATTTTCAAAGCAGTATGTTGAATTTTATCTGTTACACTGTTGGTTAATGTAAAACTGGGTGTTTTGTGAATGACAGCAATCCTATAGTACCTAACTTAGCATCTCTCATACGGTCATCAACATCACTTCTATATCTATGTTATTGTTTGTTTATGTTTATAACTAGTGGACAATGTGGGTATTTGGTAAATGAATTCAAACCAGAGTATCGAATATCATCTGTTACACCATTAGTTAATGTAAAACTGGGTATTTATGATTGACAGTAATGCCACAGTACCTAAGTTGAGGCCACCCATTTTTTGGGGATTGACTGTGCACTCGTTCATTATAATGCCAGCATTGTAATTATTATTATCTCTTGTCCGGTGATTGACATCACTTCTATATTTATGTTGTAGTTTTGTCTAGTTTCACAACTAGTGGACAATGTGGGCATTTTCAAAGCAGTATGTTGAAGTTTATCTGTTACACTGTTGGTTAATGTAAAACTGGGTGTTTTGTGAATGACAACAATCCAATAGTACCTAACTTAGTATCTCTCATACGGTCATCAACATCACTTCTATATCTACGTTGTTTGTTTATTTTCACAACTAGTGGACATTGTGGGCACTTGGTCAATGTATTAAAAGCATTATACCGAAGTGTATCTGTTACACTGTTGGTTATTGTAAAACCGGGGTTTTGTGAATGACAGTAATGCAATACTACCTAGGTTCAGGCCATTTTTGGGGCATTGACTGTGCACTCTCTAGTTTGGTCATCGTCATTACTTCTATATCTATGTTGTTGTCTGTTTATTTTTACAACTAGTGGACAATGTGGGTATTTGTTCAATGTATTCAAAGTAGTGCAGTACCTAACTTGAGCCCACCCATATTTTGGGCACTGGTTGTGCATTAGGGCACTATAATGCCACCACTTTAATTATTGCTATCTCTCGTTCTGTGATATACATCACTATATTTTGTGTTGTTGTCTGTCCAGTATTACACAACTAGTGGACAATGTGGGTATTTGGTCAATGTTTTCAAAGCAGTAAATCGAAGTTTATCTGTTACCCTATTGGTTAATGTAAAACTGGGGTTTATAAACGACAGTAATGCCGCATTACCTAACTTAAGGCCATTCTATGGGCGAAGATTGTACTTTTTCATTTAACCAATTTATGAAAAATTCTACAAATCTTCCTTAAGAAGTTTAAGTAAGTAGCGCCGACTCCTGCTTGTCTGCCCGTGCCACCAACTGTTGTAAATCACTATTGTCCTCGACATAGAGAGCTCCAATATAGTTCTTCCGGTGTGCTCCTTGGACGGTAACATAACTACTTTAGTAATGTATGTACCCATCCTCAATCGACAGATGGATGGGATCAGATGTATCACTATCTATTGGCCACTTCACACTAATCGTACTCTGGTATGAATATTGCTGAACACTCCGTATGGACAGGGACTACTATTCAGCAGTCTCGTTGGGAGAGGGCCCTATATATTGGCATGGAACGTAATTTATTATATGATAAAAATATTAAATAAAAAATACTTAATAGTGTATTAGACTTCTATACTATACGGAACTTTGTTTATTTTTACTTGACGAAACTTGAATTTTATATCTGGAATCAATGACTACGATGGGCCTCGTGTTATAGTTGAAACTGAGCCTCATTAATCACTGAGAACGGCACATGCGTTGGGTCCGGCCCAAAACAACAATTCTCCTTTTTATTTCCTTAAAAGTTGTTCATCTTCATGACGCCAAGTATCGAAGCGGTGGAGAGGTAGCCCAACTAAATGTATTGGCTGAATAAGAGACAGGTAGCCACATCACAGGATGGGCAGGTGGCTCATTGTTGTGCAGTCGGGTAGCCCTGTAGGGGTATAGCATTCTATATGTTGGCCAAAAAACGGACCTGATGTGTGCAGATTTCGTGACTCGATCGTACTTTGTAATGACCGCATAGTACATTTTAATGACAAGATGGTGGCAAAACTCGGCTGCTACTCAGGTCTGGTTAAAACAGCTTGGGTGGTGCCCCTAAGGGTAGCTGTATCACACGACGGACAGGTGGCTCAAAGTTGTTCGGTGGGGTAGCCCTGTGGGGGTATAAAATCATATATTGGACAAAAAACGGAGCTGATGTGTCAAACTTGTGTGACTGGATCATAAGTTTTCATGACGACGCAGTGTATTCTTATGAAAAGATGGTGGTAAAACTGGTCTGATAGTCAGTTATCTGGATGGTATGCTCAAAACTGTTTACGGGAGTTGTCTCACGTAGCTAAATCTCATGAAAAGTAGGTAGCTCATTGTTGTGTTGTCGGGTAGCCCTGTAGGGGTATAGAATTCTTTATGTTGCCTAAAAACGGGCCCAATGTGTGCAAATTTCGTGACTGGATCATAAATTTTCATGACCACGTGTTGCATGTTTATAACAAGATAGTGGTAAAACTCCGTTGATAGTCAAGCTTTAAGAACGTCTGGTCAAAACAGTATGGTGGAGATGTTTCAGGTAGCTGTATCATAGGAATGGCAGGTAGCTCAATGTTGTGCGGTGGGTTAGCCCTGTAGGTGTTGAGAGATATATGTTTGACAAAAAACAGAGCTAATGTGTGCAACTTTCGTGACTGGAACCAGACCATCTCGGTTTTTGACTTAACAGCCGGGTTTTACCATGATCTTGTCATAAAAATACACTAAGTTTGGGGGGGGGGTATTTTTCCGGTAGCTGTATCAAATGACGAGCAAGTAGCTCGATGTTGTGAGGTGGGGTGGCCTTTAAGGGTTTAGAATTCTATAGATTCGCCAAAAAATAGGATTTGATGTGTGCAAATTTCGTGGCTGGATCATAAGGTTTCAAGTTGCATTTGATGGAGGTGATGTTTGGGATTACCCATGTGTTGAATACTGCTTTACATAGAGGGAAAAAAATAACTATTGTCAGTCCTAAGGTTTTACTTGTTGGGATTAAAGAAGATTTGAAGCAATAAAGATGATGGTTGGAAAGATCTTATTGGAAAGATAACGTCTTTATTTTATGCTATCAACATCATATCGATATTGTCGATATGGATGATATGCATGTTTGTTGTTGGGGATACAGAGTTTTCCGCAGCGTTAATGATGTGTCGAATGAGCATTACTTTACTGCCTGATCCTAAGTGTGTTAATGCTGTTATTGATATGCAGATTGAATAACTTAATTGTCGCTGCAGTGAGTGAGGTGAACACTTCATTGCTACTTGGCATGACTTGTTTGAACCCAAATGATTCCTTCTCTAGCTTTGACAAGATGATTTTGGAACGGAAAACAAGATTGAAGAGCTCAGTAGCCCACTATAGCAGACAAACCACGAGACAACATTTAGGTAAACAGAAAGCGTCCTACCAGTACAAGTTGGCATCATAGATTATGAGATGCGTTACAAAAACCCAAGAGTAGGGAGGTGAATGCTGATTGGGGATTGGTGTATGATTGTGGTAACACATGGGCAGCCGAAGTAGTATCATTACACTGATTCTCCGGGTTTACTTCTGACAATTTCAAACTCTTGTAAGCTGCCACATATCTTTGCCCAATTTTTTCCATGATGGACCGCTGTCTTCTCTTTCGCCCCGTGTTGGGTTTAGGTCTTACTTTGATCCCAGCTGTAAAACGACTTGGCCTAATGTTGTCGTAGTCGTCGCATGGTTTTCCTACCCCCATCCTGCGGTGTTCCGGCTTCGTGTCCAGATCGATAATGGTCTATGGCGTAATCTAACATCCCTTTAAGCTGACCAATGACATAATCATAAAGAGCAGAGTCTGAAGAAGCTATAGATGCCAACCTAACAGCAGTTGCGGTTAAACGTTGATAGCGACATATGTAAGATACTGGTTCGGGTCCGGGAGATACAGAATCCGTGTCCGACCATTGTTTAAGAATGTTGGCCCTCGCATTTACTCGCCATCGGTCCTTTATGTAAGGAGGTGGTATTGTCCTGGAGTCTTGCCCATTGAGCCCAGTAAATCCATCATTTTAAGGATGTGTCGACAGAAGATACCAAATGAATCAAACAAAGAACAGCTACAATTAAGAACCACGTCACCCTCCAACCCAATGTAAACATTCCTTTCATCAATCTTCCGACTATCACCATCAAAGGAGTACACATTCCATTTCTCTAACCCAGAGTCGGTCAATCAGAAATTCTCTCAACACAGTAAGCAACTGACTGTTCCCTCTCGTAGTGAAGTGACCTGAAAACAGTAGGTGTGTACACAGCAGCAGCGGATACCATTATCGGGCACATCGTGAATGTGTTCGCAGGTAACTTATCTTTAGCGTTAAACTCCGCAACTTTCTCTCGTTCTCTGACATAGTCAATCATATCATTAAAATGGGGGAAGAATTTTACATGACTATGACCAGACTTGAGGAAGCCACGAACGGTACTGTTGATCGATTCGCTTGCTTGCGTTGTTCTCATACCAGCAGTGAAGTGCTTATTTACCCATGCGGCCAACCACTGCTGTCGTTTCTGTTTTATCTTAAGTAACCATTGCTTCGATTTAGCATGGACATTATTACGACCAGAACGGGCCGGGAACAAATCCGACATAAGGAGATCCCAGACAGTGTCAAAATCTCTTTCATCATCATCGATGGAGTACATAAGCAAAGTCAGTAGATTTGTGACAGTACCTACTATGGAGCTGTGCACATTGCTCTTTGCATTCTGCAATATGTGCCATGAACACAACCCTTGGAATGTGTCGGGGAGCTGCAACTGCAGAGCGGAGGACATAGCGGCATCCTGGTCTGTGAAGATGGTGGCTGTGCCTTGTTGTCCATGCATTTGAGAAAAGCCTGAAATAGCCATTCAAATGAAGGTATTGTCTCATTGAATAACAGTGCAGCCCCGAACAAAATAATTTGGCGGTGGTGATTAAACCCCGCAAAAATACCTGAAGAAGAAGTAAGTTAGTGACAAGGCAGGTGCAGAAATTTAGTAGTATGCAAAAACTACCGACTGAATAGTTTTTTTTAACAAGTAACTGCACAGCTGCGAAAAGGCAATACTTAGGGATGAAAGCCATTCTTGCCTGAGTACAGAGTGTGTCGCCAGAATACAGAACATAAAAACAAGTACAATTCAGAAACAACATCTAATTGTAGTTTACCGACAGACAACAATTGTTTTAAATTTTTCTGTACACTTCACATTGAGCTGTTCGAGCAGGTGATTTCAGACAATATCAACATAATCGTGACTAAGGAACCTCAATGTTTAAACTATAGTCACACATGGACAGCATTTGGTCAAACTGTTTGACAGAACAGAAGCAGGTAGCTACAGCACAAAAGTGCATGTAGCCCACCTCAGTGGCGCAGATAGCTGAACCTCTAGATGTGCAGGATCGAAGCTTCCAGCATAGTTGCAGTTAGCACAATACAGATCAGAGAGGTAGCTACGGCACAAAAGTGCAGGTATCCCACTGTTTGGGTAAAAACCTAACGGCAAGTATACCGGTCGATTATAGCAAGTTTTCCTAGAAGTGTCCCTCCAGGTTATCGAATCCAAGGGAGGCTGCGTTTTAGTTTAATTGATATTTAAGAACAAACTAATGAATCGGTTCACTCCAGTAACAGGGGGTTTTGTTTGTTGAATTACTAAAGTATGAAAAAAAATGTAAATATGAGCAAAGGTGATAAATGCAAGACAGTGGGCAAAATAATGATATTTTTGATTTAATAAAAAGGAAAATTCCGGTTTACTAATCCTCCAAATTCTTCGGTTCCTTTCTCAGTGTGTTTACCAAAATTCAGATTAAAATCCTAGATCAGAAATATTCCACGTTCGGTCTCCCGCTCGGTGGAATCTAATTAACAGCTAATAAATTTTAACTCTCGTTACAAATTTACTAATTGTTAACAGCTTTAAGAATAATCCAGTTTAATGATCAGTTAATATCTAGAGGAATTACCGTCTCTAAATTAACCGGTACTGTTCCTGTTGTCTATTATCTACCGCAGTTCTCACTTATAAGCAGATAAACTGGTAAAATCAAGTAATTGGCCAAATCACAAGATTTATAAAAATAAATAAGGAACAACATTTAATCTATTAAAACGGTAAATCACAAAGATAATGGAACCTTGAATTTGGATTACATATCAAACCAAAATTTATAAAACTACTCAGCCATGGAAATGAAAATACTGTAAAAATATGTAAACAACATTAAAGAGAAAGAGAAGAAGAAACTCTGATTTAAGATTCTTCAGTGGAGTCTCGGTGTGTGATCAGTGCTTTCTTCTGCTCCTTCTCCTGAAAATAGTGGAGTCTCCAGCTGCTTGTGTACTCCAGATTTATGTGGACGTGTATGGTGTTTAATGGAATGAGGGAGTGTGAATGGAATGTGATATATGAAATGGAAATGGATGGAGGGAGTGTGAGATGCTCTCCAGAATTGTGTGTTTTGAATGAGAGGGAGAGGGTTCTATTTATAGAACTTCTGTATGAGTACGTAGCATGGTGTGGTGGAACTTTTAAGTTTGGAAAAGAGAATGCTCGTGGGTGTTTTGCTGGATTTATGGAAGTGATTAGATTAGTGGAGTTAGGATGGAAAGTAGCAGTGGAAGGGACAAAATACAAGTGTGGAAGAAGGCTGGAAAGGGAGTACGCTGGATGATGGAGATATGGGGCGGTGGTTTAGTTTAAAGAGAATAAAATTCTCTTTTCACGTTCGCGGCGCTACTGACTTCTGATTCAGCAGTATGGTCCGGGAATTAAGTTCTGTGTGAAGTCCCGGGCCATAGCATTAAAATGGGTCGAGTAGGCATCTCATGTGGTCCGGGACTTAGGCCTTGTATTAAGTCCCGGACCATACATGTATTAAATCGAGAGTTTTGCCTCATTGTGGTCCGGGACTTAAGTTTTGTATAAAGTCCCAGACCATGCCTGAATTTGATTCGAGAATTGATCTGCTTTGTGGTCCGGGACTTAAGTTATGGAACAAGTCCCGGACCATGCCTGAAGTTGGATCGATGATGAATTTCTTGACTCCATTTAGCTTGTTTGAAAAACTATGATCTCCAACAATGATATGAAAATGTTTCTTTTGAGATTAAATACCTGAAAAAGCACACAAAAACCATAAAAGAAGACAATTGCAACAAGAAACATAAAAATGCTCATAAGACAGGAATTTAACAGTAAATGATAACAAATTGGGTCTCAAAATACCATGCAGAAATAGGTAAATTCCTGACTTATCAACATCCCCACACTTAACCTTTGCTTGTCCTCAAGCAATTACTGCAAGCAAAATGTACCAGATTTTCAAAAGCGGGGATTTATTATCAGGTCAGGAAAATGTACAAGGAAATCTAATGCTGAAAAACAGTCGTAAGAGACAACGACTAGTACTGCAAGTTTTCTTAAACAGTGAAGCTAGAGTGTTTGATAAATGCATGAGACTATCATCATAACTATTTAATCCAAACTGTACTCAGGGCTTTACTTTCCATTTGCTTTCCATAATTTCATTGGACGACAAGGGGCAAGAAGTAATGTCATATTCCACATTACCTTTCATTGCCACATACTCATAATCAAGGAAGAATTTGCAATAAACTGTTTAGCATGAACTTTCCTTCCATTTTTTTCTGAGTAAGCATTATTCATTTCATCCCCCCAGACTTTTTCTCCCCATCCTTGTAGCGGTGTTGGGCCTTCTATCCCAGATCAGATGATCTTAGGTAGATAAGTGATGAGGCACTCCATGGGCTTAATTACCGAATGGGAGAGGTCTGTTCCGGTTCAGAATAGATTAGAGGAGTACCTTGCCTTTGTCCTTTCCTTGCATTCATTCCAAAACTTTCCCAAAGCCCCAAGTTAGTTCAAACAAAATAGTCACAAAATGGTCTCACCTTTTATTGAGGGAAATAGATGAAAATTTTAACCAAAACAGACAATACAAGCAGTATACCAAAGTTCTTATGACCGAAGTTTCGGATTAAATCTCAAAAAATTTCGCTACTCGTACGTTATTCCCGACTGATGCATCTGACCACAAGTGAAAACCAAGTATGTCGAATTAAAATTTTGTGGAGGGTCATCAAAGGTTAGTGAAAAGAGTATAAGTCTTTTCAGGAGTCACAGAAAAACAAACAATTAGATGTGCAACCCCCTTACTACTTCCCCACACTTAGATAATAGCAATGCCCTCATTGCTACCAGAATGTGATTATAGTGCAAAAGAAAATAGGACTCCCCTGAATAATCGGTGAAGATGATGTCCCCACCTCATGACAAGGAACGGGAGACTTAAGGAGGGTTGTGAAAATTTCGGCAAAGTCTCCTTTTGTTTTCTGTCGATATCGCACACAAAGATGGTAGTCCTGTTTGAATATCTAGAAGCAATAGACATCTCATAGCAACCAAAATAGGAGAATCACAACAAAGTAGCAGAAGTACCGCAATGAACAAAACAATCCAAAGCGAAAAAAGGTACCAGAAGTAGCCACCTACTAATCGAAATGACATCAAAATATCTCAAATGTCAAAGTCAGATGAAAATCCACAAGGCAATAAAAGATAGGGACTGATGTAGGAGGGAGCATAAACCAACTCATGGACTACCGACGGGTGCGCCAAGACTCCAACTGGGTAAAGCGCTCATCATAAGCTTGGAATCGGGCCTCCTGCTGAGCCTCATAGTCAGTCTGACGGTCTCTAAAGCCTATAGTCTCTCACCATACCCATCCAGACAACTCGTAAAACCGTCAAAGTAGGCTGTAGCAGTCCCCCTCCAGGCTCTAAACTCATGCAGCAACTCATCATAGCCCAGGGCCGGACCAGCAGGCATCGGGAAGTCCGGGATCTCACCACCAGCAGTAGCAGCAGCCTCATCAGCAGCGGCCTCAGCCTCATCAGCAGCGGCCTTAGCCTCATCAGCAACCGCAGCAGCATCCTCAACAACTCGGGGTGCGCGTGCAGCGCGTCGGCGCTTCACCCACTGCCCGTCGATCTTCTCCCACTGAAAGAATCTCATCATGGTCATATTGAGAGTAGACCGAGGATACTGAGGCTCCTCATCAGATACATCCACCCCCTTTTCAGCAGTAACGAGTGTAGGAGGTGTGGGAATGGGAGAGAGGCGGAGTGATCGGTCTGAACTACCCGGAGCATGGAGTTAAAGATAATGTGATGCATACCGGGAGGAACCCCTGCGGCGGCATAGGCGTCGTCCAGGATGTAGCGCATGAGCCAGCAGTCATTCATATTTAGATCAGCGCACTCCCTGGGGCGGACATTGTACATCAGTACCCCTAAATCAGACGCTCTCTAGGGGTTGGTAGCTTATCTCCCGTGACAACCTGCTTGTCCCGTTATTCCTACGCTGCCGGTTTTAACGTCGGGGTCATTGACAATCAAGTTTATATAGTACTCCTTAGCCTGTCTAGTCATAATGGCATATTTGTCCTATTCTCTGCAGTGGGAACCCGAACAGAAACGGCAATCCCAAACAACGCCTGATGATGCAGCAGTCACGAAATATCCACCCCTTTAACCACATAATTAATAGTATCCCCATTATCATTTACCGTCGCATTAGCATAAAACAATTTTACCAGTCTCGGATAGAATCTCCCACCTCGATTCAGCAGACAAGACCATCTACATGCACTAAAAATTGATTCCAGATCGAACTCGGCTATCAAAGTGGGGCAGACTGACCTTTCTGGAAGGATTTTCCTTTCTCGTCCCCGGTACCAATTCGCAGCGGCTTCGTTGATGAAGTCCGACTCAACCGTCTCCCAGACCCGGAGTGGAGCTACATCGGGTGATGGAGGGGCGGCGGCGGATGAAGATGCGCCTGCGGTGTTGCGTCGAGCTCATTTCGGGCCATGTTAAATTGTCTGGAAATTGGAAATGTGTTGGGGTTGCGTTTGGTTCGAGTAAACGGGCTGAATTTGGTGTAAGCAAGGGCGTGTTTGGTTTGGGTCAATGTGGTGAATTGGTGTTGGTTGAGCACAACAGATGAAGGGTGGGGGGTAGTGTGGGGGTGACGGGATATTGTGGTGCGATTTGGGTGGGCGACAGAGGCTGGGGGTGTGTGGTTTGCAGTGGGCGAATTCGAGAGCGAGAGTGGCGACAGAGGCTGGGGTGTGTGGTTTGTAGTGGGCGAATTCGAGAGCGAGAGTGGCGACAAGGTGGGCGTGGAGGATGTCGGGTTGGATGTGTGGAGCGCGGTGGTAAACTGGGGTTGGTGTCGTAGGCGAGGTGAAGATGATGCGGTGGGTGCAGTAGACGAGGGGTTGCGGGGTGACGATGTGGAGCAGGCGCAGTTGAGAACGGGCGAGTGGTGGTGTTGGCGAATGCGAGAGCGAGAGAGGAAGTTAGGGTGGTTCTGGGTGAGACGGAACAGGGCGGAGGGTTGGGTGGTGTTGCGAAGTCGGGGCAAAGAGGCAAGAGTGTGGGTGGTGGTGGTGAGGATGCAGGCGACGGGAGTGGCGAGTTCAAGAGCGAGAGAGGGAGTTAGGGATTGCAGGAGTAAGGGATTGAAGAGGATAGAAGATGAAGTGGAGCTCGACTGTTTTTTTTTCTGAGTGAGTGTTGGTCCGGGACTTAGGTTTCGTATAAAGTCCCGGACCGCTATGTCAAAATAGGTCGAGAGTCGCTGTTGTGCTGGGTCCGAGACTTAAGAATTGTAAAAGGTCCCGGACCATCGTCTTCAATTCTCGGGATTTCTCACACTCGTGGGTCCGGGACTTAAGATATGGACGAAGTCCCGGACCACCCCATAATTTTTGTTCGAGACTTACCTACTCCTCTGGTCCGGGACTTATAAGATATGGTTGAAGTCCCGGACCACCCTGTTTAGTCCACCGAAGGATTGTCTTCTAATACTCTGTTTTCTGCCTTCATCAAACCTACACTTTGACAACAAACAACCAAAGAAAAATAGCTAACAAAGGAATTAGAACAAGTAAAAACATGAATTAGAACGAAAAACAAGAAGATAAATGAAAGAAGATTGGGTTGCCTCCCAATGAGCTGCCCGTCTTTCCGGTCTTTGGCTAGACCGTGCAATTGTAAGATCAGTATGGAGGATCATGCACCGTGATCACTGAATGGACTTCGGCGATGTCACCACTGAGATAGTGTTTCAACTGAGACCCGTTTACTTTGAAAGTCTCCCCTTCCGCATTGATTAAACCGATAACTCCATAAGGCGAGACACTTGTTATTGTGAATGGGCCGGACCAGCGGGATTTTAGCTTTCCTGGAAAATTTCAGGCGGGAGTTGAATAGAAGAACCTTATCCCCCACATGAAACTCACGTTTGACCAAAAGCTTGTCATGCCATTTTTTTGTCTTTTCCTTATAGATCTTGGCATTTTCATAGGCTTCCTCTCTAAATTCCTCCAAATTGCACAACTGCATCTTGCGCTTCTCACCAGCCTTTTGTAAATCAAAATTTAATGCTTTGATGGCCCAAAAAGACTTATGCTCCAATTCTACAGGCAGGTGACATGCCTTGCCATATACCAATTAATTTGTATGGAGACATACCTAAGGGTGTTTTGAAGGCAGTGCGATATGCCCACAGAGCGTCGTCTAGCTTGAGTGACCAATCGCGTCTAGAAGATGTGACAGATTTCTGAAGGATCCACTTGATTTCTCTATTTGTAATCTCGGCTTGCCCGTTTGTCTGTGGATGATATGGTAGGCAAACCTTGTGCCGTACGCCATACTTCTGTAGGAGAGCTTCAAATTGTTTGTTGAAGAAATGGGTACCTCCATCACTAATGATTGCTCGCGGAACACCAAAACGAGTGAATATTTCTGCTTCAAAAATTTTAGGACTACTTTTGCATCATTAGTTGGTGCTGCTATTGCTTCAGCCCATTTCGTAACGTAGCCTACTCCTACCAAGATGTAGAGGTTACCTTGAGATGATGGAAATGGCCCCATGAAATCAATGCCCCAAAGGTCGAATGGTTCAACTTCCAATATAGATTTCAAGGGCATCTCATGGCGTCTAGATAGGTTCCCCTGCCTTTGGCATTGGTCACATGTGGATACAAACTGATAGCAGTCTTTGTTCAAGGTCTTCCAAAAGAAACCTGCTTCTAAGACTTTTGCAGCTGTCCGAGCAGGACCGAAATGACCTCCTGCTTCTCTTGAGTGGCAATGAACAAGGATATCTCTTATTTCAGTATCAGGAACACATCTACGAATCATCCCATCCGCACAGACCTTGAAAAGAAATGGATCGTCCCAACGGTAGTGCTTAACAGTGGAGAAGAACTTCTTCCTCTGCTGATATGTTAATGCTGGGGGTACTATCTGTTTTGCAAGATAGTTTGCAATATCTGCATACCAAGGATCTCCCGTGGAACCAACTTTGAAAACATACTCATCGGGGAAGAACTCGTTAATTGGTATACCGTCATCAACATTTTTAATCCGAGATAGGTGATCAGCCACTCCATTATGTACTCCGGGTTTGTCTTTGATCTCTATATCAAACTCCTGAAGGAGTAGGATCCATTTCATCAAACGAATATTTCAGCGTCAGCGAAGCCGTGCATCCACACCTTTCCTCTGCATAATGCCTCTTCGTCTGACCTTCAGGTTCATTAACATCACAACCCGTCTGGTTAATATATTTAGGGTTCTTTCTGCTGTTTCTCTTGAAACCTTCTAGTTTACACAAGTTTAATGTACGGTCGTACGGTGACAACCCTATTTCTAGACCGGCATTCGTTTCTAAGTCTTATACGAACCTCAAATCCAACCCTTCGCGCATAATCTGAGTAGAAGTTATACCCATCCTGCTCAGTATCAAACCTCATGGTTTGCCATACTGCAACGTCTGAAGGTTCGATTTGCACTACGCCATCAGACGAACTATAAACCATAGACATCGTGCAGCAGAATGAAGAGCGGACGAACTAAACAGAGGCAAACATGCAAAAATAATATTAATGTCGAGAAGCATGAATTAAATGAGGTGTATTTGGGGGGTGAATGGCTACCGGACAAAATCAGACTTTTACGCCATATCTCGTCGATTTGGGGGAAGGTCGGAGTATGTCGCTTCCGTCCAATTCGAGAGGAAACCCTTGTTTAAAAAAACAGAATTGAGGGGAAAACCTAAAATAATCGCATGTGCATCGCTTTGGTGATAGGAGGTAAGTTTACGAACATACCCCTCTATACCCCTGACAGACTTGTTAGATTACTTATATACCCTTCAGTGTCCAATATTAGATATAGACCGTTAGATGACAATCCAGCGGCTGAGATCAACGAACGCACGGTGCCTTCGATATCCTGCGAAGTCACGAGAGCCGCTTCGGAACTAGAGAGCGGACATGCTCTACACCCTCTCTTCATTCTTTCCTTACATCTTCACCTTGAAGTGCTACAAATCGCACAGTAGATCAACGAAAGAGGAAAAAAAATCTACATCATCTCCTTCCTGCGCTGAACTGGCGTACAAGGAACACTGCACCTTAACCTTCCTCCTTGTGGAGTGCAAACCCAGCTAGAGAACAAGGAACATACAGGTCCATGTAAGGACTGCTCTGCACTCTGATCTTCTTTCTATTCTATTCACGACAGTTTTTACAACCCTGACTAACAAGCAAGGAACTTTCAGCAGTCTTTATTCCCTCTGTGCATCTGCACCCTTGGAGCGGTAAATCACTGGAGTCGATATGTTCTTGGACCTCTCTTCACTCCCTTCTTGTACTTACACCTTTGGTATTCATTCGCAAACCATGACTAGTGAACAGAAACACATATACATGTTTCTGCGCCTATCTATATCCTCTTCTCGGTGTCTGCATCTTTACAGTGAAGAAACTGGCGAACAAGGAACAACATGTGTTGTGCCATCTTCATTTTGTGCTGGTGTCCACGCCCTTGAAGTGTCTGCATCTTGCACGCCAGATTCCAGGAGGAGCAGAAAAACAATTCCATTCCAGAATGGGTATTCTGCAGAAGCGATAAATCACTGCAACCACCACCAGAATGTGGGTGCTCTTCAATCTCTTCGTTTCCTTCTTGTATATGCATTCAGCAGTAATGAAACACTGTATCTGCACCTACATCTATGCAGAGATAAACCACTAACTGCTGTTAATCATATACTAGATCCAATACAGCTGAAAACAACTTCAATTTCTCTTGCTTGCACACCTTTCCTTAATGGTGGAACGCTACTTCACGCTGTCTGATTGATAAAGAGATGAAACCAGTTCATTCCATGAGCGGTAATATACTCAAACTTATTTTATTCCTTCTGATCATTACAGCAATATAAGTAATTAAATCTGTCACACCTTAGCAAGTGAAATTTCATTTCCAGAGCAGGTATTGCACTCAAACTTATCTTCTTCCTATTGTATTATAACAATAGAAGTGCTTTACTACTCCTGCCATAAGGTGAACTACTAATAAGCATGTGAGCAGCATTTCTGCTATCTTTGAATTTAAACAAAAAAAATAGACAGCAACAGAAGTTTTATTCCTTCTGTCGCAGCAATCAAGTAAAAACAATAAGCGATGAGCAGCAGTACATTTTTTTTTGTCACAATAAACATATGGTGGTAATATAATCCCTGCAGTCTTTTATAACTTAAAGCTTCTGTTACACCTTGTGAAGCCACATGCTCTGCATAAACATCTTTATTTCAGTCACTTACAGTAAATTTGCAACCCACACTGGTGAATAAGAAAATGTACATGCTCTGCGTTTCATTCTTTTCTTGTTCCAGCAACTCTGTAATGATAAATTTTGAGGGACAAACTGCACCTCATCCTCCGCACTCATTCACCTTCTTATTGTGCTTAATTTACAAACAAGGAGCATATGTGCTATGTCCTCTTTTTCATGCCCTTCTGCTGAAATAAACCACTGGTACTGCAACTAGTATACCAGATTGAAACAGGGGTAAGAGAACACTTCATTTCAGAACCTGTAACTTGCTCTCTTTCTTTTGTGAACACTATTTGCAAACAAAGAACATATATACTCCTCATCTTCTCCTCCCTGCTGATAATAGCACCAACAACTGGTGTTTTGCTGTTGCACAAGTAAATCAAACTATTAACAATTAAGCTGAAATATAGTCCCAAAATTAATACACTATAACAACAAACATTGAAGTGCACATAGGTGCAATATATGACTGCTGCAATCAGAATTAAATAGTTTTGGAATGACAGATTTTCCTCCTGTTTAAACTGTTACTTTGCTAAGCTTGTAAACCTTGGTTATGTGCTGATCAAAGGCTAAGAATAGTGTGAAAATGTAAGTTCAACTTACTTATATTTGCTGCTGCTACATGGACTGTTTCAGCAGTTTATCAGCTCCTAGAATGTGTTGATTACTACTTCAGTTTTGCTGCTATTAATGACATAGTTGAGCAGTTTGGCAACAGCATTTTCTAGCCAACGTTACAGCTTATTTAAGCTCTGTTATGCCACTGTTTAAAGAGAAATTCAACATAGATAAGCATGGTTATAGTCTGAAAAACAAACCTGAAAATTCTGCACTATAACAACACAAATTCTGAAACTACTGCACCATAACAGCACTATTTCAAGCGCTGTCTTCTCCTCTTACTGCAGCTGAATAAATCCTTTCTCCGATATTCATAGATGTATTAAACTGAACAATTGTGATTTGCTTACTAATGCAAGCTGCTGCCTCTTTCTCTTCTTCCTACTAACACCCAAATAAATCTTGTTTATGATGATGACGAATAAGGTTTAATTAAACATAGTTTTAGTTGGTTGTTAAAGAAGAAAATATGACATGTTGAACCTAAAAGTTCTGCACAAAACAACACATAAATTTTGAAACTAGTGCACCATAACACCACACAGATGAATGTATTATATGACAGTTCCGATCATAATAAATTGATGCTGGTATTCAACATTTACAAAGTGAATAGATTGATGTATAGTTGAATACTAATCAGCTATAACAACACACGTTGAATTATTGTTGAGAGCATTACACAACAACTTCAACAAGTGTAAATGATTCTTATGTTCCATTGAAACATCTAGGTGTTTAAAAGAGGTGCAGTAAAAGGAAATAATGTGATAAAGATTAATCCTAAAGGTTGTAGATGTTTTACCACATTGTTAATCCCTAACAACGTAATAGAATTGAATAACTAATCCGGAATTTGGATACCCATGTAATAACCTGATTAATAACAAATAATAATCACTGTGGTTTATCAGAAATAAGATTAGTGATTATTAAGGGACACCGAACTTGGTTGAGATCATAGAGGGTTAATACTTAGCGTTATATATTCCAGAGCAAAGTGATAAGAGGACGGGTGCGGGAGCTACAAGATAGCGTTTCTCCGGTGAACGGTATGTTGGATTGTGTGGTCCGAGCCTCTGAGGTCTCCCTCGGGTTCGGACACATTTGTGTGCTAAATGCTTAAGAAAAACATGCTTGATGAAACTTGTGTTATATGATTTTATTATGCTCAACGACCAAATGTATTATGATTGTGCGTGTATGTCTTTCGGACGCTGTAATTCTTTATATCACACAACTACGATACGAGCAAGGATGGCGAAATGCATTGGAGTACGACATTGTCAATAATTACTCAAATTAGCTTAGACTTAAAACTTATGAGAAAGGATTCGGTGTTACCGATCTTAGAGCATTGGCACAGAACATGAATATAACCTAGATTATTCCTAGGTATGAGTAAGACCTTACGAGACATCGAATTAATAAAATGTGATCTCCTAAGAACTCAAAACTAATATGGTGGGTCGGTTAAATCTATTAACTACGGAGATATGGTGGAGGTAATGGTGGTGTGGTTTATGTACGGAGAAATCCTGGTTTGCATTCGTTCCAGCAGGTTGCGCAGTGTGATCACCAGAGAGGGTCCGAGTGTGGAACCTCTCGTTGTGGGAATCCAATTGATCGCCTTAGATCGGTTGGCAGAGGGTGCTGCTGTTTGGCACACGGCTACGGCCATATGGACGTCTCTCTCTCGAGACACAGGGAAGCCAATGGTCTCTGATCATTGGCAATAGGACTACTGTCCAACTATAATAAAACTTGGTGAGGTTAATGGGAATTGTCCATCTAACGAGACACCCACAAGATAATAAGAGTGTTGGTGGAAGCGGGGCTTCTGGTGTTGACAATGAACATGAGAGTACGACTTTCGACTCGATTATTTAATCCTCATCTAAGGATTAAAATGGATGATTTAATGTTTAGATGATTATCTTGTATGAACTGTTGGGTGTTTACATTTCCGCATTTACAGTTTTATTGCTCGCTTGTAAACCGGAACAACATGTAAATTGGATAGCATGTTAAAATGGCTAATTAACCTAAGTAACCTAAATGGGTCTAAGATAACACGGTTTAACATACTCGGACAAGCGCTGAACCCCCCATGGGCACCGACATTTTACTTGCAGGTGATTGACGGGACGACGGAGCGCGGGTTTTGGGTTTTTGATTATTTGATATGGAGATAGTTATAGCTGAATTGAATTATAGCGTTTTTGGATTGCCGTAAGCATTGGTGGCATTGTATTAAATATGCCCATTTTCAGTTGATGTAAATTTACACTTAGTAGCTCACTAGTTCCTAGGATGATACCTGAATTTACTTTTGGACGAATGATGTGAAGAAAGGTTGGTAAGCGTTGGTAATTGAATTAGTCTCAATCATCACGACGGATGGTTGGTTAAGTCGTTAGAATGGTGGTTGAGACACCCGCCTAGTTAGTGAGTGTTTCCGCTGCGATTATAACGCCTTTAAATTATGTTGTGACTATACGGTAATTAAGGTGAGGATTAGGATTAATAGACGGGGGTGTTACAGATATCTTTTGAGAAATTTAAAATTTTATTCTAATTACATGTATATATCCATATATCAATGAGACTTATGATTCATTACGTCTTTTTTGTGTATCATAATATCAATTTTAATGAATCACAATATCAAAATTAATGAATCATATCTTCATTTTAGTGTATCATCGTAAACATATAAAAATATTTTTTTTTTACACAATAATACAACACAAAATAATATTTGGTATGTATGAAAAATACATGATTTACCATATAAGGTTTAAAACAATACACAATACAACAATAATAATCCACTACAAAACAATAATAATTTTTATCGGTTCCGAAGTTTGTTATCTAATTCACCCCTTATTAGTTAATGAATCAATATGAATTTTAATGAATCATAATATCACAATTAATGAATCATATCTTCATTTTAGTTTATCATCGTAAGCATATAAAAATACAAAATTTCAAACGATAATACAACACAAAACAATATTTGGTATGTATGAAAAATACATGATTCATCATATAAGGTTTAAAAATACACCATATAACAATAATAATACACTACAATACAATAATGATTTTTTATCCGTTCCAAAGTTAGTAATCTAATTCACCACTTAATACTTAATGAATCATAAGATCAATTTTAATGAATCATAATATAAAATTAATGAATCATATTATCATTTTAGTGTATGAACGTATATATGTAAAACTAATTTTTTAAAAAGTTGTCAAAACATATCCATGTCTGGTCTTGTTTTGAAGAGCTTGAATTTAGGTGAACAATGATATAATTCTTTTTAATTTTGGACTTATATATTAAAAGTTACAACCATTTAAAGTTAATATAGTAAAAAGACAGTCCAATCAGCAAAACATTCCAGTTAGCTGCTGACTGGGACTGTCAAATTAGTGTCCCCTTCCTAAATGGGTGTGGGTAGACCGCGGCTACGTATTTGCCTTGGATTTCAGCTAACCGGAATTTGGGGTATGTGTTTTACTATTTGTCACTAAAGACTAGAATTAGAAAATGAAATATTTTTTAAAACCCAATTTCTTGGCTACATCCAAATATAGCTATAGATGGCTACATACATGTACATTTGTTCTATAAAACCTATACGATTAGTAAATAAAAACTGTACAGATGTGCATATAAAGTTACACATTGAATTCTGATATTACTAATATTGTATTAGATTTACATACTAATTTCTTAAACTATACAATATGCTCACAAAACTTGTACTTTTACACTATACAAACTGTACAATTACAAATATAGCCAAAGATAGCTACATATACTTGTAACTAAGAAGGATTGTCTTAATTTTTTTTTTGATAATTCCATTAACCAAATTATAATTTAAATAATTCGATTAATCAAAGTATCAAAATCAGTTAAAATATTAATTTAAAATAAAAAAAATCAATTAATTCAATTTTTGAATAAATCTAAAATATATAAACTCAATACTCACCCTGTGTTCACCCCTAGTCAGAAGCACTAATTATAGACTATAATTTTCTTTTTTTTTTGCTTTTTTTTAGTAGGCATCACATCAACTAAATTAAGTGAGAAAATAAAAACAGAACTGCGAACCTGGCGCTTGCGCCATACTATAATATGGCCACAATACGCGTGTCAGCATAGGATTAGAGAAAAAAAATAGAAAAATATGGAGTGACCAGCGCGCGACACTATTGCGCTCCATATCCCTCTTTTTTTCATATCCTCTCCTCTTCAAAAAAAGATAGAGTATGAGAGAGAAAGATAAATTAAAAAAGAAAAATATTTTAGATTTTAAAATGTCATAACTTAAAAAATAAAAGTGCAAAAATAAAACAAATTACACAATTATTCATCATTTTCTGTGCTCTTCAAAACAAGATACACTGTGGATATGTTTTGGTAAATTTAAAATTTAATGTTTTTATAAGGAATATATATTACGTATTTTTTAAGTGAATCTTATTCATTAACAAAATGAATCTTCTTAAACAATAAAATGAACCTTATTAATTAAGAAAATGAATCTTATCTCAAACACTCTAAAATCATCATAGGAAAGTTAAAAATGTCGAAGACATTTGTATGGTTTATAGTGCAGGGTTTAGGGTTCACTTTCAATAAATGAAAAGGTTCATACTGTTCTCGCATAAGTTTGTGGTAGGATTAACTTTTACTAGTATTAAACAAAATATTAACTTTTCTTAAACCTTTGATTCACCTTTAAAAAACCTTTGATTCACTTTTCTTAAACCTTTGATTCACTTTTCTTAAACCTCTTATTCACTTTAGTTAAACAATCTTTATTTACGAGAATCACTTTTCTTAAACCTCTTATTCACTTTTCTTAAACCCATGATTCACTTTATAAAAATCTCTAATTCACATTTCTTAAACCTCTTAATCACTTTAGTTAAACAATCTATGATTATGAGATTCACTAATCTTATTACTCTAATTCACTTTGTAATATCTTGTGATTCACTTTTTAACAACCTTTGTTTCACTTCTCTAAAACATCTGATTCACACTAGTCAACAATTAAAATCACTTTAGTTAAACAATCTCTATTTATGAGATTTACTTTTTTTATTCCTCTTATTCACTTTTAAGCAACTCTCTGATTCACTTTTTAACAACTTTTGATTCACTTTTTAACAACTTTTGATTCACTTTTTAACAACATTTGATTCACTTTTTAACAACCTTTGATTCACTTTTCTTAAACTTTAGATTCACAATTAATCTTAAAAAATATGTACATACAAAAAATAAAAAATTTAAAATTTATGAAAACATATTCATGTTTGGTCTTATTTTGAAGAGCTCGAATTATGATGAACAATGGTATAAAATTTATATTATTTGGACTTATATCTAATAAACTACAACATTTTAAAGTTTTACAAAAGTATAAAATACAAAAAAAAACAAAATAAATGATAAATACAAAAAAACCCATCTCATACATTCAAAATGGCGTGGATTAGCCTTCCGAGCTTCGAAAGAAAAAAAAATGGGAAAAAATAACCCGCTCTCCCTTTCCCTATCTTTTGTCGTTTTGTTTCCGTATGTGCATAAACAGTGTAATGACATATATACTGTAATATAAAAAGATAAAATACATGTTAAAAGACAAAAAAACCTATCTTTCTCCACCGTATAACCAAGCGCCAGGTTCGAAAACGCGAATAAAAATTAAGAGTTCTCATGCATCCGGACATAGTTACTAACATAGAAAACCATTAGACACCAGATATTAAGGCTTTTTTTAATCCCTCTACATACTTTTCCGTTCTTGATCTAGTTAGGAGTATCTCATTCCACTACTACAAAAAATATAGATAATGATATTTTTTTAACCCACTTAATAATGTGTAGTAAATTTTTTAATATAACCACTTTATTTAGTTACACTTGTTTGTGTAGAACTATATAATAAGAGCTTATACTAGATGTAGGTACAAATATATATATATATATATAAAATACAAAGATGTCTAATATCCTACATCTATTATGAAGACACTTATAAGTGAAGGAATTAATTTTTCACATTTTATTTGTGTATAAAATTTAAACTTAAAAGTGTAGACATATGAGAATTATGTAGTAGTGTTCATTACCAATATTGATCCTTGCTACGGTCACTAGACTAGATCAGCGTCTATATCTACCGTCCAGCATTTACCCATTGGCTAAAAAAAAAACCCACTGATTGGATCACTTTGGAACCGTTTAATATTGCAAATCACCACACATAGTTACAGTTTAAGTATTAGAGCCCGTTCGACTAGGACATTAATCGGTGGAGATTTTTGAACGCAGGTTTTCCTGCGTTTAGTTAAAACTAGTCTGTGAGATACAAGGTGGGACCATGTAAAAATAAAAGCAAATAACAGCAGGACACCTGTACTAATTTGTCTTGAACGCGATACAAGTTTTTTTCGCGATCAGCGAACGACACCTTAGTGTTACAAGACACAGTAATGAAATAAGTAGGTCTACATATCTTATCACACATAAAAAAGCTGGATTTGACGGCCAACTTTGAATTTCACATCTACATCTCAGCTAAGATGTAATCAGAAAGTTGGAGGAGGCTTCCGTGAAGAAAAAAAAAAGACAAAAAGCTGTTAAGTGTTTCTTTCATGAGACGAACTCCTGAGTCAGCTTCTTCAGATATCATTGTTGACTCCACAGCGTGGTGTTTCGAGCTCAGCCCTTTTGCACAAGTATAAGATGAAAAGTTACATATTGAGGAAGAGAGATAAGTAGGATCTTGATGGAAATATATCATTTTTCTGAATCCGAAATAAACAACAGTAGCTACTTACTCACTGTCACTTGAGACACTTAACTCAGATGACGATGAAGTATAGTCAGTACGCTTGGCATAGGTGGTGACAGCAATCTTATCAGTGTCATCATTGCACTCATTGTCATCATTGCACTCATTGTCATCATCATCAGTATCAGTTTCTTCGTAGCAGTCCTTGAAAGGCAAGACATTTACCAAAGCGGGCCAATCTGGGATTAATCTCTTGGGTTCATCACCAACGATGTATCCACCATCAGCGCTTCCAGGGGTAAACCTAATGACAGCAAAGTTACCCTCTTTGAAGATGTAGGCTTCAACGAGATTACCTCTCCCACCATCATCAAAGGTGGTGTGCTTAGTAAAAGCTGCGTCAATCCCACTCTCAAACACAGTGTTACTCAAGAAATGGAACGACGACCCCGTGCCAGTGATTTTCGTAAGACCCTCCAGCAGTTCATTTTGCTTGTAGTTTATACGTACATATTGGTCTTGAAAGAACATGTAAGCTTCATACTTCCCAGACGACTCAAAAGCAGCATCTGGTTCACGCAAATTACACGTCTTTAAGAAAGGGAACATCTGGAAGAGCGGCTTCATATCAATTATCTTTTCTTCAGCATAATTAATCCGAACACAGTAGCCAAGCAAAAAGAGGTAGGCTTCATTGGGATCATGAGATGAGAACGCACACGGAACACCCTCCTGACTTAAAAATTCACTAAGGTACTTGAAACCCTTAGAAATACGGTTAGGACCTTCCACTAATTTATTCAAATTAGAATAATCTACCACCATGTATCTGTTTGCTATGAACAAGTACGCTTGGTTCTTTGTTGTGGAACGGAAGCCTGAATCTAACCAGTAATCTTCATTGAAGGATTCACACAGATGAATAGTTTCGGGCGTCACACTCGGATTAAAGACACCCCAGCGCATGGGATCAGATGAAGCTATCAGATTGACTGTGTCTTCGAGCCGGTCCTTGTAAGCTCCTACCACCACCTGGTTTAGAATCATTCCATCTTTGTAGAACTTGAAAGTGGGCATTACTTGCACACCCCACTTTTCTGCCACAGCCTGCAGATAACATAAGAGAATATTCATGACATAAATTAGAGAAGGATGGTCTAACTCATGTACGGACATTTATCAAGAAACAAGATAGAAAAATAATATGAGATCGTACAAACCTTTAACTCAGTCACATTAAATATGTCTGCTTTGACGAATATAACATCAGTTTGCTTACTAGCCAACTCTGAAAGAAAAGACAAAAGGTTGTGGCGGTCTGGAGTTTGAAGATCCCATGGAATAGTAAAATGAGCCACCAGCTGTTTAGGATTTAGTTAAATCGGGGGAAAAAGATTGTGAAATTAGTAATTAGAGATTTGTAAATAGAGAAAAAGCTGAAAATATTTTAACTAGAAGCTAATCTTGCTTGTAGACAAGAAAAATTAGTCCACTGAAGATATGACATGCCAGTGTAAGTCTAGCAGTAAATCTGTGTTATAACTTCATAGCATTCACACTGTTTGGCATCATATTAGGTACTAATTTCTACCATTTGATTGACTATGATTTATACACTAGAAGCAATTAAGATTCAGTTTCCAGTAAACCATCCAAAGAGGCGAGTTAGAAACTTATATTAGTCAATAATAGTGATATTTTGTTTACAGTGACAGGTGAAACTCATTTATAGGATCTCAAACAATTTCAGATACACACATGACCATCATGCGATAGGTGTACACAGTAATACCTAAACCTATAAAAAAACAAGGAAACTAAGAAAGAAACAAGAAAAGTTGATCATCAGGTACAGGAACCGTTGTGAATTGTGATGTCCCGCAAATTCAACTACAAACACATTCAGACAAACATCCAGAGTACTGAAGAGGAAGGAGAAAAATGGACACTAGATTAAGCGCACCAGTTTTTTAGACTTGTTAGCCTCAAGGAGCACCTGATCCCAGAAGTGTATGTTTTGGATTGTGATCAACTTTCCTTCCTCGATTAACTGGCTTACTTCCTTGCACTGCCGACTCAGACGAAGAAAATTGACGGAACGAAACAAAGATGTAAAGAGTTACGGTCGGACGAAGTCACTAGATAAAGAAAAGAAGGAAAAAGAAGAAACTAACTCGTCTTTTGGGGTAGAACCCTCCTCCGCCTGTCTTTGTTACCCTCGACATGAAGAATCTCCGCACAGACGTCATTGAATTGAACATCTCGGTATAGATGCAGACAAGGCGAGGAGGAATAGTAGGTCTCTTTTTATCGCTCTGTGTGGCGATTTGTGAGGCGATTTGGGTGGCGATCCCAGTTGGAGTTATAAGGGTAAAGGAGGGGGGCATGGATTCTCTGACGGAGCCTATTCTCCGTCGTGGACGGAACCTTTTGTTTTTTTTTTTGTTTTTTTTTGTTTATGGAAAGCTCAGACACATGTGATCATTTTATATTTTTGTATATAGTATGATCATGAATAATTTATCAATTACAACAAACACGTCATATGATTATTGTATAATAGGTTTTAAATATTATAGTATTTGGTGTTTATATATATAATAATAAAACATATGTCAACTCAGGATATATTTAAAAAAAATCAAATTCAAAAATACTAAATATATTTATATTTTTTCTAATCTTAAGTGATATATAATTCTTTTCTATAACTAGTACACAATAACTAGAAAAGAACGATCAAATGAAAGATATAACAGTTGGTATCTTATTTTTAAAAATAGTGATGAAAACGCTAGTGTGCATATTTTTATTCATCGGTGAAAACATTTATAAATTATCGTCAATACGTAAAAATCAAGGATAACGAATACGTGAAATCGACTTCAACAATCAGTTATCAAACGTTTAAAGCTTTCAGGTTTATCAACCAATCAAGCTTTGTAAACTGATAGATGGTAAAAAAAAAATCGTATACACAATGATTCGATAAGAACGGTCAAAATAAAAAAATATAACAGTTAGTGTCATCATTTTTAAAATAGTGATAGACACGATTATAGAAGGCTATGTACACGTTTTTGATCATCAGTGGAAACATTTATCAATTATCGTTGATACGTAAAAACCAAGGTTAATGAATACGTAAAATTGACTCCAACAACTCAGTTTATCGTTTCCAATTGTTTATAATGTTTAAAGACTTCATGTTTATCAATCAGTTAAGTTCTGTAAACTGATAAATGGTAAGAAACTATTCTTATCACAATGATTCGATAAAAACGGTCAAAGAAAAAGATACATAACAGTTAGTGTCATCTTTTCCATTGTAGTGATGGAAATGATTATAGATGATCGTGTACATGTTTCTAATCACCAGTGGAAACATTTATCAATTATCGTGGATACGTAAAAACCAAGGTTAATGAATACGTAAAATCGACTCCAATAACTCAGTTTATCGTTTCCAAATGTTTATAGACTTCATGTTTATCAATCAGTTAAGTTCTGTAAACTAACAAATGGTAAGACAAAATTTTCTTATACACAATGAATCGACCAAAATGGTCAAAGAAAAAGATACATAACAGTTAGTGTCATCTTTTCCATTGTAGTGATGAAACGATTATAGATGATCGTGTACATGTTTCTAATCAGCAGTGGAAACATTAATAAATTATCGTGGATACGTAAAACCTAAGGTTGATTAAATACATCATATCGACTACAAACTCAGTTTATTGATTCCACATGTTTATAACGTTCAGGTTTATCAATTAGGCAAGCTCTGTAAACTGATAAATGGTAATAAAATATTCTTATACACAATGATTCGATAAAAACGGTCAAAGAAAAAGATACATAACAGTTAGTGTCATCTTTTCCATTGTAGTGATGGAAACGATTATAGATGATCGTGTACATGTTTCTGATCAACAGTGGAAACATTCATATATTAACGTGGGTACGTAAAACTCAAGGTTGATTGAATACATCATATCGACTACAAGAACTCAGTTTATTGATTCCACATGTTTAAAGCTTTCTGGTTTATCAATTAGGTAAGCTCTGTAAACTGATAAATGGTAAGAAAATATTCTTACACACAATGATTCGATAAAAACGGTCAAAGAAAAAAATACATAACAGTTAGTGTCATCTTTTCCATTGTAGTGATGGAAACGATTATAGATGATCGTGTACATGTTTCCAATCACCAGTGGAAACATTTATAAATTATCGTGGATACATAAAACCCAAGGTTGATTGAATACTCATATCGACTACAACAACTCAGTTTATTGATTCCACATGTTTATAGCGTTCATGTTTATCAATTATGCAAGCTCTGTAAACTGATAACTGGTCAGAAACTATTCTTATACACAATGATTCGATAAAAACGGTCAAAGAAAAAGATACATAACAGTTAGTGTCATCTTTTCCATTGTAGTGATGGAAACGATTATAGATGATTGTGTACATGATTCTAATTACCAGTTAAAACATTTATAAATTATCGTGGATACGTAAAACCCAAGGTTGATTGAATACATCATATCGACTACAACAACAGTTTATTGATTCCACAAGTTTATAGCGTTCAGGTTTATCAATTAGGCAAGCTCTGTAAACTGATAAATGGTAAGAAAATATTCTTATACACAATGATTCGATGAGAATGGCCAAAGAAAAAGATACATAACAGTTAGTGTCATCTTTTCCATTGTAGTGATGGAAACGATTATAGATGATCATGTACATGTTTCCAGTCACCAATGGAAACATTTATAAATTATCGTGGATACGTAAAATCCAAGGTTGATTGAATACATCATATCGACTACAAAACTCAGTTTATTGATTCCACATGTTTATAGCGTTCAGGTTTATCAATTATGCAAGCTCTGTAAAGTGATAAATGGTAAGAAAATATTCTTATACACAATGATTCAATAAAAACGGTCAAAGAAAAAGATACATAACAGTTAGTGTCATCTCTTCCATTGTAGTGATGGAAACGATTTTAGATGATCATGTACATGTTTCTAATCACCAGTGGAAACATTTATAAATTATCGTGGATACGTAAAACCCGAGGCTGGTTGAATACATCATATCGACTACAACAACTCAGTTTATTGATTCCACATGTTTATAGCGTTCAGGTTTATCAATTAGGCAAGCTCTGTAAACTGATAAATGGTAAGAAATTATTCCCATACCCAATGATTCGATAAGAATGGCCATAAGACAAATATATGACAGTTAGTGTCATATTTTTTAAAAATAATGATGAAAACGATTATAGAAGGTTATGTACATGTTTCTAATCGTCAGTGGAAATGTTTATAAATTATCATGGATACGTAAAAACCAAGGTTAAAATGAGTACATAAAATCTACTCCAATAACTCAGTTTTATCATTTCCACCATAGCAGAGTTAAAACATCGAGTCAATGGTGAGATTATTAAGTATATAAAGAATTAAAAACATCGAAGGCTTCTTTTAAGGTGTGTGGTGAAGGGTTTAGGGTCACCCTAAAAAACTATCGAGAAATGCAGCATTATAAAGGTATAAAATGAATAACGAAAAGATACTCTAAACCCCAAACATACTCTAGGATTGCTAAACCATCAAAGGCTTATTTTAGGGCATGAAGTCAACGGAATCCCTAAAAATTTACAAAGATAATTAAAACATATAAGAGTACAAAATGAATCACAAAAACCCTAAACCCCAAACATGCCCTATAGATATTAATCGGCAAAGGTTTATTTAAAGGTTGATGGGTTTTTGGTTTAGGATCATATATTATGAGAAGAATAAATAATTTATTAATTTAATTCATGCATTTAAATTTGAATTTATGCATACTCATTTTTCATATGTATATTACAAAATTAAGAAAGTAATATTTTAATAGGCATATGTATATGTTTATATATTTTATGACCATATAAATGATTTTATGAAATTTATGAGGTCTTCTATACTAATAATTTTATTGCATTAAATAAAGTAAGATATTAGTAAACTATAATAAATTAAAATAATAGATATGATAATAAAGTATAACACAATTATTTTTAGTTATCTATACATATTTTTTAATCAATTTACTTTATTAGTTATATTAAAAAATCCATTCAATGTTACAAGTGAGTGAGGACGCTTGAGAAATAACGATCATTTTGGAAGGATGACAGTGGCTTTAGTTTCTTAACCGTTCAAATTTATTTTTTCTTAATGATCATATATGGACGGTGGTGATATCGTCCGTCAATCTCACGGAAATTGTAGGTCCGTCACGAAATCCTCGGCGCCCTGTATATCCCTGACAAAATGGACAGATTACCGTATGTCCCTGAATTTCCCATATTGAATACATACCTTTGGAATAAAAAAATGAATCAAACGGACCAGCTTAGCGAAGGCACGGTGAGAGCCGATCCCCCCTCCTTTCGCCGAGGATTTCGTGACGGACCTACAATTTCCGTGAGATTGACGGACGATATCACCACCGTCCATATATGATCATTAAGAAAAAAATAATTTGAACGGTTAAGAAACTAAAGCCACTGTCATCCTTCCAAAATGATCGTTATTTCTCAAGCGTCCTCACTTCACTGTAACATTGAATGGATTTTTTAAATATAACTAATAAAGTAAATTGATTAAAAAATATGTATAGATAACTAAAAATAATTGTGTTATACTTTATTATAATATCTATTATTTTAATTTATTATAGTTTACTAATATCTTACTTTATTTATATGCAACAAAATTATTAGTATAGAAGACCTCATAAATTTCATAAAATCATTTTATATGGTCATAAAATATATAAACATATACATATGCCTATTAAAATATTACTTTCTTAATTTTGTAATATACATATGAAAAATGATATGCATAAATTCAAATTTAAATGCATGAATTAAATTAATAAATTAGTTATTCTTCTCATAATATGATCCTAAACCAAAACCCATCAACCTTTAAATAAACCTTTGACGATTTAATATCTGGCACTTCTGCTTTAAATGCCATCGTGGGTTCTGAATCAGGGGGAAATTCCACTCATCCTTCTTGAAGCCTAAGTCTACCTACTCCAAGAATCGGGAGCCATTACCTAGCATTTTGGATGTTAAAGCTCTCGATTCCCTTCTTGCGAAGGTGGAGGTTCCCATTGGGACTCAGATTTTCCTTTCTTCTGACGATTCGCATCCCCTTGATGATTTCGGTCGCGGGTACGTCATGTACTCCGATTTCTTTCTGCGTGGAATGGCGGTTCCTCCCCACCCGTTCGTAATGGGGTTTCTGATTCGCCGCTGCTGCACGCTTGCCCAGCTTCACCCGAAGGCTATATGTCAACTCCATGCCTATGTTGCTCTCTGTGCCGAGGAGAAAGTTGCGCTTTCTGCTACAGAGTTTGTCCAGTTCTTCACCAGCAGGGTCGATTCTGGCAACTTGACCATATCCGGGGTCTGGGTATTCGCTCTTGAGCACAAGAAGTTGCTCAGCGTTGGAATGCGCAGTGGGTTTGTCATCGTCCCGCCTCCCGGGCGGTACCTTGGGGTTACCTACTGTCCTTCGATTATCAAGGCTCCCTATACTACCCCACGTCATCCAAATCGGAGCTCCCCATGTCCCGGGTTCTGAGGGCGGTGAGCGATCGTCATCCCAGAGTGGAGGACTTTTTCACCAGCGTGCGTCTGGCCTCGCTTGGGCACTCTGAGGGTAAGAGTTTTTGCCCCTCTCCCCCCTGCTTCTTTTTTTTACTCGTGCTTCCCTTCTTGTTGCAGATTTCCCTCAAGTTGGGGCAAAGGTGGGTCTCTTCCATAGTTGGCAGCTGGTGTCCTTCAAAACGGGGGAACGGAAGGTGGACTACTATGCCACCCTAGACGTTGTGGAGAAGACAGCTCTTCGTGAAGAAGAGGCGGTTGTTGCTGGTCAGAAGAGGTCTGGGGAAGAAGCTGAACATCCAGCAAAGAAACAGAGACTAGTGAGGGTTAGAGAAGAGGGGTCTCCCAGGATACCGGAGACCCGGTCGCCTGACACTACTAATCAACCAGGTACTTGGTACACTAGTCCAGGTTCCGGCCGTCGGGTGTTTCTCCCTCTTACGCCTGGATCAGATCTCAATCTTAGTCAATGGGATGAGAGAGAGTGTGCATGTGCGGTCTTGTCCTTCATGTTTTATCTGTTCCGGCTTTCGTTGTTTTACTTCTTCTTCACCTTGGTTGTTACCTGCTGCTGATGTCTGGTTCTGTTTTTTTGAGGTTATCCACTTTTGTGTGTGTTTCTCTGCTTCGTAGTTCCCGAGGCTGAGGAGGCCGGGCCGAGGAGAGAGCAGGACAACCCGGCGCGGGCGAGGCGCCCGGTCAACCGTCCCTTACTCAGCATCGCCAGAAGACCCTTGCCTCGAAGGGTAAGGTGAAGCATATGGCTAAAAAGACGAAGGCCTCCGACATTGTGCACCTCGATGAGTCGGGTGCCACGGATACCGCTCCACAACAGGACCTTTTGGAGGAGACTGTCCCTTCTGGGCCCGGGGCTTCATTACCTGGGGAAAGCGGCTGCGGAGCGGGCGTTGCGCCGGGCGCAGCTGAGGGGGTGCCTGCAGACCCGGAGCTTTGCTCGAAGGCGAAGGAGGATACCAATACCGCCACGTCGTCCTCACCTCCTCCGCCCACCAGTGATTCTTTCTGTGGGCCGTCTGAAAAGGATGGATGGTTCTACCACCGCAGCCGGCCTCTTCCTTTATTGCCCGTGACGGAGTCGTCTTCCTACTTCGAGCTGTGGAAGAAGGCGATTAGCCGGTCTGACTCTCCTGACGGTCTCTTCGCTCCTATGAAAACCGTGACCGCGGCGAAGGAGAGGTTAAGGATTGGGGATGGTGGAGCGGACGCCATCATGCGTCACTCTTTCCCTCTAGACGACTCGCTCAACCTTATGTGGCAGGGGATCTACCGGGTGAGTGATTCGCCTTAATGCTGGAGTTGCGTGCCTCTCTTAATTTTCTTATGTTCATCGTTTTACTTTGTATAGACGGTGGCTTTTGCTCAAAGTATGGACGTGCACACACGGGCTCTCCGTTCGAAGCTTCGCCTTGAGGAGTGTCGGGCTCGCAACGCTCAAGAGGAGTTAAGGATAGAGCGGTCTTCCAACAGCATCTTCGTTGACACCGTTCAAGAGGAGATATCCAGGCGGGTGCATGAGCAGACCGCGACTCGCCGAGCGTGCAAGGCAGAGTGACGAGTACGAGGAGCAGTTGAAGAAGCTGCGTGAGGAAAACCTATCCCTTAAGGGTTAGATCCGGTCACTGGAGATGGAAGTCGCGTCTCTAAAAAAGGTATGAAGTGAGTTTGCTGACGCCCGGTTGCATGCCTTTTCTGACTTGGAGTCCTTGGTGGGACAGGCCCGAGCTTCCCATGATCAAGAGGTCGAGAGTCATCGTGTCGAGAAGGCCATTTTAGCGCAGGAGAAAGCGCTGCTTGCTGAGGATAGGGCTAAGCTTGCACAAGAGCTTCGTTCTGCCTCTGAGGTGAATGCTCTTCTAAAAAAGGAGCTGTCGTCCTCCGAGGCGAGAACGGCGGAGGTGGCCTGGGCGGGCGAGGTCCTGGTTTCCGAAAAGGGGAAGCTATCTGCCGAGCTCCACAAGCTGTCTGGTGAGCTCGCGGCCTCCACGGAGCAACGACTCTCCTCCGAAGAGAAAATAAGAATGCTGGAGGAGGAGTCAGCTAAGCTGCAGCTAGAAAACTCCGATCTGGCCACAAGAGGTGATTCTTCACTTTGCCAATCATTTTTTGTTGCTTTTCTAGCCTTTTTTTGATAAAAGTTTTTCTTCTCTCTTTCTCTTTACTTAGGCTCGAGGCCTGGGAATCCCGTCGAGGGGCTGGAGAAATTGAACCTGCGGATCGACAACCTCGAAGAAGAGTTGATTGCCGCAAATGCTAACCGCGATCGGCACCGGCTTACGCTCAGACCCTGGAGCAACAGGTGACCGGTCTCGAGGCTTATTCTTGGAAGGTGCGGGAGGACCTGCAACAGCATAGCATGAAGCTTGCCCACCTGAAAGAATCCTTCACCTCTCAATGCGGGAGGATGGTTAAATCGTGTCGCCAAATTGTCTCGAGGTTTTTTACGGGCAAGGGCGAGGTCATGGACGACGGCCTTTACCGGGAGTTGTCTTTTAAGGAGGTTGCACAAAAGACTTCCTTTCACGAGGTGCTTGAGAGGTTCGGGCGTCTTCCCAGGGAGACGTGCGTTGTTCCTGGCCAGACGTCTTTTCTTCCTCCCAGGAGCACCGCGCATCAGGGTGGTGTAGGTCTCCGGTCCTCTGCCGGGAGGTCTGGGTCTTCGGAGAGTGTACAAGGGGCTGCTGTCGTGGATCTCGACACTGTAAAAGAGACTTAGATAGGCTAGAGGAAACTTAGATTAGTTTTAGCTTTCTTTCCTCTTTTTGTTTTGATGTGCACGCGCGTTTAGCAGTTAATGGAATTCTTTTGTCAGTTGCTTCGCTAATTAGTGCTATTTTTATTTTCATGACCGGTCGTTCTCTGCGGCCGGTCATTTCTGTTTTGCGCGTGCTACCGATTACACTCTCTAGTCGGTTGTCTTTATTTTACGGACGCGACCGGTCGCACTTAATGACCGGTCGTTCCGTTTTAATCTTAAGGATACGACTTGGTCGTTTTCAACAACTGGTCGTTCCTGCTCTCACCCGGTCGCAATCAGTGACCGGGCATTTCTGTTTGTCCTTTCCCTATCCTTGCTTCTGATAGCCAAGCGATGGTACTCACGGTAGTTCCTCATTTCTTTTCTTTTCTCGTGAGAGGGAGAAAGAGTTTCGAGGGGGATCCGACCAGGGTACGGTGTGGCGTCCCACACCTAATGATTCACCCATTACAGGCGACCAGAGCTCCTGGGGTTTTCGGAGATGGGTTTTCCATTTTTGTTCTTGTTTGAGTGCGACGACTCATGACAAGATTTTCAGGGGGCCCGGGTGTTTCTTTTTCAGGGCATTACATCCTGTAGGGCATGGCCCGAGTGTTTCTTCTTCAAGGCATTACATCCTGTAGGGCATGGCCCGAGTGTTTCTTTTTCAGGGCATTACATCCTGTAGGGCATGGCCCGAGTGTTTCTTTTTCTTTTTGTGGCTTCCACAGCCCCCGGGACATGGCCCGGGTCTTTCTTTTGACGCGCAGGTCTTTCCAAAAATAATTCCCTTTATTGATGTTGTCAAAGCATTACATCAATTTTCATACATAAAATTTCTTGAGGCATTCTACGTGGCAGGAATGGGGCAATTCGTATCCCTCGATATTCTTTAGGTGATTTGAAGTTCATCCAACCTTTTGATGGATAATGTAAGGACCTTCCCACTTGGGGTCAAGTTTTTTGGGCTGCTTAACTTCCCTTAGGACCAGCTCGCCAGGGACAAAGCTTCGTTCCCTGACCTTGTGATTGAAGTACTTCTCTACCTTCCTTTTGTCTTCCACCTTCCGGGCGGCCGCAACAGCTCTCTTTTCTTCGAGCAGGTCTAGGCAGTCTTTTATCCCTTCATTGTTGAGCTGCTCGTCATAGGATTCCCAGCGGACTGATGGGATCATAATTTCAGCCGGGACGACTGCCTCCAATCCATAAGTTAATCTGAAGGGTGTTTCTCCGGTTGGTCCTTTTTCCGTCGTTCGATAGGACCATAGGATTTGGTGTAGTAGTTTGGCCCAACCTCCCTTTTTTCCTCCTAACTTTCTTTTCAGAGCTTTTATGATCTGCCCGTTTGCGTTCTCGACCTGCCCGTTGGCCTGGGGGTGTGCTACCGACGCGAACCTTACCTCTATCTTCCACTGCTCACAAAACTCCCGGAAACCGTCGCAATTGAACTGGGTCCCAATGTCAGTTATTATGGTTCTTGGCAATCCGAATCTACACACAATATGCTTCCATACGAATTCTTGCGACCTCTTGGCTGTCGATGGCCACGCATACGAACTTGAACCTCCCGGGAGACGCTTCCGGGAAGGGACCAATGATATCCTGCCCCCACATTGCGAACGGTATCAGGGATAAAATGGCTTTTTGCATGGCCGGGGGGTTATGTATCCTGCTGCCGTGCTCCTGGCATCTGGCGCATTTCTGAATGTACTCCTTGCAGTGGTCTTGCATTCTCGGCCAATAGTAACCGAGCCTCATGATTTTGTGGGCCGTGGCTCTTTCCCCTTGGTGGTTTCCTCAGACCCCTTCGTGCACCTCCTTTATAAGCTCACTTCCTTCTTCGTTCGTGACGCATCTAAGGGCGGGCCTCGTGAACGATCTTTTGTAGAGGCGTCCCTCCTCGAAGAAGAATGATGCCGCTCGTCGTTCCACGGTCCTAGCCTCTTTATCCTCTGGAGGCAATTTTCCTTCAAGGATGTATTCCACGATCGGGGTCATCCAAGATTCCTCAGGTACGAGGGGCTCAGTCGTCAGGACCTAGGCTTCGTCTACGCTCGGATTGGTCTTGGTTTCCAACCACGCCTTACTTGGTATTCTTTCGGCCATGCTTGCTAATTTTGCTAGCGCGTCAGCTTCGGTGTTTTTTGTCCGGGGAAGGTGCTTCAGCTCGCATCTTGAGAAGCTTGCTTTTAGCTCTTGAACCCTGAGTAAGTACTTCCAGAGTTTCTCTTCCTTTACCTCATATATGTTGTCATGTTGCCGGGTGACCAGCAAGGAGTCTGAGTATATTTCCAGGTCTGTTGCTCCTAGGGCAATGGCAACCTCTAGGCCTTGAATGAGAGCTTCATATTCTGCCTCGTTGTTTGTTACTTCGAACTCCAACCGGAAGGCGTAGTTGATGTCTCGTCCGTCGGGAGTTTGGACTACAATCCCCGCTCCCGCTCCTGCCTTGCACCGGGGGTGGGTGGCTTTCCTTCTTCTTGGTCGAAGCTGGTTTCCGTTATAAAGTCCGCTAGGGCCTGAGATTTGATTGTCGTTCACGGTAGAAAGTGGATTTTGTATTGGGTGAGTTCGACTGCCCAGCTTACCATGCGTCTTGACGCGTTTGGATTATTCGTTATTTGCTTCAACGGCGAGTTGGTCCTTACAAGGATTCGGTATGTGATTGGAAGTACGGTCGTAGCTTCAGGGATGCCACCACTAGAGCCAAAAAGACCTTTTCAATATTGGTGTAGCGCCTTTGTATGGAGGTCAGGATCTTTCCTGTGTAGTAGACGGGAATCTCCTTCTTTTCGTCTTCCATGATTAGAACCGCTGCCGCCGCCCACGAGGATGCGGACAGGTAGAGGTAGAGATCTTGACCGGGCATTGGGACTCCCAGCTTGGGTAACTCTCGAAGCATTTCTTTGATCTTCTCGAAGGCTTCTTTGCATTCTTGCCCCCACTAGAACTTGCTGTTCTTTCTCAACGTGTTGAAAAACGGGATTGCTTTTTCCTGTAACTTTGAACAGAACCTGCTTAAGGCCGTGAGTCTCCCGTTGAGGGCTTGGACGTCTTTGATGCTTGTGGGAGGGCTGAGGTCGAGAATCACCTGGGTCTTTTCCGGATCCGCTTCTATTTCTCGTTGCCCAACGATGAACCAAGGAATTTTCCTTTGGTGACCCCGAATACGCATTTCTCCAGATTTAGCTTGATCTGGAATTGGTCGAGTGTGGTGAATGCCTCCTCCAAGTCTTTCATGTGCTGTTCTTTGGACGGGCTTCTCACGACTATGTCAACCACATAAGCTTCCACATTTCTCGAGAGTTGCTCCTGGAATACTTTGTCGATCATCTCTGGTTATACCCAGAGAATGCATCCAGGAAGCTTAAGACGGAGCTTTGGGCCGATGAGACGACCAGTCGATCTATTGATGGCAACGGGTAAACATTTTTGGGGCATGCCTTGTTTAGGTCGGTGAAATCCACACATTCTCCATTTCCCATTAGATTTCTTTACCATAACCACGTTTGCCAGCCACTTGGGTATGACACCTCTCTGATAAAACCTGCTTGTAGGAGTTTTTGGACTTCTTCCCGAGCAGCTTGGTCCCTCTCTGCCCCGATCACCCTCCTTCTTTAGCGGATTGCCGGGTGCGCTGGGTCCATGTTGAGATTATGTTGGATAACAATTGGGCCTATTCCGGGCATCTCCTCTGTGCTCCAGGCGAACGTGGCCCTTTTTTTCCAGGAATCTCGTTAGATGGATTTGCTCTTC
>CM041779.1:21273666-21295545 GCA_023374045.1 Limonium bicolor | reverse complement strand
CCCTGGTCGCCCGAGGTACATATTGTACCAGAGAGCCGGCGGAAGGATGAAGGCTGTCAATTCTTCCTGCCACCTCTCATCCCCTTGCCCAGGGTAATGGTGAAGTCGACGTTCCGTAGATTAGCCGAGATCCCTCCTACGAAACCACCCAGTACAGCTGAATAGGGTTTGATCCTATCTTCTGGTATCTCGAGTTTCTTTACCGCCTCGGCAGAAATGACATTAGCACTGCTCCGCTGTCGACCCAGGATTCCTTCCATCATGCGGTCGTTCACCTGAGCCCTATTGAAACAGCGGGTCGTTATCGGGTGGCAGTACTCCGTCTTCATCATCCTCGGTGAAATAGATTGGAGGAAGCTTTTGGTGTTTCGCGTCCTTCTTGTCCGGGAGCTCTCGTGAACCTCGTGGAAGTGTCTTTTCTTTCATTGGGGGTCAGGGGTCCCACCTCCGAGAATAATCCTGTGAACATCTCAGGGAGTTTTATTAGTTTTCTTATCTGGCTTTGTTAGCACTGGTTATGTGTGAGTTTGTGACACGTGAAAACTTTATCGGGATGTGAATATTGTTATGGTAGAAAAGCTTTAATAAAGTAGTAACCAGCTACAGCCTCTCGCAGGGTACAAAGGTGATTCTTCTTTTCTAAGGAGCACTTCACACCCTTTTCTAGAGGATTACCCTAGGCAATCTACAGACCTGTGATTACCCCAAGGACTTGCTATGGTCCAAACTCTGGGTGGACTTCTTCTTCTGGCCTAGGCCGGGAGGAGTGGCTACAGAGTGCTACCTATGCTGCCTCCCTTCCTTTCTCTTGTTCCTCAATCAACCTTAGCTCCTTGGCGAGGTTCGCAAGCAATTGATGGTCCTGTGGCTACGGTGTCCGTGATACTCACAGAAAAGCTACCGGCACTCTCCTGGGTGGGCTTTCTTGGTGGGGGCAAGAGTCCCTCCCTACGGCGCGGCATATTTCCCTGGATCTATCTGAACTATTGGGAAGGCCCTGGAGCTCGAGGCCTGCTGTCCCTGGGGGGGCCGGGGTCTTGGAATAGGCTTGTACCCCCCTTGGTGCGAGCCTCCGGTCGCGATCACCCCTCGTCTGGCTTCCCTTCTTCCACTGCGGCGGGAGCTCTAAGCTGAGAAGTTCCTTGGCCTTATTTTCGCAACTTCTGATTTGTGGAAGTCGTGGATCATCTCGTAGTTCACATGCGACTTTGGCGCCTTGGTGGCTATTTTTCAGCGAGACGGGGGTGGGCCAAGCCGTTACCAAAGGCTTTGATCAGTATCTTTTCATCGATGTCGTCAATTTCAGCCACATGTTTAGGAACCGCTCGCTGTACTCCTTTACAGTTTCCCCCTTCGTTTGCTTCACATCCAATGAGTTCTATCGTTTCCCTTTTACCTTTTTAACTAGCCGCGAAGTATTGTTGGAACTCCTCAGTAGTTGCTTGAAACTGGAGATTGATTGGGGCGGTCTAGATGAGATCTAGCTCATGCTCTCTTGGAGAGCGTCCGGGGAATAAGTTGCACAAGGCGAGAGAGCTAATCCCCTGGGTGTTCATGGCGAACATGAACTTCTCAATGTGCTAAGCAGGATCCCCAGTACCGTCGTACTTCTCCACTGTCGGGGCGACGAAGTGGGGCGGGAACTTAGCCCTGTGGATCTTTTCGGAGAAGGGGTATAGGCTCATATCGATGGCGTATCTTCTTCCTCCTCGACGATGGTTAAGGCCTCTCCTCGGGTACCTTTTTCCGTCGTGCTTCCCGCCATGTCTCGCCCTTTCAGGGATCTATCGCCTCCGACATTTCTTCCACTTCGTTGGGAATTCCTCGCTCTCTGCATCACTTCCTGTGCAGGAGCTCGTTTCCTTCCACGATCTTCTCGTCAATGGATCTGGTGAGGCTCGTCAGCATGTTCTCCAAATTTTTTTTGGAAATGGAGTCGTGGGTCACCTCGGGTCTGGTGCTTCCGTCGTTGGTGTACAGATTCTTCCTTGTTCTGGGTGCCATCTTCATACTAACCTGCCAAAACACAGTTCCGTTCTCAGATGTGTCGACTTCATATAGTCTCCAAAATTATATTATTCTCGTCGGTGGATGTGGTTGCTGGATCTGAGCTGTTCGTTCCCACAGACGGCGCCAAATGAATAGTACATATCCCTAAGTCCCCAACATCTTCCGAGTGAGTAATTCACTAGTCGGAATCCTAATCTATCATCAAGCTCTTCAAGTTGATCGAGTTACCTTGTTACCGACTAAGGGGAGCACAAGAGAGAGAGAGAGAGAGAGAGAAAGAGATTCGCAAGAACAATGCAACGTGGAAATTCTCAGCATAGATCGTGTGCCCTTTATTGAGGGGGTGAACCCCTATTTTATGTGTTTCTCACAGGCCTTCTGGCCTATCACATTGTGCCGGCTGGCACATAAATATCTTGATAGGCCTATAAAATATCTAATAAATATCTTATCCTAATTCCCTACTTCGATCGCTACCTGTCTTGCTTTTGTTCTCTTCGCCGGTCACAGACGACCGGTATTATTCGTGCTATATTTGGTGTATTTGGTGACCGGTCACAGACGACTGGTCGCTTCTTACACTGCATCTCGAATCCCTGGCGACCGATCACTTTCTATGCTATGTTCTAGGGCTCTTGGCAACCGGTCGAAAGCGACCAGTCACTGCTTGTGGTCTGTTTGGGGTCTTCTGTGCCTAGACAGGAACGCCCGGTCGTTGCCTTGGCCTTCCTCTTCCTTTCTCCTTTGCTCTACTGGGCTATTGCTCTTTCTTTGGGGCTTCTGGGCATATTTTCCCCTCTTTATTGACCCAGTTAATTAAGTGTGCTATCAAGTTTCTAACCCAACCAGAACCCAAAACAACTTTGTTACAGACCCAGAAATAACCAAAACACTGAACTGAAAAAAAAACAACTAAAAACTGAATCAAAACTGAAATCTGAAACTGGTGTCTCTTTACTCTTCGGTTTCTCTTATTGTTCACTCATCAGGTTTTTACTTTCCCCAATAGTCTAGCTATTCTGTTAGGTGTTTTGATATCGTTTTAATCTTCATAGTAGTCCCAAAATGACATAGACCATAATCCTGAAAGTTCTTTACATAGAAAACAACAAAGTAAAATATGCAACAGAAACCATGCTGCTGTAACGTTTGTTCTATGGCTTTGTTTCTGCTATCTAACCTCTTTCTTAGCTTTCCTCACTTGTTTAGGTAGTTTATTCAGTATTTGACTCAAAACACACCAAGGTGATACGGTTAAACCCTCTGAAGTTTGCTTATGTTGTAACCAGAAAATTCCCATAGCCTAAAAACAAACTAAAGTTCTGATAATGATTCCTTTCTGTTCTGTGATCAAAGTTTATTTTCGTTTTGTTCCTGAATTAGGTTTCAGTTCACTCTCATTATTTACTCTCGTGGTTAAGTGTGTTATAAGACTTTTGAATTCAAGGACAGGCCAAAACTAACCTAGGCAACTCTCTAGTAAGATCTTACAACAGAAACTCAAACAATGGAAGCTGTGACATGGTCTGACGTGGTTTTAGTCTCTTCTTGTTTCTTGTTTTGTTATTAAGCTGTTCCTTAACTTCTTCCAAGGGTTCCTATCATACTTGAGTGTGTTAGAATGTTTTAGGTTCATTAACTCACAACACAAGCCAGTTATAACAGAAAACACAAAAAATCTTAGGACTAAACTGAAACATCAAAAAACCTGATAACTTCTTTCGGTTTCTGAGAGTACTTAATCCTGGGTTTTCTTTTCAATTATCCTTCATTGCTAACCTACGTAGTTATGTGTTTTACTGGGATTTTAAGTTTTTATCTAACCCCTACTACCCCCACATTACCTCTGCAAAGTAAGTATACAAAACACAGGCTTCACAACAGTTGAAAACTACACCAGAAACAAAAGCATAAACGGTTGCATCTGTTTCCTGTTTTTTTTCTTTCTTTTTAGTTGTGATCTGTTTTCCCCACACTCTCAGGTTAGTTACTACTTAATTAAGTGTCTAACGTTGTCTTTAAAACGCTAAACAGGTTCACAACAATGTGGACAACCCCACTGGATTTTATTATGCAGAAAGGGATTCAGTTTTTTTTCCAAAACAAAATATCTGTACAGAACACTTGGATAGTTTACTACCTTGAGTTGTTTTCTTTGTTTTAGGGGTTGTTCCTCCTGAAAATTCCTTGGCCCAATGTGAACTTCCAGCACCTTGGTTATTCAACACTTACTGATTACACCTACCCAAGAGTTAGACTTGGCAATCAGAGACAACCACGACTGAAACCAAAGGAAGAAAGAAAGAAAACTGTTCAAGAGCTCCACCTGTTAATTGTGTTTCACGTGAGGGGTAGGCAGGCTCTTGCTCAAGGGTCTTCAGGTCCTTCATTTAAGGAATAGCAGGGTGTACACGTACAACACAGGGGAAAGAAGGGAGTGAATGAGTTCAGTATTACAAGACATGGAAACTGATAGAACAGCTCGTGGAGGAACTTGTTGGGATTTTACCTTGTTAAGTTTTTGTTTTTCTTGAAGCGGTAGTGGCTTGTTGCTCGTGGAGATGATGCACTCTCCAGGGACTAGATTCTCAGACATGTTTATGCAGAGATTAAAGATATAGTAAGATCGACAGTAGATGAACCCAGCATAGAACAGAAGGGGAATGAGGAATCTGGGCAGTTGATCTACCTTACGTGAAGCAGCGGCTGGGTTGGTCTGCTTCAGGTCTTGCACACTGGAGATGAGTTCTCGCATGGAACAGAAGGTAACTGGTCTCGTTAGACAGAGACACTAACTCAAGAAAGAAGGCTGGGTGGATTTTATCGGTTCATGACGCTTGCTGCTGACCCCTGTATGCATGCGTGGGAATTTCCAAAAGACAACCCTGATGCACAGCTCTTACTGAGATCAAGATGGTGCAGGTGGTTGCAAGTTACAAGGGAATGTTATGGGAAATTGAAAAAAATAAGTAGCTCTGTCGCATGGAAGTGTGGAACAGGATAGATTTGAAGAATCGAAACGGGTGAGGAGAAATGTTCGATGTTGTGGGTGTCTGTCTCCACTCTTTTTTTTGTGACCTTAGTAGCGAGACTATTAGTTATAATTTGTTGGTATCTATTACCGAATTCGAGCACATCTCAACCGGTTAAGGCTTCGGGAAAGGTACGAAAGGTCTCGGGTTCGAATCCCGGCTAGAGCATGTTTGCTCCTTTTTTTTGTTTCAGCCTTATTTATGCCCATTTCTTGTATATATGCGACTGTATTAACATGTCACGTTATTAGTTGTATATACATATATATATATATACGGCTATTTTGTTATGTCACGTTATTAATTATGCCTATATATGGGTACGACTATTTTATTTGTCGTGTTTTAGTTATATATACAACGTTATAATATTGTAACGTTTGTGTATATGTACATATATTTTTGTATGTACATAAGTGCGTGACCGTATTAATATTAAATTGTTCGTTTGTTCGCAAGTTATTACATGGTCATAATAACGTAATACGTTCTCCTTGATTTAAATCTTATGCCATAAGGTTTTACATGCTTGATCGTTTATACCTTAATGTAGTTAATTATATAATTGAATAACGTTTAATTATTTAGGGGTATTTCAGTCTACCCCCCTTAAAGAGACTTCGTCCCGAAGTCGTCTTTCTCGAGTGATTTATAACAACTTCCCATATAGCCATGGTGCACATCTATTTGATGTGACGGAATCTAAGCGATACAGTATGAACTGAATTCATAAAGGAGTACACACATATATATCAATCATCAAACCATTCATACATCCGAGTATCTCAGATGATACTTACATACATGTTCACAACATACACATGTGCGCAATGCGCAAACAAACCACCAACAAAACAAAACACGTGTGCCCCGCATACCAAACACACATACAAGCACCAACAAAACAAAACACGTATGCCCCGCATACCAAACACACATACAAGCACGCAAAACTTGAGGCTCTACCCCCCTTAAAAAGGGTTACGCCCCCGTACCCCACAAGTACTCACAGGCGCTACTCGAAAAGCGCTGGATACTTGGCTCTCATTGAATCCTCTAATTCCCAAGTGGCCTCTTCGACCTCGTGGTTTGACCAAAGAATCTTGACCATGCGGACGGTCTTGTTCCTGGTCTCTCGTGTCTTCGTATCTAGAATACGGAGTGGAGTCTCTTCGTAACTAAGAGACGGGTCTAGTTCCAAGTGCTCTGGTTGTAACACATGCGAGGGGTGAGGGATGTATTTCTTTAGCTGAGATACGTGGAATACATCATGCACTCTCCCGAGCTCAGCAGGTAAGTCTAACCTGTAAGCTAACGGGCCCACTCGCTCCGTAATACGATACGGACCGACATACTTCGGGCTTAACTTGCCCTTCTGTCCAAAACGAAAGATGCCCTTCATAGGTGACACTCTGAGGAAGACTCGGTCGTCGACTGCGAACTCGAGATCTCTTGTCGTACGTCTGCATATGACTTCTGTCTATCTTGGGCAGCCTTCATATTTCTACGTATCTGTAGGACATCCTCTTTCACCTGCTCTAAGTACTCGGGTCCAAGGAATGTGTTCTCGCTAGCTCGTCCCAGCAGAGAGGTGTCCTACATGGTCTACCATATAAAGCTTGGAATGGTGGCATCTGAATCGATGCGTGGTAGCTGTTGTTGTAGGCAAACTCTATCAGATGTAACCGATCAATCCAACTCTCCTGAAAATCTAGGGCGCATGCTCGGAGCATGTCCTCCAATGTCTGGATGGTCCTCTCACTCTGACCATCCGTTTGCGGGTGAAAGGCGGTACTTAGCTTCAGCTTGGTACCCAAAGCCTCCTGAACTTGCCCCCAAAACCGTGATAGGAATCGAGGGTCTCTATCTGACACAATTGTTTTTGGCACGTCATGGTGTCTGATGATTTCTCTTTGGAAAAGATCCGCTAGTTTGGGAACTTTCCAAGTGTCTTTGATCGGAATAAACTTAGCCACTTTCGTCAATCTGTCGACGATCACCCAAATGGTGTTGCACCTCCCTTAGTCGGTGGAAGGCCGACAACAAAATCCATGGATAGGTCCTCAAACTTCCAGTACGGAATGGGCATAGGCTGCACCAAACCTCCTGGTCTCCTGTGCTCGAACTTGACTTTCTGACAAGTCAAGCAGCGGGTAACAAACTCTGTTACATCCTTCTTCATACCACTCCACCAAAAGTGAGTCTTCAGATCTTTGTACATCTTCGATGATCCCGGGTGGATAGACAAGGATGAACAATGAGCTTCACTAAGTATCTTCTCTTTCAACTCTGGGCTGGACTCTGGGATGCACAATCTGCCATTCAATCTGATCAGTCCGTCATCACTGAGTCTGAAATTGTATTTCTGCCTCTCGAAAGTGCCGTCAACTAACTGCTGCCTGATGGTCTGTATGTACTGGTCGCTCTCTTGAGCACAACGTACTTCTTTGACTAGGCTACTGTTTGCTGACATGGCATGTAAGGAGTGAGCTCTTCGGCTCAGGGCATCGGCTACTACGTTTGCCTTCCCCTCCTTGTACTTGAGGTCGATGTCGTAGTCCTTCAAGAACTCGACCCATCGCCTCTGCCTCATGTTCAGATCTTTCTGGGTGAATAGATACTGAAGGCTTTTGTGATCAGAGTATATCGTCACTGTCACACCATATAAGTAATGTCTCCATATCTTCAAAGCAAAAACCACTGCTCCCACTCCAGATCATGTGTCGGGTAGTTCTCCTCATGTTTCTTCAGCTGTCGGGAGGCGTAGGCTACAACCTTCCCATGCTGCATGAGTACACACCCTAGCCCCATACCTGAGGCATCACAGTACACTTTGAACCCGTCGGTCCCTTCAGGAATGGTGAGTACGGGAGCCGACGTCAGAAGGTCCTTTAGTGTTTGAAAGGAACGCTCGCAATCTACAGTCCACACAAACTGAGCGTCCTTTTTCATCAAATTAGTCATAGGCTTGGCTACTTTGGAGAAGTCTTTCACAAAACGCCTGTAGTATCCAGCCAACCCCAAGAAACTGCGGATATCGGTCACTGTCTTCGGTCTCGGCCAGCTCTTGACTGCCTCTATCTTCGCAGGGTCGACAGATATGCCGCTGGCTGAAATGATGTCCTAAGAATGCCACGCTATCTAGCCAAAACTCACACTTCGAGAGCTTGGCGTATAGCTGGTTCTCTCTCATAATCTGTAGAACTCGCCTAAGGTGTGCTTCGTGGTCTTCCTTAGTCTTAGAGTAGAAGATGTCGTCGATGAATACCACTACTGATGAGTCGAGCTGCTCTCTGAACAGACGGTTCATGAGATCCATGAATACTGCAGGTGCATTTGACAATCCAAATGGCATCACGGTAAACTCGTAGTGACCGTAGCGTTCTGAACGTGTTTCTCTATGTCTCTCTCGGCAATGCGAATCTGATGGTAGCCTGATCTCAGGTCGATCTTGGAGAACACTGCGCCTCTGAGCTGATCAAACAAGTCGTCGATGCGTGGAAGAGGGTATTTGTTTTTGACTGAAACGGCATTTAACTCCCTGTAGTCGATGAGTCTCATACTCCCATCTTTCTTCTTGACAAACAACACTGGCGCTCCCCATGGAGAGACGCTCGGTCTGATAAAGCCCTTGTCCAGTAGGTCTTCTAACTGAACCTTCAACTCTTTCATTTCTGCAGGCGCCATTCGGTAGGGTGCCTTGGCAATAGGCCCCGTGCCCGGCATAAGATCAATGGCGAACTCCACCTCTCGTACTGGTGGCATGCCTGGTAACTCCTCAGGAAACAGATCAGGGAATTCGGATACCACTGGTATATCCAAATCCATCTGCTCCTCTTGCCTCGTATCGTGGACATAACATATATATGCGGTGTGGCCCTTCCTCACTTCTTTCATTAGGGTCAAAGTAGATACAATTTTGATGGTGGGTTCCTTCGGCACACTACGGTAGGAAATAGCCTTGCCCCCGGGCTTTTGAGTAACAGTCGGTGCTCGGCACAATGTATCCGGCCCTTGTGTCTCTGCAGCCAATCCATACCGATGATGACGTCGAAACCCAACCCTTTGAATTCGGTCAAGTCGACGGGGAAAATCTCGTCCCGTATAACAATTTGCAAGTCGCAGTAGCGTCCCGTGCATCGCACTCTCTCCCTGGATGGTAACGTGACGGTGAAATCGGAGAGGTGCTCTGGGGTCAGTCCCAACTTCTTTGCAAAAGAAGAGGAAACGAAAGAGTGAGACGCCCCTGAGTCAAATAGACTGATGCATCGGTGCCATTCACAGGGAAGGTACCTGTAGCATTTCGGTTTAAATTAGCACGTGGCTAAAAGGTTAAATTCATTAGTTGGCTGGTTCCTATTCTTACCAGTGATGACGTTGCCAATCTCTTTGGCTTGTCCCACATTCAGAATGTCGAGGTTTGCTCCTTTCTCATATTCATGACCTGGATTAACGAGTCGTATGAGGATAAGACTGATAACAATTGTACGAAAGAACTTCATAACTCTACTTTTATTTATTTCAAATCATTACATTATTTGACAACAAGCTAGTAGCTTACAACATTACATCAATACTTCTTAAAGTCAAGTTTAAACACCCCGGTTTGATGTGGGTAGTGTTTACTAAAGCTGGTGATGCGGTATTTAACTTAATCCGCTTGATTTCATGATACACTAATCTCAAATCTCCACCGAATACCAAAACATCTCCAGATCTGAGGACTAGCTTTTAAGGTAAATCCATTCTCTTCTGGTCGCCATACAAGAATTCTGCTTCATCTCCAATGGAGAACGACACTACGGGAATACCCTTTGCAATGGACTCGGGTGTCTCATCCCGGTCCTGGTGTAATCCCAGTCGCCCATTCTGTTCGTAGAAGTTTACAACGAAAACGTCGGCATCAATGTCGGGTACTGGTTCGTCTTCAAGCTGCTGTGCGGTCTCCACCGCCTTCCGTGCTAAGGTCTTGAATCTCTCGGGTATCCTAGGTACTCTCGCCCCATCTAGTTTCCTCACTTCCTGGTATGTCCAAGTCTGCGGGTCTCAATCCCTACCTAGGCACATCATGCGTAGTCTCATTTCGAACCGCTCGTAAAACCCGGAATGTAAAACCCACCTAGTTTTCTACCCAAGGCTCTACACTCTTCTATAATGTCGGTTTGCTCGTCTAAGGTTAGGAATTCTCTAAGCAGTATCATGCCTGATTGGATGACTTGACTATTCTCTCTTGGATATTCCCGTCTCTCGGCTATGGGTCTTGGCGATCTCGGTCTCGTAGATAGGGGGTAGCAAATGTCGAAACTACCTAAGATGTGGAAGTTTTCCTAAGGTAAGGTCGTAACACGCATACATGGGTCATGCTTTAAAGCGTTTAACACACATCATGGTCCATACAATAACAGTCGGGTATTAGAATTACCTGTAGTGCACTGGGCGCCCGCCTCAGCGCCTGAGGTTCCCGCTGAATTAAGGGTGGCGCGTCCCTGGTCGACTCCTTTTCCCTTCTGAAAACGCATGTCGGTGGACGTCTGGCCCCCTTGGCCACCCCGTGGCGCTCCTGACCCTCCAGCAGTGGGCTTCTGAGCAGTCTTCGTCCCCTGGTAATTCCGGCCGTCGGGGTTGGAGTAGCATTCAAAGTCGCGGTGCCCCATCTTCCTGCAGTATCGGCATTCCACCTTGTTGCCGCTGCAGTCCACACCTGGGTGGTCCTTCCCACAGCGCTTACAGTAGTAATGGCGCTGGGGCTTACCGGTGCCTGTTGCAACCGTAATTTAGGTTAACACGAGTCATGTACAATATTAGGATTAACGAATAGTTTGACAACTAAATTTATGAGGAGGGTATTCTCACCCCTGAGAGGTGCCGATCTGAGTGGCTGGGCATCAATGGGTGGGCCGGTCAGTCTTGGTACGGATCTTTCCCCTTGAAACCCCTGCTCTCTGCTGCCCCTGCTTTCCCTTCTTTTTAAAGAAGCCTCTGTCAAACAGATTTGGGGTCAGCACACACGATAATCATTAATGAATAAATCAACAATTGAAAATATTTCCTTACTTTCCCTTCTTTGAGCCCTCGCCTCGGTTCACTCCCCCGTCCTCAGACTCCTTCTCGGACTTCTTCCTCTTCTTCTGGCCCAGAGTCTCATCCCGAGTCTGGAGCATCAGCTCCGTCCTCGAGGCAGCATCATAACATTCCTGGAATTTAAACTGGTGATTCTTCACACATTCACTGTAACTGGATATGTAGAACATTAATAAGAATTAACGGTGTTTAGATTTATACCTGGATGGTAGTATAAAGAGTGGCGCCCATGGCTGCCTGGATACGGAATAGAAGACCCCCCGGAACTTCTCGACCTTAACGGTCTCAGAGTAGTCGACTCCGGGGATGAAGTCAAGAAGACCGATAAAACGAGCATAGTACTCGTCTACGGACAGACTCCCCTGGGTCAGCGTCTCAAACTCCCGACGCTTCTTCTGCTTGAGGTGAGCGGGATAGTACTTCCCTCGCAAGATCTCCACGAACATAGCCCATGAGAAGTCGGGTGTCGCTAAGTGCTGGTCCTTCACAAGTCTCCACCAGGTACTGGCTGCGTTCTTCAAATTGAATGCAGCAATCGTGACTTTCTGATCCCCTGGCACTCGCAAGGCCTCGAAGGCCTTCTCATGCTCCACGATGTAGCGCTCCAAGGCAATGGGGTCCGGCTCCCCTGAGTAGGTCGGTGGTCGTGTCTCAGACACCGCCTTCAGCCAATTCGTCTCAGGGCTGCGGTGGGTGGGGTATAGCGCCTCCAATCTGGGTAAGTATAGCAGCAACTGCTTCATTAACGCCTGGGATACCGGTGTCGCCACCGGCCCCTCTGCCGGCTCCGCGGCCTCTAGGTCTACCAGCCATCTGCTGTACAGACTGTCGTATTATAATTCGGTAAATATACCGTGAACACACACAGAGGATATTAAATTGCCTTAGAGGTTTAATAAGTACACGCGTAGTGCGTAATCTTTACTTAAGTTCACTAAATAAGTTGTCCTGTACCTCACAGACGTATCCCGGGTTTCCCAAATCCTAGGCTCACTGTTTAATTCCTAGTATCTCGTCATCAGAGCGGTACTCCGCTCTGATACCACTTTTGTAACACCCCTCTCAATAATGACGTAATAATCACTCACGAGAACAGAAAATAAATGTGTCTCACAGCGGAAGAAATGACAGTAATAAAACTCACATGGGTGTTACTTGCCATCCCTCGCCCATACGAGTGATGTAGCAATACAACAACTTAACAAAATGAAAACATAAGGATACAACCCGCGGTGACAACGAGATACCGCCTACACATCCATCTAAGTCCCAAAAGCAACGTCTACAGTGAGCGTTTAGTTATACTCCAAATTACAACCGACATCAGTAAAACGACCTTAATACATATCGAGGTACGTACGGTAATTCCAAAATCCAAAACGTCCTAACTACCCGGCCCCGCACTCCGGCTTCGTCCGTGATCAACAACCTGCATAAAGCCATAAAGGCTCAGCGATAAACGCTGAGTATGCCGAGTCTGGACCCTAATGGTCAATTAAGTCGTATTAACCGTCTTTTTATTAGGTTCGTTATATAGATCATAAGAGCCGTAATATATCCCTTGCTGAAGAGTCAGAAGAGTCAAATCCAGAGGGAGGAGACTCAACACCTAATCAGGTCCAGACAGATGTTGGTAGACCACAGCATCATCACCGACAACCAGTACATCTTCAAGATTATGAGGTAAACCTTGATGATGAAGAGATTGTGCATTTTGCTCTATTCGCAGATATTGAGCCAGTGACAGTGAAGGAAGCACTTCAAGATCCAAAATGGATGGCGGCCATGCGTGATGAAATTGACGCAATCGAAAGAAATGGTACATGGGTTCTTACCGACCTTCCACCAGGTCAACAAGCCATCGACGCGAAGTGGGTTTTTAAGACAAAATGAAACCAAATGGTGAGGTAGAAAGATATAAAGCAAGATTGGTGGCAAAAGGGTTCAAGCAGAGACCATGCCTTGAATACCAAGAAGTTTTCTCACCAGTTGCTCGAATGAAGACTATAAGGCTGATTATTGCCTTGGCTGCTCAAAATAAGTGGAAGATTCACCAGATGGATGTGAAGTCAGCTTTCCTCAATGGTCCACTTGAAGAAGAAGTGTTGTCAAGCAGCCTCCCGGCTTCGGTAAATCTGGAAGTGATGGGAAAGTATACCGTCTGAAGAAGGCCTTGTATGGATTAAAACAAGCTCCCAGAGCTTGGAATAAGCATATAGATTCTTTCTTTAATGCGAGTGGTTTTACAAGATGTCCTTGAGAGCATGCCCTGTATGTGAAGGTGGATAAAACTGGCGGTATGTTAATCATTTGTCTGTACGTTAATAATTTGATTATTATAGGCAACCGTCCCACAATGATTGAATCCTCAGAAATCCACATGAAGGAGTTTGAGATGTCTGAACCTCTCGGCTGATTTCATACTTTTTGGCATTGAGGTAATTCAAAGAAATGATGGTATTTTCATCTCTCAAAAATACGCCGCTGATCTCTTTGCAAGGTTCCAGATATCGGATTGCAACCCAGTAGAACTCCCGTGAGGTTGGAACCAATTATCAAAGAATGAAGAAGGAGCCTATGTTGATCCAACCTACTACAAGCAGATCGTGGCGTCTCAGATATCTAACTTGTACGACATCGGATAATTACTTTTTGGTGTTGGATTGATCAGCAGATTCAGGAGACTCCCCGATCACCACATTTGCAAGTAGCAAAGGCAGCGTTCGGCAAAAGAAATTGTGGTAGTTTTGTGGTAGTTTTTGGTCTGGTTGTTTTGGCTGGCTGTTTTATGGTAGTTTTGATGGTTGTTTTGTGTTGTTGTTTTGTGGCTGTTTTGAAAACTAGTGTTCGGCAGATGACGGTTTCGATTTGTTTTTTGAATAAGTTAGTTTTGTGCAGTGCGTTTACCGTTTTCGTTGTTACAATAAAAATTTTATAATACATTTAAAATAATTTTTTTGTTAACAAAGTTAAATATATGTAGATATTCAATTATAGCCTTTAATAATTATTATTCTTTATAATATTTTAGTGACATTAATTGTATAATATGTATACATAATTTATTAATAATTTTTTACATATATTAATATTTAATGTAACATTTCAAATGTATTAATATTTAAGATTATTTAATTTTTGATGGAATAAATAATATCATTGAAATGAAAAAGCAATTCTTTTTAATAATAAACTAATTGAGTGTAAGCTAATATATATATTATATATTTATAGCTATCACTTATTATTTTATTATTATATATTGTTAACTGTTGATAAAATATTTATTTTAAACAATTCAAAAACATTAATTTAATTTAATACTGGATATGCCAATAAATGAAAATAACGTAATTAGAATATAAAATTATTCTTTAATTATTAAGCACGGTATAAAACATATAATAATTTTGATATACTGACAAACCATAATAGTTTGTACTAACTTTTGTAATTAATCATTACTTAGCAAGTTGAATACTTATAATTGATATTTCTGAAATATACTTCAAATATTTTGTACTCTAATAATTTTGATATAATTGAAAGTTTACATCATAATTTTTATTAGTTTGCTCTTTTCCTTGTAGAATATTTTATTATAATTGATAGATAGTAATAATTTTTAAAAGACTATTTATCCGTATCTGAATAAACAATTTAGAAAAACACTACTAGCTTAAAACTCTTGTTCTATATTATTTTCATTAATTTATAATTTAGTATACCAATCTTTATAAAAAAACTAAAAATAGAAAAGGGAAAATAAACTAATTTATAATATATTAATCTATATATTTTAATTTAATTTAATTTTGTGTCAAATTTAATATATAATATTTTTAAAAATATATAATTATAATTATTGAAAATTTATATTAATTTATTAAAAATATTCTTTAAATATTAATTAATATTATTAAAATATTCTCGCCCCCCTTAATTACAGTTTTCTGGCTCCGCCTCTGTTTACGGTATTCATTATATTTGCAGCATAAATTGTTGGTTGTTTTGTGCTGGTATATTTGTGGCTGTTTTGAAAATTGGTGTTCGGTGATGGCGGTTTGGCATTTTTGTCAAAAATGCCACATTTATATCACATATATGCCATCACCGAACGTAGTCAAAGAGAATTCTACGATATGTGAAGGGAACTTATGACCATGGATTACTTTATGGGTCAACTAATGATGTTTCTATTGTAGGATACTCTAATAGCGATTGTGGTGGAGATATAGATGATCGAAAGAGCACTTCAGGCTACTGCTTTAACTTTGGAATGACTGCGTGCTCATGGTCATCCCAACAAGCAGTCTATTGCGTTATCAACCTGTGAAGCAGAGTATGTAGCAGCAACAACAAGTGCTTGCCAAGCAATGTTTGCGGTACCTAATGAATCACATCAATATTCCACAAAAGAAGCCCATAATGATCTTTATTGATAATACTTCAACACTTAACCTGGAAAAGAACCCAGTCATACATGGAAGAAGCAAGCACATCGAGACCCGTTTTCACTATTTAAGAGATCAAGTTGCAAAGACCGAGATAGAAGTGAAGTATTGTAGATCTGAAGATCAAGTTGCTGACATTCTCACCAAACCTCTAAAGTATGATGCCTTCGTCAAACTAAAGGAAAAGATGGGATGACTTCGATAAAGATTCAGGATTAAGGGAGGATATTGAAAATAATAATCCTGATCTGTTTCACCTACCCATCTAGAAGAGTTAGGCACCGTCCCTTACTGTTCACGCTCCCATTGTTAAATATTATGCTGTAGTAGATTTTCCCAGCGTAGATTTTCCCAGCCCCTTATTTTGACTACATAGAGATTTCTGATGAAGAAATCCTCTGTAAATAATCTTGTAATACTTTGAATGAAACATCCTATTCTGAAATCCAAAACTCACCGCCCGTTTGCTATCACATCCAGATAGAAAGAGACTTAAAAAGAACTATAGGTAGACACAGATACAGACCAATAATTTACGCTGTACGGTGACATTATTTTGATGTCCATATCTGTTGTTCTTGCCTCAAAATAGATCAGTACGGATATATCCCATATGTGGAGTGGAGGTGTGCGATTCTAGTATTTTTTAGGAGTTTCTCTGTATATTACGATTTTTAATTGTGGCTGTATAATCTATACAACGCCAATATGACACCTCAACAAAGTAGGATCGAAGGCTCTTTTCCAATTATTTTACCAACTGTGCACATTCCAAATGAAACAGTACTCTTAATTACTACTATAATTATTGTCTTCTGATCATTTTATTTACAGCTGTCGCTTTCGCTCCCATTGCATACGCACTAATGAAACAGTAATAGTACTACTACTCTCACCATACATAATAAGTGTCTCCTTCTTGCATATTCATCAACAATCATCTTTACAACTACGTACTACTGCTCTACTACACAAACGACAAACGTCAAACGACAAACAAACGACAAACGTTATATATATTTAGATATCTCTACTAATTGTTCTAGCATTTCAATACTCTAATTCTTACAACCAATTCCATCAACTAGCACCAACGAATTTTCATAAGTTCCTTTCAAAATCCAAGATTATATTTATAATACAAATAAATTCAGTCTAAATTGATACCTAGGTGACACGATTACCCGGATACCTATAATTAGAGCGCGATCATAATTTATAGGGAAAATTACATACCTCACCCATGATGTTTGACGAAATTTCACAATCCACCCACGTGGTTTTAAAAATTATTTTTCCCACCCATGTGGTTTCCCTGTTTTACATCCAACAATTTTTCTAATTTTTGTTCAATTCAAAAGATGTTTAAATGTTGTCCGAAGTTGATGAAATTTTACATAGACGATGCTAAAGTATTATATTTTGGTTTAGTGAGAAATCTAAAGTTTTTTAAGCTTAAATGTGACATGTGGGACCCAATACATGTTTCATTGGGTCCCACGGGACATATTTAAGCTTAAAAACTTCAAATTTGACATAAGATCAAAGTATATCACTTTAGCATCATCCATGTAAAGTTTCATCAATTTTGGACAACGTTTAAGCATCTTTTGAATTGAACCAAAATTAAAAAGTTGTTGGATGTAAAATGGGGGAAACCACATGGGTGGGGAAAGTAATTTTTGAAACCACGGAGTGGAATGTGAAATTTCACAAAACGTCATGGGTGGGGCATGTAATTTTCCCTAATTTATATCTACTCTTTCACGTTCCCACGCTTTGTAGTGCGAGCTGTAAAAAAATTGTAAAAATGGTTGATTCATTGATCAAACCAACAATTAGAAGAAGTGATGATATAATATCTCGCCTACAACCTAATATCATCGCTGGTAGGCTGACAGCGCACACCTTCAAGAGCCAACACGAGATTGATAAAAGAATCCAATCTTGATGAAACCATCGATTTAGCCCAGCCGAGCCCAAGTCAATTCATTTGTTTTCCAATACGGGCCTAAATTCAGCCCGGTATACATAAGGATCTCATAATCCTCAATCTTATAACCGGCGTCTATTATTGTAAGTTGTAACACTTCTTCTCTATAATAAACATGCACGCAAGATAAGTACAAATAATCATCATACTCTATTACTATTATAAACAACTACACACATACGCTAAAAAAAAAAGCTACACATTGTCAAAACTATATACGTCTCTATATTTTGATTTGCCTCTACGCACAATCCCCTTTCTCTATTGCGTCCACGCTAAAAGCCTCCTGAAATGGATGCCTTGAAAGGTTTCAGAAGACTTTTCTACAGATACTTTGTCTTCTTCTTTGGTTTCCGCAGCTTCCTGTAACGTTGGGAATTTGGCCATTAATTTCCGACTAGAAGATTTCCCCGATGAGCCCGGTCCATCACCGACTTTGATGTGAAACTTCTGTCCAGCTTCACAATGGAGACCAATCCCGCTATAGAAATAGTAGTCTCCCTTCTTATCGAGCTTGAACCTGGTTGGTCCATCCACGAATTGATCAATCACGTGGTCTTGTCCACAATCATCGTAATCTGTCTTGTCAACCACGTACACATTGTGTGCTCCAGGCCTGTACATGAACACTGCAAGCATTTTTTCATCTCCTTAGTTATTTCGTATTACAAATTTATTGATTCATTGTAAAAGATTAATACTACTTAAAACTTGGTTTTCAGGAAATGAATACTATAATTTAAAATACGTACGCAGTTCATCACCGACACCAAAGGTTTGAAGCTCTGCCCATTCAAGATAGAAAGTGCCATTGGGAGGCACCTCCCATCCATAACTACCTCCCACCACATGAATCAACCCATTTGTTCTTTCCACCATTGAGCTGCATCCTATAATTATCACCACTAAGAACCGGATTGAAGGCATTTTTATCACACCATTGTATAAAAATCTCTCCATATTTATGTGTATTTATCTTGCCTCTCGCTAGCGTTTTGTCTCAAATAAACAATTTTTGGGAGTCCTCAGCTACATGTGTTTTCCATTATGTCTCTATTCGGGAGAGGTACTCACTCAGCGGGTAAGATACCATAAGACGCATGGATCTAATCAAAGTTCTTAAATCTTTGCATCGGAAGTATATACCATTTCTTATGTTTGCTAATTCTGGTTTTATTGAGGACAATTATAAGGCCAGCCTCTTAAATTGAGGGGAGGGAAGTGATTGTATAACTTCATTCTTTATGTTTTCTGAAGGGAAGGATGAGAGGTGAAACAAACGGAAGGTGGGAGATGATTTTGCCGTAATTATCCGGGGTTCTGATGTTTTCCTTATGGCAATTTCTTATAAGTGAATGTAGCCAAGTTAGCTATATGTGATGGTATTTTAGTAAAATTAAAACATGAAAAATAAAAATGGAATAAAGTTGGAGGGCAAATGCACGCGCCACATTCACCGTTTTTTTCAATAGTGAGCACGACGGCGCAAATCATTTTTTTCTGCATTTCTTTCTTTTTGTATTAAATGATTTTTATTCAATTTTTTCTTTATCACAATATTTTTAAATTATAATAACTTTTAATATATAAGTTCAAAATGAAAAAAAATTATATTATTGTTCATCTAAATTTGAGCTCTTCAAAACAAGACCAGTCATGAATATATTTTGACAACTTTTAAAAAAATTTATTTTTACATGTAGATCATGATTTTTTAATATGAGGATGTACATACATATTTTAATGTGAGAATGTACATGTTTTAATGTGACGATGTACATGTTTAAATGTGAGAATGTACATGTTCTTTAATGAACATATATACATGTTTGTATGGTCATATGTACATGTTTGTATGGCCGTCTGTATAAGTGTTCTTTTGTTATATGTACAGGTTTTAATCTAAGGATGTACATATTTACTGATTCGTACAGGTTTATATGACTATCTATATGTTTTTAACGCGAGGATGTACATGTCTTTACGTGAGGATGTACATGTTTTAGTGAACATTTGTACAGGTTTGTATGAACATCTGTACAAGTTTTCTTTTACGTTTTATGCTCCACACATGTAAAAGTAATTTTTTTAAAAAGTTGTCAAAATATATCCATGACTAGTCTTGTTTTGAAGAGCTTGAATTTAGGTGAACACTGATATAATTTTTTTTTCATTTTGGACTTATATATTAAAAGTTATAACAATTTGAAATTTTTATGATAAAGAAAAGAAAAAAAGTTAAAAAAATAAATAAAAAAAGAAGAAGATCGCCTCTCCGGGGCGTTTTAAAAAAAAAAACCGCGTGCTGGATGTAGCCAAGACCGCCCGTTTTCTTATTATATTAATGGTAGCTCACAGCTCTCCCAAACTTAGACATATTAATTACTCCATCCGTCCTGAATTGACCGTCCTGTTTGCTTTATGACACGTTTTTCCCACTTCAATATTAAGCATATAAGATAAAATAATTTTATAAAACTAAATTTTGTAACATATAGTTTATCATGTAAGGAATCATATGCAAAATTTAAATTTTCAAAATTAATTTATCTTATATGTTAAAAATTGAAGTCAAACGACATGTCCAAATAGTAAACAGGACGATCAATTCAGGACGGAGGGAGTATATGACTTGGATAATCCGATACAAAGTTACATTTCAGGTGGAATTTAGAGGTGACCATTGGATTGGGCCGACTAAGGTTCGTTTCAAACTAAGCTCAGTCAGACCAGTCCAACATTATTGACCAAGGACCGGGACCGTCCTAGAATCGGATCATAAAAAATAATGGGTTGACCTGGTTTCACTATCCAATAAACCGGAATCACATAAGTTAAGGACTGGTTAGAAACCGGTCAAGGATCGGTAAAAAATATTACTTAAAATAGCTCATTTTCTATTATTTCTTCTTTCTTACAATTTCTACTATATTTCATACTAACATATAAGTCCAAAAACTAAATAACATACTATTATCTTCATAATATATAATAGTACAATGTTTAAAATACTTTTATTTATGTAATAACTTTTAATATAATCAATTAACCATAAATTACGCAAAAACTAACAAACTTCTTTTTCAAAGGAAATTTTTTAAACGGTGCAGTCCGGGACTGGTAATGGTTCATCATTAAAAAATTAGACAAGAACCAGAACTGGGACCGAAATCGATTATTAGCGGTTTGGGACTGGTCCCTTGCTCCAGAAACCGGTTGATCATGGAACTAAGACCGGGACCGGCCCATCTCGTGGCCACTAGTGGATAAGGTACCAGCAGAGTGTTCCTCGTCATATTTAAAATAAACTTGCATGAGGCCAAGCAAGCATTTAGCATTCAAAGGGAAATGTCATCGAATGTCTCTAAGGTGTAAAAGTTCACATCATGCAACTGTCGGACAGGACACTATATATTTCGTCCAATTCTCGGTTAACTGAAAAAGTGAAATGACAACTGGTATGGTCTGATCCAGACAATATAAAGAAAATACAAAGATTTCACGAGGAATATTAGATTACCCTCATAATGTAAATTGTAAATGATCCGACCCTATCCTTGGTTATTATCTAGCCTTGTTAAACTCGACCATAAAATTTAAGGGAAGTTAAGAAAAATGGTTATTCTCAATTGCAAAACGACTTTGGAGAAGGAGAGTGCTCAATAAAAAAGTGGGATTTAGAGAAAAACATACAATTTTTTATTCATAAACTATTGTATTCTCTCTCTGAGTTGGTTAGAGTAAAACCTGTTTTTATCTGCATGGGAAGCCATATGACGCTGAACTACATTAAATTTTGTCTCTTTTCAACTAACACCTTACTATTTATCTTTAGAAACATGTCTCTTCTTATTTAGAGTTGATCACATAACACTCCTACGCAATCACATGCTAACAATGTTATTTATACCCCTAACTCTTATTCAGTGGCATGTGGACTTTTTTTGCCTTTCTTGGAGCTTTTGTAGTATGAGTGGAAATTTCACAATATATTATATTTGCATGTATATTGTAGTTCATGTTACTTGGACCTGCGCGTCGCGTCTTCTTACACTACTAGCTCAAGCCTGGATATAATAGGTTCCAAAAAAGTTCATTTACCTTATCTAATTTATTGCATACTTTGAAGTTCTCCCAAAATAGATTTGATGATTGCAACTATTATATCGTGTGTTTAATTCTGTTTTGTAAGTGCACACTTGGACCTACCGGAGTCTGGTAAGTCGCACATGTCATCGGTAACGAAGTGTGGGAAGTTGGGCCTACCGGAGTCAGGTAGGTCACAATCGTCGTGGGTATCAGACTCAGA
>CM041779.1:20954370-21273166 GCA_023374045.1 Limonium bicolor | reverse complement strand
CCGTTTACTAATTCGTTTTCGGTCGGTTTCGGTTATTAAGTAGAAAAAAATTCGGGTTTCGGTTAATTCGGTTATTGAGCTGAATTTCGGTTAATTCGGTTATAACCGAAATAACCGAAAACCGATATTTTTTTCGAAATTCGGTTTTCGGTTAACCGAATTAACCGAATGGACACCGCTAGCTGGCTGGATTCCAGAAATACTCCCTTTGCTCTAGTTGAGAGACCATATTATTACTATGAGCCTCCAGCCCATGCTGAATCTTCCACGCCCTTTGGTTTTGCAAACAAGCGAGAATAACTTTCCTGAAGGGAAGAAAAATAGCAGTCTGCCAAAAACTTTGGCCTTACGCCATTGTCACAACAACATACATGTAATGGGGAAAACCATTCTCCATTTGATATAAATTAAATGACATCCCTTTTTCAGCAAATTTTCCTCCAGCCAATTATAAAGGTCTAAGCTAAAAAGCGAGACCGTTTTTCAGATGGAATAAGTCTCTTCCATATCATTTTTGCAATGTTACAATCTCTGAAAACATGGAGGATTGACTCTTCAAGTCCACAGAAATGACAAGAATTGTCCACCGCAAAACCAAGGGAGACACGGCGAGAATTGGTCATAATCCTGCCATGGACAATGACTTGTTCCTGTACCCGCAGATTCCAGACTATTTTAAACAGATTCACCCCACTCCAGAGTTAGCAAGATAATCATCGTTTTTGTAACATCATCGTTTACTTATAATCTCCCTCCAAATCACCATTCATATTTTAAATTTCAAAGGCTATACTGTTATCTTCATCAAAATTTCAAACTCCGGAGAAAGGAAAGCGTGGCTTTCTAGAACATCTATTATCGACATGGAAAACAGAAAAATATAGATGTCATAATCAGATTTGAGAGCTGCAACTGTTCATTTATCCTGAAAAACAATGGTGGAACTTAAACTGATTAAGTTAAGACTTTGATTTGTCCGTGTCACGTGTCATTGCATTACCCAAATTGCATTATTAGCGTGATACTGAACCCGACTTTTAGGAAAGAAAACTGATACAGAATCTGACCACATAACCTCCACAATGACCGGACGACGGTTCCGACCGTCCATCCCTATCCAACGGTGTAAAATGATGCACGTGTAAGATATAAAACGTCAGTGCATACGCAGGCCGTAGAAATGTAGTAGTGTGAATAAAATTCGAATCACGCGGTCCACGCCCACGACAGATACCGTCGGCAGCCCGGCCCAGCCTACCCCCACGACCTCATCCCAGAATCCCACGGCCTCAAGTTCAATGGCCTTATTTTATTAGCCCCACCTATAAAATTGTGTTGACTTAAGCAGTACAGCAATCTCCAAGACAATACAAGGGAGTCGAAAGAGGAGAGCAAAACCCTGACGATTGCCAGCCATGGCGAAGAAACCGGTGATCGCGTTGATTTTAACTGCCAGCTTCATCTTGCTAATCTCGCTTTCACAAGCTCGATCTCCGTCTCTCATGCCTGGATCCAATGCTCTCGACAGGAAATTTGGAGTCGACCTCACTGAAGTGTCCAGCCCCAAGGACAACAAGATCCTCCTTCCCACGGAGAAGCTACCCCAATCATCCGACTCCACTGCCTTCGCTGTGAACTTAGAGGTAGAGGATAAGCCAGAAAAGCAAGAGATCGTCTCAGATGAGAAGAATCTACCGTCTTCGGGTTCGGTGAATGCTGAGATAGAGGAGCGGGAACCCCTCAATACCGCCGGAGAGAAACACGAGAACGTGTTGGAGGTTAGATTCCGCCCGATGATGACTATGCCACACCATCGCCACGCGCGTTGGGCATGGATGACAAGGCGATTCTGGTTCCCGAAGAGATGCGGTGGTGGACACAGACACCACCCTGGCCACGGTCCTCTTAGAATCCCACAGCACCACCAAGGAGAGGAGACCACCGCAAGTTATCACGTTTTGCCGGTGAGGGAGATTAATGTTCCGTTGTTCCATCATCAGATGAGAGAGGGAGGTGAAGGGATGATGCCAGGTGAGTTCAAGAGGCCACACTTTGGTTTCTTTCACCATCACCATCACCATCACGGTCACCACGATCACGATGATGAAGAATTCGATAAGGAGAGGGAACCGCGCCACCACCGTCACCATCACCACGGTCATGAAGATGGTGAAATTGATGAGCACGAGGGGAGAGAGCCGCACAGGAAAAGATTCGGGATGTGGAGGAAGATGAGGAAGTTTATCATGACTGATTTCTGATTTAGGGAAGTCGGTCTCTTAATTTGTTTGTTGCACCGTGAACAAACTGCTGCTTATGTGTTTGTGATCTGTAATAAGCTTAAGCATGATGTTTGTGATGGCATAGTAGCTGTTTGCTGTAGTGACCTTATCAGTTTCTGCTTGGAGGCGTCTGTTGTATGTATACGCTACAGAAACATAATGTGTTGTATTTGTATGTTTTTCTTTATTTTATGTACGAGATTCAGCTATTCTATCGGGCTGTAGGTACCTCTGTATTATACTAACAGCTGAGTTACACTTTCTGGTGGGTCTGGCTGTTGCCCTGTTAATGACACTATGTTGGTTCTTATAGGTTGCGATGTCTGATGTAATGATTTTACTGAGTAACGCTACCCTTTTGAGTTGTGATGCTTGGCTTCTCGTATATGGCTACATTATTAGTTGTGAGGCAAATGAGTCATGGAGATTTCTCAAGTACTTGTTTTCAGAATCTGCCATACCCTTACATTCTGGATCTTATATCATGTTATGCCTAGTATTCTAGCTATGCTTTAATTTCGTTATGTTATGATCAAGAAGCGCAAGTAGTTTGTTTGACAGTGGCATTTTTAAACCTGCACAAGTGACAAATGGATGTTCTCTTACAGCAGTATCAGAGAGGTAATCAACTGGAACCATAACACGTATGAACAGGTGCACAAGCTATATAACACTGTATAAACCCCGTGATAGATCCTATTTAGTACAAAATGACGCAGACATAAGCTTTTGAAATATTCATACAAGATGACTGGAGCAAAATTCAGACACGGTACTGCCAATCATCAACTCAGAACAAGGCGAAGGACTCACTCGACTTGAAGATCCCATCACATTAGAACACTCCCAGTTCAAATCATCACGCCCTCTTCTTCCTTCCTACCGTAGAAGAATCTCCTCCATACATATTAATATCAGAGAGACAGATATTCGTAAAATGTGCCTTCTTGATGCCTTTAAACAACCCAGCCTGTTGAACCTTCACACCGGTGACATTCCTAATCACGATATCACTAACAACCGGTAGGGCATTCGGATCAAACCTCCCATCCGGATGATTCCCCACATCACCTGCAATCTTGATCCCTTTCTTCGCATTCTCCATGTACACGTCTGAAACAGTGATGTTCCTAACGAAACCACCCCTGCCTGTGTTGGTCTTGATGTGCACACCAACAGCAACATTGTGGAGTGTGATGTGTTCAATCAGGACATTCTCTACCCCACCTGAGGTCTCGCTCCCGACTGCAACACCAGCGAAGGGAGTTGAGCCACTTATCCTTCGGACGGTGATGCGAGTGCTGGGGCGGTTGTAGGTGATTCCATACTCATCCCAGCCGCTCTTTACAGCTATGAGATCATCTCCTGTGGCAATGTAGGTGTCTTCTATGCAGATATCAGAGCTTGAATCTGGGTCGACTCCATCAGTATTGGGTGAGTCACGGGGTGCTAGTATGGTAGTGTGATGAACAACAAAATAGCTGCATATACATAAAGGCAGTAAAGAGGTTGGAATAAGCAAAAAGACTAGTCCAGCACCAGGTTAGGCTTTATCTTATGTACAGGGGATTAGAATATAGAACAGTCTTATTAATTACCTACAATAGACAGGGTGAATGTTCCAAAATGGGGAGTTTTGGAGTATAACATTAGAGACAATAACATGCTTCGAATGCATGAACTCAATCAGATGTGGTCTTGTATATTCAAGAGTCTTCTGTCTCCACATGTTCCACCATACGTCTCCTTGTCCATCTATAGTTCCATTCTCACCTACACCACTCATTTTTGTTTGTGACCAAAAGGATCGAGTATTAATAACAATATCCACACATATTCTGAAATAATGCATATCTCTAGTCTCTCATCAAACACTGAAATTTTCATAACAATAAGATTTTTATCTTACATAAGTTTCCGGCCTGAAAAGCAGCAGGGGGTAAGATTTAAGACTCCAAAATGTTACTATTATCAAGCTTCCACTCACCTGTGATAATAACGTCACGAACACCATTGCCGAGGATGAAAGCGCTGTACCTAACCCCTGGAAGCTCTCTTCCCCTACCATAAGATGGCAAAGGGTCAACTACTGGCCAGTTCTCCGTATCCTGAAAAACATATGTGTAACCAACCAAGGGTTATGACTGATGAGGCTGGCTATATAGCCAGCAGTGACGGTCTTTTTTTAAGTCTGCTTCATTTGCGCTCGTCAGTTCAGCTAGCATTTCAAATTGAAAGCCCGCCCATGTCAAAAAGCAAAAAACTCAAGAGTAAGGGAGGGATCTCCTAATTTGATTAATTATTCTTTTCAGTTAAGCATCGATGTAAGGAAAAAAAAAACTCTTCTCTTGGCTTGGTAGCATCGATGTAATGAAAAAAAAAACTCTTCTCTTTGCCCAATGTCGGACGCTACAAAGAGCGCGTGCAATATTTTCTTAAGTTTTGAATACACTGAAACATCAACCATGGTGATGGCGGCAGCATGATAAATCTGTCAAGGTGGTGCTGGTGCATATCTGTTAATCTGAACAAGGAAAGCAGGCACATCGATCGGTGTCACAGCTAGCTTAATTTGTTTATATATTTGAGTGCGCCATGCCAGGAACGATACAAGAAGGCACAGTTACTGAGAACATCATCACATGGGAACCCCACCAAAGTTCCTAGGAGGTTACCCTACCCGAAATCAATGGGTGGATCTATTACTTACAAGCTTACAACAAAGGTGAGCACCGACGAATGAAATGTCTTTCTCCATTAAGCTGTGCGCATTAATCAAGGTAATTGACTCCGTAGCATATAATACAGCCACATAATAGTGATAGACTGACTTCTCAGTATCTGCTCACTTGCTGCAAGTTACTACTATAATAATAATATACACCCATCTGCTAAAGACAGAATAAATTTTTAAAGGCCCACAGAACATAACATATCACTCCATGTTATCCTTTTCGTTTTCTGAATACGTGGCTGACACTATACATCAACGTTATCAGATCGGTCTACATAAAACTCACAAGATGGCAACCCCCGCGTAACGACATGAATTTGATGAAACAGAGGGACCGACCTCCTAATGTTAGAGCCTCGGATACTTCCAATCACTCAAAGTACACACACAAATCCACAGCAAAAGTTGAAAAACAGTACGTACTTTAACGCCATTACCATCAAAAGTGAACTGAACTGACACACTAGGAATCTGCCCTCTATTATAGTATTTAGATGTACATATGCGAAAACTTTTCAAAATGCTATCCGACCATACTCTATTTCTCGGAAGAAAAAACAAAATCGATCAATCTCGTTTTAACCTTGAAACTCATAATACCTTTCATGAAGAATGGCTAACATTTTAGTAAGTAAAACCATTCCGAAAACAGACCAAAAGTTCTCAGTAACTACAACAAATATGCATTCATCTTCCTTCCTAACAAAAGAAATTAACAGAAAGAACTGAAATTCACCTGAGTAGCTCTAATAACCGCACCTCCAGCCAAGAACAGGTCATGTGACTAGTCAAATTGAAGCTCCCAGTCAAATACACACCAGACGGTACATACAGCTCTGTTCCACCTCTCCTTCTCAGTCGCTCTATTCTGTAAATCGCTTCTCTGAACGCCCGTGTATTATCTGTAATTCCATCTCCAACTCCTCCGAATTCCGTTATCAAAATCCTGTCCTTGCGGTACCTCACCGGCACTATCCCCGTGCAAGTTTCTTCCCATCAGCAGTAACAGCTAACACAGATGCCAGAAGGACGGTGAAGATCGTAAAAAGGAATAAGATATGGGACATCGACCGATCTCTTGCGCTAGCTAGCTAGCTCGCTCTTGCTTGCTTAAATATGGTTCGAAAACGCTGATGGTTCTCGGTAATTTAAGAATTTTGATAGGAGATATAGGTGAAGTTTTTTTCAGTTCTGCATAAATGGCAAACGGTCGGATCTATGTTATTGGCTCAAAGAAAACTTTCCAGAAAGAGAGAACTGGGAGAGAGGGAGGAAAATCGGCCGTGCTAAGTACCCAATAATTTTTGTACCGTTGGCGGTGAGAAGGAAAACTTTGGAAGCCCCGCAAATCTTGAGAGAGCGAGAGAATGAGAAGGAAATTTTTTTACACGACTGCCCATCGATGACCCGATAACTACTCACTAGCGAGCGAGCCATCCTGCTGGGCAGGCTGCACAAGTTTCTCCGTTAGCTAACACGTGTCCATTTTTTATTTTCAGGAGATTTGTGGCGTACAGTGGTTAATTTTAATGGTTTGGTTGAGTCAGCTAAGCTTGTTTGTTCCTTTCTTGGGGTGCCGGATAAGAATGAAACGAATGCGTGATTCCATTACGTATTGACTAAGGGGGCGTTCGCTGGTTATGCAGTGTTTGTCAAGTAGCTGAGTGTGGTTAATAGTTACAAGTGTGGTTAGTTAATGGGGATATGATAAATAGGATCAAAATTTAGTTGAACATATTACATAAAAAATTACATCGCCCACCCATGACGTTTGACGAAATTACACAGCCCACTCACGAGGTTTCAAAAATTACTTTGCCCACCCATGTGGTTTCCACAATTTTACATCCAGCAACTTTTCTACTATTTGATCAACTTAAAAGATGGTTAAATGATATCCAAATTTGATGAAACTTTACATGGACGATGCTAAGTGTTATTTTTAGTTCAATGTCAAATCTAAAGTTGTTTAAGGTCATATATGATCTGTAGGACCCAATGAAACATGAGACACGTTCATCGGGTCCCACAGATCATATATGAGCTTAAAAAATGTTGGATTTCATATTTTACCAAAATATAACACTTTAATATCGTCCATGTAAAGTTTCACCAAATTTGGATATCATTTAACCATCTTTTAAGTTGATCAAATATTAGAAAAGTTGCTGAATGTAAAATTGTAGAAACCACATGGGTGGGCAAAGTAATTTTTGAGACCTCGGGGGGACTGTGTAATTTCACCAAACGTCATGGGTGGGCGATGTAATTTTCCCTATTACATATTGATATGTGTAAACAAAAAGTAGAGATTAATCTAACATTCATCTCCATTTGGAGATTCAGCTTACAAATGAACGGGGCCTAAAAATCTAGAGAACAAACGGGTATATTACAGAGATGATGAACTAATCACACTAAATAACCGTCTCTAAGAGGGAGATTGTACCCCAACCACCCCCTCAATCGATTAGGGGCTGTGTTCGGGTTGCTATTTACATCACAAAGTTATTAATTAATGCGGTATAAAATTATTTTAAATCAAATTCATATTAGAAATGATTTATAAGGTATCGCTGTAACTTTTTTTTACACAATAACATTTTTGTTATCATAATTCAGCTAGATTATGAAAATTGGTAGGAAAAAACGATAAGTGCATTTAAATGTTGCTTGAACGTATAACTTTACACATTGCTTAAACGTATAACTTTACATTTATTATGTTTAGTTATATATGTTTTTAAGCATTTACTAAAAAATGACATTAAACTACTAAAAACGAGTCGAAGCGTGGGACACTGTGAAAAAATGCTTGAAAACACGCACGTTATATATAAACGGAACGCGTCGCTCATCTTCATTTCTCATATATGCACTATCTCTCCTTCAAAATCAGTCATCGGAATCCTATCTTTCAGATCGCCGCCGGACGGACCAGTTGGAAATATATACTCTGTTTCAATTGTTAGTTTGGTACTGATAGTTAGCTGCCTATTACTGTTAGTATTACCATTCATTAAGTAATTGTAACTTTCCTTCTGTTTGGCTGTATATATAATCAGTTCTATAATAGATAGAATGTAAGTAAGTGTATTAGACATACATGTATTATATATTCAACAATAATAGAGAGTTGCACTGCATTCGGCAGTATTGAAAGTTAGACAATACAAATAAGAGTTTTTGTTATGGTATCATAGCAACATCGATCGAATCACAAGAAGACGCAAGATTAGGTGAAAAACAAAACTAGCTGCTCAACAATGGGAGACAAGGACAGCTTGCAACCAGGAGTGTTTGATGAACGATCCATATTTCCTTCACGCTAGCGACCACCCCAGGACGACCCTAGCACCGACGTTCAACGGAGGAGCAGGCTTCGGAGGATGGAAGCGCAAGGTGGTGGTCGCCTTGAAAGCAAAAAATAAATACCCGATTTTCTTGATGGAACCCTAAAAGCTCCTAGTTCAGACAACAACAAATTTTCCTCATGGGAGCGAGTCAACCACAATACCACATGCTCATTTCTTGGCTTGCTCGGGGCGTCAACAAGGACATTGCTGAAGGAATTCTCTTCTTTGACAACGGTGCAGATGCCTGGAAAAGTCTCTGTTCCAAGCACGAACAGTCCAATGCAGCGCAGATTTACGCTATGAAGAGAGAACTTGCAAAATTAGAACAAGATTCCGACACAGTGGCCAGTTTCTACACAAAATTAAGAAATATGTGGGACGAACTCGAGTCAATGGAAAAAGAAACTGGCCTGTTGGTGCAATGCTAGGGAAGAATATTAAAGATGGTAATAGAAAGAAAGGCTCATGCAATTCTTGATGGGGCTAAATGAAACTTACTCAAACCTGAAAGAGAACATTTTCTTGAAGAGTACCCTCCCGTCAGTCGAAGAGGCTTACTCACTTGTTATTCACGAAGAGAGCGACAAGTCTCAGCTAAAGGTGCGGCACCTGACCAAGACGTTTTGGCTCTGGCTATCGATAAACCAAGACTAGGGCAAAATTATTCAGCGAGAAAGACTACCAAGGATTTCGGGAAGTGGAACCTAATTTGCTCAAAATGTTAGAAGAAAGGGCATAGCAGAGAAGGATGCTTTCACATTATTGGGTATCCGGAATGGTGGAAGAAGAAATCCATACCAGTGGCAGAAGTTGCAATCACAGAAGGTAACACGGAAGAAACTCGAGATGGCGGACATACTCAGAACCGCGGTTTAAGCCCAGAAGAGCTGAATCAACTGCAATATCTTCTCTAGAGAAATCGAATGGATGCTAAAATGCACGAGGACAACTGCAATTTCTCAAGTACTCTGAAAAACCAATCTTTCTATTCTGTTTGCCTCTTGAGTAAGACGAACGTAAATAATACCACTTCATGGATACTTGATACCTGAGCCTCAAAGCATATGTGTGGTAATGAGGAACATTTTGTTGATTTAGAAAAATTGGATGAAGATAGAGATGTTGTAATGCCTGATGGTCACCTTCAAAGGGTTTTTCGGCATGGAAAAGTCAAATTAGGAAATAATTTTGTCTTGAATAATGTGTTGTTGGTTAAGAACTTCAAATTCAACTTGAAATCTGTCAAAAGATTTGTTAAACAATTTGATATGCCTATTGTCTTCCATGAATCTGCTTGCTATGTACAGGACCGTGAAGAAAATATAAATGTGATGATCGGAAGGGCTGTAAATGGTTTGTATCTGTTGAATGTTAATGATCTTGATCAAATTTCTGTGTGAAATACTCAGTTTGAAGAAAATTTTGTTTGCCACACTTCTGTAGGAAAAATTTCTGATGCGATTTGTGGCATTACAGGCTAGGACATGTACCTGCTCATAAACTTTTGTCTTTAGATTTAATAAAGAACAATGATGTTTCGAAACAATCTGTATGTGATGTCTGTCGTAAGGTTAAATCTGTCAAAACCCCTTTCTTGATTCCTTCATTAAACCCTTTCTATGTGCACAAGTCTATTTATGGCCTTAAACAAGCCTCTCGAAGCTGGTACAAAAAACTATCTCAAACCTTGCACTATCATGGGTATGTTCAATCTCAAAATGACTATTCCTTATTCACTAAATTTAATGGCTAATCTATAACTTTCCTTGGCATATATGTGAATAACATAATAACCACAGGAAATGATGAAAAACATAAATAAAACACATCAAAACAGTCCTTAACACAAAATTCCGAATTAAGGATTTGGGTAGGTTGAGTTATTTCCTTGGTCTAGAGTTCTTTAATACAGAGAATGGTGTCATACTAAATCAAAGGAAATACATTAATGATTTGTTAGATGATTATTTACCTCCTGATTCAAAGACAACATTTGTTCCATTACCAACAGTGCATAGACCTCAGCAGGAACAAAGTCAAACTCTTGAATATGCAACACACTACAGGAGGCTGATAGGAAGAATAAACTTCCTCACCAACACCAGGCCTGATCTAACATATCCAGTACAACGATTAAGTCAACACCTCAAGCATCCTACAATAGTGGATCTGCAGGCAGCCCTCCATCTCCTTCGACATATAAAAGGAACCTGAGGTAACAGTCTCCTTTTCAATAATAAACCCGACCTCAAACTATCTGCCTTTTGCGACGCAGATTGGGCAAGCTACCCCTTGACTAGACGGTCTGTTAACAGATACAAAATTCTCCTTGGAGGCACAGTTGTTTGCTGGAAGTCCAAGAAACAGTCATATGTCGCCTTTTTCACTGCAGAATCCGAGTACCATTATATCCGTAGAGTAACCACTGAACTTACACAGCTCACCAGGCTGTTGTACGACCTTGGACTTGATAATGTAACACCTATAAAAGTCAACTGTGATAACAAAGTATCCATTTACATCGCTAGGAACCCGATTTTCCATGAAAGATCAAAACATATAAAGCTGGATTGCCAACTGGTCAGAGAAAAAATACAAGAAGGGTTGATAACTCTACAACACATTCTGGGAGATTGTCGACTAGCATATGTCCTTACTAAAGATGTTACAGCCAAAGACTATGAAACCTTTATGCAGAGAGCTGGATTCGAGACAACTATAAAAGAAAGGGGGAGAAAGCAGTAAGCAAAGTCAACTTCACATTCTCTTACAAAACATGTTCATAAATGTTTTCTGATCCAGGTTTTAAGGGGGGGTGTTGGAAATATATAATTTGTTTCAATAGTTAGTTTGGTACAGATAGTTAGTTGGCTATTATTGTTAGTAAGTTAGTATTACCGTTCATTAAGTAACGGTAACTTTCCTTCTGTTTGGCTGTATATATAATCAGTTATGTAACAGATAGAATGTAAGTAAGTATATTAGGCAGGCACTTATTCTGGATTAAAAAATAATAAAGAGTTGTACTGCATTCGACAGTATTAAAAGTTAGACTATACAAACTAGAATTTTCGTTAGGACCACCGCCGGACCACCACCGGAAAAAATTTTCGGTAAGTTTTTCAAAAAATATTCTTTTTTTGCAAGTTGTAGATCTTGGTGTTGTGAATCTGAATATGGTGTTGGTTTGTTGAAACACACATTCATTTAGACTAGATCTACATTATAAAAAATCTGAAAACAGCTTGAAAACTCCATTAATGGAGTTCTCCCAAATCGGGTCACCAGCGCTGGTGTTTACAGTAAATCGGGACAGTGGGTGTAGGCCTGGAAAATCGTATTTTCGTATCGTGTAAATGATAGAAATGATACACGATATGAAGTTTACATGAAGATACACAATACACGACACAAAAATATTTTTGTGTATGGAATTCTATATAGGAATACGAAATTCAAAAAACTGTAAACGAAACAAAATATATGAAATTTATTCGTGTGTACACGAATCACATATGTACACTAATTAATGAAATAAATAAGTAACACGTAAATAAAAGAAATACCAAAACATGATATTTACATTAATTAATGAAATAAATAAGTAACATGAAATTTATTTGTCTATACATGCTAACAAAGAATTTGTTGGGGGAAAGGATGTACAAAAGAGTAAAATAATAAAAGAATAAAAAGAATAAAATAAACCCTACAACTCTACTACGGGTAGCAAAAATCCCGGTCGGAATATAGTGTAAGCAAATTACGACCAAGAGTCTCGAACTCAAGGGACTTAATAGAAAATCAGTCCTAATCCTTGGTAATAACCTATTCTAAGGCAAGAGGGAATTGTAAATAACAATTTAACTAAAATTCCTAACTAAATAAAGATTCGTCCTAGATTCGGGGTTATATCAACCAAGTAACAATATGATCTCATAATAGGACTACAAGACTCGAATTTAACCAAACAAAATGAATGCGCCGGGTGGCCTACCGGACATAAGATGCACGACACATTCAAAGACTTTGAATGTGCCGGACACCAGACACCCGGCAGTGTATCAAGCTTGTTCAAGTGTCAATTGTATTTCCATGCTTCGGTTCTGACAACAGGAAACGCACTACCCATTGTTGAATCGAACATATTTCATGCCACGAAACTAATAGGATAGTGGGGGAAAATGGGGTAAATTCGACAATCTTAGGTGTTGCTCCCACTGATGCGCAAAAGACAACGGTAAAGATGAATTAAGACTCATTCTTTCCAGTCCTACTCTTGACTGATAGAATCTCAAGTAGAACCTTGAATGAGAAGAATAAGTGATCAACATATTCAACTGTAATGACCGAAATCTTAATGTACGCTTGTATTTATATTGAGATAATCATATTGTTTACAAGGAAGGAATCATCCCTAACCAAGAACTAACAAGGTTTTCTACTTCACCATCCACACAAATGAAAGAAAAAGAACAAAGGGAAGAAGGAAATTGGTCATAGCCTTAACCCGACAAAGATCTTCTTCTTCTCTTCGCGTGGATGGATCTGTAGACTTCCTTGGACACCAACAGTGGAATGATGCGGAATTTGGCGTGAGAATGGAGTGTATGGGTGTGTTGGAATGTGTGGAAAAGTGTAGCCCTTCGGCCTATTTGTAGGCATCATTTTCTTCTTGTGTCGGGTGGCATGCCGGGTAAAAGTCATCCAGCACCACGTGTTAAATATGGGTAACCGTTAACGGTCAAAACTGTCAGGCGAAGCGTTGCATGTGCCGGATAGGGAATGTCCGGCACTGTACCCGGCAACAGTTGGATCGTTAACTGTAAATAACTGCCGCCGTTTGGTCAACAGTGGTGACTTTTCACTTATACCGGATGGGAAGTACCCGACACTGGATCCGGTAATAACATGTTTCTGCTCCATACTCGTGTCGTGCAGAAGGCATCCGGCATCATGTCCGGCATCACTTGAACTTTTGACTAGGAATTCGTTCCCTGCATGAAAAGCATATAAAACATAAGTCTGAACAAATAAATTGCTTTAATACATAATATAACATAAATACTAACTATATAACCTTATTTAGACTAATAATCTTTATAATTCTAGTATATATATAATAAGCCTGTGGATTATCAAGGCCCCACACTTACCTTTTGCTCATCCTCGAGCAAAACCAAATTAGAAAAGAACAATTGCTTATGCACAAAACAGATAACTTTAAGAATGACCATTAGATAAGCATTTCCAACTATCTGACTCAAATTCATAAGCATCACTTAAACATCCTTATCTATCAAAAATATACTGATAGGTATAAAAATAAAAGGAAGAGTTTTCAAAACCGATCAAAAACTTTTGGGCATTTTTTTGCATAAGGGATTTGTAATCTCTCCTTTTTCCGGTTTCCAGCATTCAACCCTATTTTTTCAAGGGTTTCTGAATGTGGCCTAGACTTTCATCAATGGCTTTCATGATTCAGCCCTATTTTTCAAGGGTTTCTGAATTAACCATGATTTTTTCATTGAAGAACGGGGAATTTAGAAGAAAAACAAAAGGAAAAACTCTCGTGTGTTGCTTTTATTCTGAGGCAATTTTTATGCAACCTCAAGAAATATAATATTTTTCATTTAAAAGAATATTTGTTTTCTCTTTTTCTTTTCTTTTTCTTGTCTTCTTCGTGTTTTTTTTAAACATACATCATACCTATTAAGATATTCACCCAAAAGAATTGAACTATTTCGAAAAGAAAGGAAAAATATTACCCAAAAGTAAATCAAAGATAAGAATAGGAGTAAGGTCATATACTCATGTTAATAAAAAGAATCAAGAGTTAAAAACAGGAATCTAAAAGTCATTAGAAAACTTACCTCTTGAGAGAACAAGCATTTACTCTCCTCTAATCTCACTTGATCAAAGACCTACAAAAAGCTTAGTAAAACATTGATAAAACTCTCAACTTATACATATTATTTATAAACATATACTGTTTTTAAATAATTTTTAAGGGGGATCCCTGCCCTACACTTGGCAGGAACACTGTCCCCAGTGTTCAAACTAAAAAGAAGAATTGATTTTTTTTGTTTTTGTTTAGTGAAACTTAATAGAAAAATTAAATGGATGGAAGGAAAATTAAAAGATTTAAGAAAGAGAGACTCCCCTGTGTGAAAAATAACAATGCATGAGGAGGGCCCGCCCTACACTTAGCCTTTTGGCTATTTGGCATTATCAGAGATCTTGGATAGGATGGTGACCGAATTCACATACTCCATTGGATTAGTTTGAGTTTGAGACGGCAGTTGACCTGGTTGTCTAGGTTGTGCCAGAAGTTGCTGCAATTGCAACTGCAATGATTTGTGCTCCTTGCGAATGGTCGAGATCTTGTTGTGAGCATCCTGGGTCTTGTTCATTAGGGCTGACATCATATTACGCAGTTCAGACATTTCGGCCTCTGATGAAGATGCAGGTTGGGATGGTCGGTTTGAATGGACTCCTCCGTAAGGAGTCTGCATGTATTGCCTCTGACCTCCCTAGTAGCCGGCTTGATTTTGGAAGTTTTGAGGGGGTTGGTTCCCCTGCTGCCACGGCTGCCTATACCGTTGGTTGTTCACATAATTGACTTCCTCAGCATTCTGAAAGTCTTGCAATTCAGAGCCCTGAGCATGTGGTTGTGCACTAACCACATTCGCCTGCTGAGGAAGATTATTCATTGTTATTTGCTCCACCACCTTTTGCAGAGCACTAACCTTCGTTGACGTTTGAGCATTACTCTCCAATAGCTGCTCATGACTTTGCATTAATTTATCAAATTTGGTGTCTCCCACGCCCACCCGATATAAGCCCGCGGTACCACCCCTGGATCCGCCTGTGGCCTAATCTCGAATCTCGTCGCAAAGAGATTCAATCCCACTAAGGAATTGATCTACAGACTTTTTCAAGATGTTAACACCAAGGGAGGATAGGATCATCGTTTTGCATTGGTTGACCAATCCTTTGTAGAACAACTGAGATAGTTGTTCCTTAGTGAGGTCGTGATGAGGACATGTCCGAAGCAACCCTTTAAATCTGTCCCAAGTTTCACAGATGTTCTCCGAGCACTGTTGTCTGAAATTGTAAATCTCGACGATCATCTACAGGGTGCGACTTGGTGGCAGGAACTTGTCATAGAACTTGGTTGTCATGTCCTCCCATGTGGAAATAGTACTGGGAGTCAGACTATGGTACCATTTGCTGGCTGCCCCTGTAAGACTATGGGGGAAGAGGGAAAGTCTAGCATATTGGAGGACATTATTTGAGGAAGTTAGGCTATTTGTGTGCTGCAGGAATTTTGTTATGTGGAGCAAGGCATCGTCCGGATTCGACCCATCAAACATACCCAACTCTTTGACACATCGAATATGATGATATGGCTTTAACTTTTGCCACTCATCGTACTCATTTTGTGCGAGGAGAGGGAGGTCGATCGCTGGTTTTTGGCCTTGGCCTTGGTTGGAAGGCCTGTTGATGTTGCGGACGGTTGTGGTAGCCATTTGTGTAGGGGGTATGTTTGGTTGGTTCTTGCGTTGTCTAAGGGAACGAAGAACGGTCCTCTCTATCTACGGATCGAGGCTCGTTAAATCTTGAGGAAGACTGTTTGACCGGAGGAGCATTCACCAAAGATAACTTCAGGAGGAGCAAAACAAAACGTTATAATATTTTGTACAAATAAATAATAAGATAATTATGTAATTCATTTACGAAAATTAAAAGAAGAACAGAATTTGGTCATACCGGGTATAATGCCTGGTGTAGTCTGCTCGACATTGGACTTCCTCCAATAGTGCCAGATTGCTCTTACCAGGCGTCGTGCCCGACCTGTTCAAACTCGAAAGGAAAATAAATGAACAAGGAATAAAGAATAAGAAAAGGGAAAAAATAAAACAATGGTGCAGTAGTAAAGACTATTTACATATGACTCTAATACTTTGAAGAAAAATAAAAATGTGAGTTGAAATTGAATTTGCCGGATTGTGTGCCGGGTGAATCTTGTCCGGTGTCAGACTTCCTCAGGAATGACAGACATTTTGTATCCGGCAGTGTGCACGGCACATTCAACTCTGTAAAGACAATGGGCGAATTAAATCAAAGAATCAAAGAATAAAGAATAGGGCGTTTTACCGATTTTAGGACTTGAACTAATTCCAAGTCCCCGGCAACGGCGCCATTTTGTGAACAAAGAATTTGTAGGGGGGAGGATGTACAAAAGAGTAAAATAATAAAAGAATGAAAAGAATAAAATAAACCCTACAACTCTACTACAGGTAGCAAAAATCCAGGTCGAAATATAGCGAAAGCAAATTACGACCAAGAGTATCGAACCCAAGGGACTTAATAGAAAATCAGTCCTAATCCTCGGTAATAACCTATTCTAAGGTGAGGGGGAATTGTAAATAACAATTTAACTAAAAATCCTAACTAAATAAAGATTCGTCCTAGATTCGGGGTTATATCAACCAAGTAACAATATGATCTCACAATAGGATTACAAGACTCGAATTTAACCAAACAAAATGAATGTGACGGGTGGCCTGCCGGACATAAGATGCACGACACATTCAAAGACTTTGAATGTGCCGGACACCAAACACCCAGTAGTGTACCCGGCTGTTGGAGGAAAAATATTTGTGAAACTACTCTCCTACTTACGGGCAGTGAACCTGGTCATTGTAGTCCAACAAGGTCGTATCCACACGGACTTCGCAACTATCTAGCTAATTATCAATTTAGTAACTCTGCATTAATATATACAAAGGTGCATAAATGTAAATTGTTTTGGGGGTTTTGTTGGTTGGATAGATAAATCAGAAAACGAAAGAAAGCGGTAAAACTAGACTAACTAAACTAGGATAGATGTATCTCAGGATGGATATTTGCACCCATCTTCCCTTTACTACCAATGGTCAACCCTCGAACTCATGGCTAAACAACGAGAACGCTAAATTAACTAATAGCCTAATTAAGGTCTACTAATCCTAACCAACGGAGTTGGAACCTGACGGATCTTCCAAGTACCTAGTCAATTGATAGCATTAAGCACAAATTCCCCTTAGTTGCAGTGTAGTCTAATCTCGAAATCATTGATATTAGAATACACTGATTCAGTCCTCACGGTCTAGACTTCTATCTCAGAATCACATGTTGACAGAAATCGACATCAGTGCCTAATTAATCGGTAACCTAGAATCTATCTCAGAATCTCATTTTGACTAATTCAAGGCAAATCAACCAATTTAACACAAAGATAACAAATTGAGCAAAACCCTAGAAAAATCCCCAAATCATGGGTGACATGTTCAAGAGCCACAAACACACAATTATTATCAGTATTAAGAACAAGTACTAAAATAAAACCATAAATGAGTTCAAGAATCTACAATGGAGTTTAGGGATTTTGGGGCAAAATCCCCAATCCCTAGCTACAAAGTTTCTACTCAAACATAAGAGAGAAAATGAAAGAGAGAGGGATAGAAGAAGCCATTAATGGAGCTTGGAGGGAGATGAGCTTTTCTTTTCTTCTCTTCTCTTCTTCTATTCTCCTCTTCTTTTCTCCTTTGGAATCGCCTCTTCTCTCTGTTTTTGGGGCGGAACCTGGCTGAATGAAGAATGGAGATGTTTTCCCAAAATTCCCCGTTTTAAAACGCAGATCAGGGTAAATTTTTACCAGACCGACCCACCCTGGGTCGGTCCCGTGGGTCGGTCACGTCCAGAAGCAATTTCGTGGCCGGAAAACGCGTTTTTTAAGTCCGACCGACCCACGACCGACCCAGACTCAATCGGTCGGTAGATTCCAGTAGCTTTAGGGGATGAAAATCACGTTTTTTAAGTCTGACCGACCCACGACCGACCCAGACCCTATGGGTCGGTCGTGTGGGCAGCCTAACTTCAAAATGTTGTATCTTCTTCGTTTCAGCTCCGATTTTGGATCCGTTTGCGCCCACGTGTTCCTCTCTTCGTCTACTTTACTCCTAGCTATGTTACTCCTCATGTTTAAACAATAAATGTGTAAAACACCAATGAAACACAAAACTAGAGGAAAACAAGCTAGAGTGGAGAAATGAGCATGAAAAGTGTTGATTAAACATATAAAATACACTCCTAAAACATGCTCATTTGGACACTCATCACACCCCCACACTTACCTTTTTGCTTGTCCTCAAGCAAAACCAAGCACCCATGCAAGTAAGGAATGCTCAAGACTAACAAACACTAACATGAATTGTAGGATAAAAGAAGAAGCAAAAAGTGATTAAAACCTTTGAGGAGTGTAAACCATCTCTTAGTGGTGGCCTAGGTGTGCTTAGGGGAAAAACAAAAACAAGTGTTTTGGGGTATGATCCGGAGTGCTTCAAAGTTCTAAAGATTGGGTAACTTGGAGAGCTTTTACCATGGCCAACTTCTCTCAAGAATGGGCATTGAGAAGAAAACAAAAAGAAAAAAAATATTTATGCATTTGTTTCACTTTTGCATAAGAGATGAGAAGATAAATTTTTGGCATAAATCCTTTTCATTTAAGAACACTCAACTCTCCTTGTTGGTTACCAATGGCGTCTCACAAGTCCCTTAAAGGATTTTTACAAAGAAGCACCCCTTAGCAATCCCTAAGAAAGAAGACAAAAAGAACCCCTAAGCAATAAAAATCCAAACATTCAAGATCATTTGGTCACACCGCATGAAAAATGCTTCTCAAAAGCAACCCAAAAGAAAATTTTGAGCATTTATCCCACAATTCATAACAGTATTTGTTCTTAATGAGAACAACTCATAACACAAGGGTCCAAGTTTTTGATTTTGGACAATCGCAAGATAAGCATGAAGGATTAAGCATTTAAGCACACGATTCACCGAAAAGGTCACTCCCCCCCACTTAAATTGAACAATGTCCCCATTGTTCACCAATCAAAACCGGGAAAGGTTCCAGAAGACCTTTGCGGGAAGCAGACAAAAGGAAAATCACACGGGACACAAACAAACAGTATAGCATAGAAGCTATCCCCAGATTTGTAGATTCAAAATTAGAGAAGAGAGAACAAAAACTAAAAGGAACTAGTACTCCCCTGAGATTGCTATTGCTATCAGTTTGTAGAACTCCCCCACTCTTGAGCTTCAGCCTCAAGTAGCGTAGCTTGGTTGCGGTGTGGACTTGAAGTTGCACTCGCATAAAACACTAGAAGTAACCAAACTACAACTGGAGTTAAGGGTTAGCAAAAACAAAACCAAAGGAGAACGAAAACAAAAACAGGAACAAAAATAGTGGAGTCGTTGTGGGCAAATATTAAATGAAGGGTGAAATGAGTACTCCCCGATAAGATACATATGGAAGATAGGGTGCCCGCACAATTGCTAGTGGGTGGGGTCGTTGAGGTGCTACCTTCAATCGTTGGAGATGAAGGTCCTCTTGGAAAATTTCGCCAGATGTTCCTTTGTAATTGTTCCTAATTCTATCCCTTTTTCAGAGGGGCTTACCTGTTTCCAAAATATTCACAACACAGAAGCCACCAATTGGGCGTAAAAGGGCAAGTCCAAAGAATGCCAAAATAGCCCATTATTGAAAACAATGCAAAATCTAAACTAACGGAATTTAAAAACAAGACACGAAATGAAATCCGGGTTGCCTCCCGGTAAGCGGCCCTTCTTTAAGGTCTTTGGCTAGACCATACCACCGTGAAGTCATCTGGGATCAAATATGAACGTTGAAGTCGGCTTCAATGGGTGGGTTGGGCGGACATCATCTAGCAATGAAGAACGACCCGGGTCAAAAGGAAATGTGGCCTCAACACTTAGGATGTGAAAGTGTAAACTCCACCGATCGTTCATTAGGTGGAAGTGTTGAGGTGGGTGATCCTTGGTACGAGGATCAAACTGTGGTGGAGCCTCCTCTTCAATTCAAGGATGTAAACATCCTTATCTTCAGTGAGCGGTGCAGGGTGAACTCCGGGGCGGACTTTGTCTTCAATCTTTGGTCCCGAATCAAATGGGAAGGTGGACTCCACACTAAGCGGGTGTACATTGAGCTTCTTCCCAACTTCATTAGTGCACGGGTGGGGGCCTTGATCCTTCAAATGAAGATCTAAGTTAGTGGGCTCCTCCTCCTCCTCAAATTCAAGGATGTAGACATCCTCGACCTCGGGGTGAGGCTCATAGGAAGAGCCAAGGTGGACATCAACTTCAGAGGGGGATGGCTCCTTGAAGTCGGTGGTGGTACTCTCCTCCGAGGAGTCAGAGGAAGATAGTGTCTCCTCCTTCTCAAAGTTGAGGATGTGAGCATCCTCGTGATCTTGTTGGAGCACGAAGAAGGCGGAAAATATTGGTAGCTGACTTCAAAGGGAGAAAGCTCCTTGAAGTCAGAGTGGATACTCTCTTCTGATGTAGTGTCTTCATAGTCAAGCTGGGGGTGGATTGGTGCTGGGCTTTCAGATTCGCACAAGGGAGGAAAGTAGCTCAAGTCCTTAACAGGCTGTTCCACATCATGAACTGCTTCACTCTCAAGTTGTAGCACTATTTGAGTGAGCTGAGTTTGAATTTTCATGTTGAAGGTATCTTGATTCATGATAAAAGTATCTTGCATAGTTGGGTTAGGCTTGCAAGTAGATATAATATCTGGCATGAGCTCCTCCAAACTAGGTGAATCTACCTTTACTGTGATCACAGGACACTGAGCACTCTCGTGGTCTCCTCCACACTCTTGGCACACAGGCCTCCGGTAGACTGAAGAGTTAAGGTCCTCCATGAGAGCTCTCAATTCTGACATCGTTGTTTGGCACTTAGGGCTCTCATGGTACTCTCCGCACCTTTGGCATACATTCCATGGGTTGGTGACTTGTGTAAACTCATGATAGTCCTCCAATCCGATTGGTCTACTCCCATTTGGTTGGTATGTTGAGATAAAATCTACCATCATATCCTCCAACCTAGAGCTTCCAACCTGACATTGAGAACTGTCATGGTTTCCTCCTCATCTCTCACACACAAGCCATTGATTGTAGTTTTCTTGGCCATAAGAGTAGCCATTCCAACCTTCAGCTGGATCATAATAACCATCCATCAGCTTAAAGTTCCTACAAAGAAAAGAAAAAAAATTATACACAAAGGGTAAATAAGGAAATGAAAAATATGCAAAAAACTAAACAGATAATAAACCAGATAGTTGGACCGAAGTCCCCGGCAACGGCGCCAAAAACTTGTTGGAGGAAAAATATTTGTGAAACTACTCTCCTACTTACGGGCAGTGAACCCGGTCATTGTAGTCCAACAAGGTCATATCCACAGGGACTTCGCAACTATCTAGCTAATTATCAATTTTGTAACTCTGCATTAATATATACAGAGGTGCATAAATGTAAATTGTTTTGGGGGTTTTGTTGGTTGGATAGATAAATTGGAAAACGAAAGAAAACAATAAAACTAGACTAACTAAACTAGGATAGATGTAGCTCGGGATGGATATTTGCACCCATCTTCCCTTTACTACCAATGGTCAACCCTCGAACTCATGGCTAAACAACGGGAACACTAAATTAACTAATAGCCTAATTAAGGTCTACTAATCCTAACCAACGGAGTTAGAACCTGATTCAGTTGATAGCATTAAGCAAATTGCCCTTAAGTTGATAAAGGCCGACTAATTTTGAGAAATAATATGGGGGAGTATGTCTTGAATTCGGTTGGTTAGGACTTTGGTAGCTATTTTACAGACGAAATCACATAGAGCAATAGGATGAAATCTTGAGAGGGAAGTTGCTCTTTTTTCTTTTGGGATAAGGGCTATGAAATAGTCATTTAGATTTGGGGGTAGAGGCTTTCCACCTAAGATATCTAGAACCATATTAGTGACTGGTCAATAACCTCCGCCCAGTAGGTTCTAAAAAAAGCTCCATTAAACCCATCAGGGCTTGGGGATTTATTTGTGCCTAGTTGTTTTGTGGCTTGCAGAATCTCTAAGCTAGAATAGGGGATTTTTAGTGATTCACGCCATTGGATGGCTAGGATCCCTGAAACTGCATCTGTGAATTTGTATAGGTTAAGGTTAGGGGATGCTTGGAAAAGATTTTGGAAGTATCTAGATGAGATATTACCCATCTCAGTCCAATCAAATTTGATGTTTCCATTCTCATCTTGAGACAAAAAATTTCATTTCTACGCCTATTTTGAGAGGTTCTATTGTGAAAGAAGTTTATGTTCTTGTCCACCTCTTTGATCCAAATATCCCTCGATCTCTGGTTCCATTTTATTTCTTCCTTCATCTGTAAAAGTCCAATATCCAAGAGTAGCCTTTTCCTATTTGCCAAAGCCCACTAGTTTTGAGACCCAGTAAAGATGACTTATAACTCTCTTCTTTTACACTCTAGTCTACTTTTGATTTTGGAGAAAGACCACCCATTCCATTCCAACAGTTTTTTTACAAATCTGGATGTTACTCACCAGGTCCTTCTTAGTGTTACCCCATATAGATTCAACAATCTCTCTGCATTTTCTCTCAACTAGCCACACATTCTCAAATCTAAAAATGCTCCTAGTTTTTTTGTGGCTACTTAAAAACTTAACCATAATTGGGCAGTGGTCAGAACATTCTCTTGGAAGATGGTGCACTGAAGTATTTGGTATAATTTTGAGGAAGTATTGGCAGGCAAAGACTCTATCTAATCTACTTACAGAATCAAAAGGTTATGCCTGACAGTTTGTGTAGGTAAAAGGATATCCTACATATCCTAAATCTATCAGCTCTGTTTTTTAAATAGTATCTCTAAAGGGAGCCATTTGGTCTTCCCCTCTCATTTTCTCTCTTTTTCAGAATTGTACAGAATTTGGTTAAAATCTCCTCCAACCATCCAGGGCTTTCTAGTTTGAGATTTGAGAAATAACAACAGTTTCCAGGATAGATGTTTTAGATTATAGTTTGACCATCCATAGAAACCAGTGAAATTAAAAGGAGTCATACCTGGTAATTAGGGGTGAGCGTTCAGTTTGGATAATTCAGATTTATCTAAAATCCAAATTAGCCGATTATTTATATTTTTAACCGAAATTTGAAACCAAATTTAAAATTTTGGTTATTCAAATATCCGAATTATAATTCAGTTCGGATTTTGGTTTTGACTTTGGAAAATTCGGTTAACTGAATTATCCAAATTTTGTTAAAGGATAATTCCTAATTTTACATTTACTTAATATTTAAGACTTTTAATACTAAAAATATTGAACAAACAAAACCCTAAAAATCTAACTTCCTCCCGCAGTGGCGCAACACAGACGCAGTCCGCCAGTTTTGAGTTTTCCCCCACACCACACCCGCTTTCTCCTTCCTTCGACAAAAGCTCTAGACTTCATATACAGTAGACACACCTCATACTCAATCACGTGGCGCCTTATGCGGTGCGCCTCAGTATTTTGGTAGTCCACGGCTCCACGCAGACACATGTAGAGATGCAATTTAAAATCTATTTGTATTATGGTCTCCATAATTGCATAATTCGATCTGCGGAACTGCATTTGTGGTTGCCTGGTTGGTTCATGGTTTTTGTTGTTCTATAATCTATTGTTATCTTTGTCATGATGCTGTGCGAGCCTGTGACACTTGAATTCCAGATTCTCTTCATATGACCAATATTCATATTGTCTTTGTTGTTCTCTTTTGTTTTTTTTTAACTTTGGGTAGTTGAAAAACCAAATAAAAATTCAATTTGTGGTTTTATTTTTAAATTTAGGTTAACTGAAATCCAAACTGATGGAAATTTGGATTTTAGTTCGGCTTTCGGTTTTTAATCTGAAAAAATTTGGTTTATGGATAATTCGGATAATGGTTAATTTGGTTTTGGGCAAATTTTTGATGATTCGGCTTTTAACGGAATTAACCAAAATCCAATTTTTTTCAGGAATATGGATTTCGGTTAATCGAATTATCCAAATGCTCACCCCTATTAGTATTTGGACTTCAGCTGCAATACCAATATGGTGATTAGAATGGCTGATTAAGGAAATCTTCACATCCTTTATCCACAATAGCAAGAGACCTTCATTTCTCCCCACACTACTAACCGCACTACCATCATAATTTTTTCATTTCTTTTTGATACTATCCATCTCATCACAGGATCTATGGATCTCTATTAAGAAAACCAGTTTGGGTTTATGAGTTTTAATCAGAGAAGTAACCCAAACTACTGCACAGGGGCGACCCAGCCCCCGACAGTTGAGGATAAGAAAACTCATTTGGTGGGGCAGCCCTGTTTCTGATCAGGGTTTGTATGTTCTTGGAAAGCCACATAGTATTTAGACTCCTCTAGCTCGTCTACAACAATAGTCGGGTTAATCATCAGTGGACTAAAGTTTTGATCTTTCCTTTTTTTTTAAAGGAGTTTGTGCGCCTAGGGCTCATACAAGTATCTGGGTACATTTTGGCTTTCCCTTTTGAGGATGGGGGTATGGGATTGAAAGAATCATCTGTAGGATGTCTTGGGGTGATTCTGGAGGAAGTATCGAGAAGTGAAAAGGGAGGTTTCTATCTGTATCCTTTATGATCAGAGCCATAGAAGGATTAAAGTATGTCATGGGATGGGTTGAACTTTTTGGTTTTTTGTTAAAATCGTTTTCAAAGGAAGATACAACAGTCTCCCAATCAAAGATGTTGATGCACTTTTTTGGTTCTGAGGCATTTAAGGAGGAGAAGTTTGAGAGAGGAGAGTTTGGGGGGGGGGGGGGGGTAGAGCAGAGTGCACAATAGTGGATAGAAGTGAATTGGTGATTAAGGTTAAAACCTGGGGGGAGCAATAGGAATTTGGACTTGGGGCTTTGGGATTGTAAGGGGAGTTAGGTTCTGATTTTTGGGGGCAACATTGGATTGAGGCAAGGCATTAGTTGGGGTGATGTCCACTGGTACGGTGGCAAGAGACAAATCCACATTGACCTCATGTGGATCCATCGAAGGACATAACTCAAACTTGGTGACCATAGTTGTTAAACTATTTGGGGCTCATTCTTTCCATTGGTTTAGGAGGAAATCGTCATTGACAATAGCTATAGAACCAGCATATTCGGACCTTATCCAATGTCCAAATTTCTCTGGGGCGTTAGGATTATCCTTCCGAGTAATGCATTCAGGCATTATGTGACTAATACATCCACACCTATAACAGAAGCTCGACATGTTTTCATATGAAACTCTACATACTCTATTTACTTGAGTTGTACTTACTATCAGCATACAACAGAGGGGTTGAACAATTTTGATTTCAACCTTGATTCTCAACACCTTTATGGACAAAAGGTTAATCCTATCTGGGCTGTAACACCCAACTATAAACAATGTACTTAACAACCATTAGCAGCGGATAATATACACAACACTTAATTTAGTCATTGGGTGTTACACGCCGTTAGCCACCCATGTGGCTAACAAGGCCATTACTTACACAGTGTACCGGTCTGATGGACCAGATTCCCGAGCGTTATACATTATACTTCCACTTCATAACTAAACCGAGTAAACATATTTACATTACAAACTGTACCGAGTCTATACAATCAGTTACCGATATCAACTCAGGTCTTTCACCATTTACAATTACATAAACAAATAAATGAACTACCCATGCATAAACAGCTACCCCGTCCTACTCTCGAACGGCTACCAGCTCCATTGTACCTGAAAGGAAAAAGGGTGGCCCCCAAGGGGCTCAGTACCTTTGCTGGTATGGTAATCGTGCAGCCCGCATACTACCGGGCCACGCACAACTAATTGTCATGTGAGCATGCAGTTGATTTATTTAAAGCATGCAAGAATTACTATAAACACATATCATGCTACACATATCCAATCAATAGGATACAACCAAGAAAGTTAGCACATCAACAGTGGTTAGATCAAATTGTTTTGTTCCTTGATCCTTGAGGGTTTCTACCTTAATGGAACTAAATGCTTATTAGACAACTCTTACCCATTTGATTGGGTTACACTAATTACTTCTTATATTAGTATGGGGTTGATTTCGGTGATCAACGTACACAACGCGACGATACACATCACGTAAAACATATACACAACGTAATACCGTTCTTCTTAGAGAACATACACTTTACTTAAGATGTGTCGGATAAAATATAGGTCCGAACACACCGTGCACATTTACTTTACTTAGATGTGTCGGCCATAATATAGGTCCGATCACACCATACACATATCCCCCTAGTCCCGAATAAAATCAAGGTAGGAAAGTCTCTTATTAGACTTTTGGGTGATTGTAATCCAAGAAGGATAGACAACCAAAACAGAGTGGGAGTTAAATCAAATATGGATACCAACTCCCAAACACACGTGCACGACCGGGACGCCCCGGATTCCTCACCCCCATATATATATATATATATATTAGTTAGAAGCTCCCTTATGGAACTTATCACATCATGACACCATTTGGTGTTACAACTTGGTTAAACACACAAGGGAGGTAACATCCCATTCGACAAACATGGACAACGACATTCGTTAAATAACGGCATACTAACAAGCGAAACACACGTCACACACAACCACAATATACAACTAACGCACGGATAGCCGTAGTTAGAACGTTCCCGTAGGTTGGGATGTTAAGTCCAAACACCGATCTCTTATGGGATCCTAGAGTCGGTTAGCTTTGGTTTAACACATATTAGAGGTTAAACGGTGTTGGAACTAAATATGCCACATAAATGAATTACTGTAAACTTATTACATGCTTTATCTTACAAGGTGGCAAACATACAGAAAAACAAGTTGGCATACAAGCCGGTGTAACCCGGTAGGACACAGGTTGCAAGAAAACCATACCTTACACCATGGGTTACTCTACCGTGTCCCCGAGAGTTTGCTCTTAATGCGTCACCTCACGCTCCTCAGGTAGTTTCCGAACAACTGGTATTATTATTCAAACGTTTTTATTAACATCATGGTTATACGGTATGTAAGCTACTATCACTCCCATACTTAACCCGTTGCCCCGTTATACTTAGTTTTACTCTTGTCAATTTAAGTCCTTACTTCTCACTCATTTCCAACACTTGTTTATGCTTCTTAGGACCTTTAAAAGTCACCAAACAAGGCCTTAACAACATCCAAAACCATTACCCATCAATCCCCCACCTTTAGAACACTTTAAAACACTTTTTAGGCAAATTTTGGTCTGGTCCGGGACTTGGTCCGGACCTAAGGTCCCGGACCACCTCTGGAATTCACTCTCGGCTCAATTTTGACATTGGTCCGGGACTTGGTCCTGGACCTAGGTCCCGGACCACCTGTAAACTTGACTACCGGCGTATTTTTAAGCTTGGTCTGGGACCATATATAAGGGCTAGGTCCCGGACCCTGCTAAAAAACTGATAAAACCACATTTTTCAACCCCAAATCCCACCTTAATCCACACCTAATCACCTCCTAATCTTTCCACAAGTTTCCATACATGTTAAACCACCTTAAACATGCACTAAGCCTTCCTAAATCATCACCAAATTCATTGTTCAATTTTTATTCAATCCTACACATTTCTACTCCCATTTTCAACACTTATGCACACTAGTGCATTACCAAACTCCTCTTGACAGTTTTTGCCACACTCTCAACTCTTTTTGACCATTTCAACTTCTTCCAAGACAAGTGCATATCCACAACCCTAGTTCATTCCCCATTTTCAATATAGCACTCTAGTTCTTCTCTAACAAGTCCAAGGCACTTATACACCATTTTTGCTACAGATTTTGCATAACTCCACACCATTCTCCAACTACCATTTCAAGGTGATTAATACACCAAATCAATCCTTATAAACACTTAGTCAACACTCAAGCTCATATCACCATCCAAACCACTATATTCTACTGAAATTTTGCCATAACTTCGTTACAATACTAACAAATCCAAATTCATCATCTTCATCACCTAAACCACAATATTCAAAACTCAACACAACTACCAAATTCAAGATCCACTAACCAAATCCATATGATTCTACCAGCACACAAGGTCCAACACATTTACATAACCTCCACAAAACACTTCAACTTAAATATCTTGGCACTTAGGCCCTTAACTCAAAACACAACTCACCATAGCATTTAAACACTTCACATCATCACAAATTTCCTCTTAAAATCACCAAACACATTTCCAACATAATTTTTGATTCATTCATTTAAATTACCCAACCCAAACTTTTAACAACATTAAGATGGTTCTTAAGGTAGATTTCTTACCTTAAGCCCATAGATTTCTCTTTTACTCCTCCTTCTTATCTTCCCTTGATTTTTAGTCATGGGCATTATCATTGCCACCCCACTAAACCAATAACCACCAATAGCTAATAAGCATCAAAAGGGTACTTAACTTCTAGGATTAACCCTAGATTACAAGGAAAGGTTTAAACCACAAAATGAGGGAATTACCTTCTCATTTCAAAATGAAATGTCTTGGCAATGGAACAAGGTAAGCTCCAGCACTCTTGAATGAAAAAAAAGGCTGGAAAGGAGAAGGAAAAGAGCTCACAAATATGGAAAAATCGGCTACAAGAAGGAATGAAGAAAAGGTGGGATTTCTTTGAATTTTCTTACCTTAGTACCTCAAGGAGTGGTTTGGTTCAACAATGGAGGTTCTTCCTTCAAGAATGAGCTACACCCATGGAATTCAAAATCAGATTTTGGAGGATTTGAAGGGTGGAAATTAATCTCCAAGGTGAGGGGAGTAATTTGGTGTATTTATTTTTCAATTTGGAGCTGGTTTGATGGTGGAACAAGGAAGAACAAGGTGGAGCTGGTTGGGGGTTTAACAAATCACCAATGGAGGAATAAGAAACAGAGGGAGTGTGCTGGTGAAGAAGAAAAGTAAGAAGGGGGAGAATAGAGGAAAGAGAAATGTGGGAGGGGAAATAAAGTAAGTTACTTTTTGGCTTTTGTCCTTTAGTGAACAAAAGTGAAATAGAGTATAAGAGAGGGAGGGGTAAAAACGTGACTCATAAGGAGAAGGGGGGAATCAGACTTTAATTTTACAATATTGAAGAGTATTTTACTCTTATTACAGTTTACACCCCAAATGTTCCCGGTTTTTACACTATTCACTAGTCCGGGCCCGTTTTCCAGATTTTTTCGTTTATTTAATTTTATTGGTTCTTAAGCTCTCATTAATGTTTAATAATAGTTATATGATCAACTGTAATTTTTACGGGGTCATTTGACTGTTTAAAGTCACGTTTTCGGGTTTTCTCAAAACACGCTTTAAGACTCCGTTAGCGTTTTAACGCATTATTTGGATCCGTTTTCTTTGGGAATTTTTCCCACATGTTCTTAGTGAGTAATTAGGGTATAAAAATATATTATAACCCTAGTGAAGGTTATATACCTCATAAGACAATTAAATACATTTTTACGTTTTGTGACTTTTACGCGTTTTCCTTATTTCTTTTGGGTTCTCTTTCTTCACCAATGTACTTAAGGACTTAATTAGCCTTATAAAATCATAATTACACAATTTATTAACACATAAAGGTTTGGGGTATTTCATGGGCATTAGATAAACTTCCCTATACGATTTTCTATTTCAATAGGAGAGTTTCTATTGAAATAAATCATTGGAATTTTATGTATACCTACCCAAATACTGATCGTAGTAGGTTCATGTTATTCTAGATTCAGGTTTGGGTATACAACCACCATTGCAGGAAGACGATTATGGAAATGCCACAGACCATTGGACAAGACTGCTCTCATATTCATCTCGTTCATGAATTGAAAGGTGAATCTATTAAAACCCACTCCGTATCCCTACAATGAGATTTTAGCTTCCAAATTTGACCTAGGATATTCTGGAGAATTTTTGAGCTCACTCGATTCTGGCTCCATAGTTTTCCTACCAGGGCTTTTTGGAATCCAAGTAGAGATTGGGAGTTGCAAAGGCTTTCTGCTTCAACTAATTTTGCTTCTACTGGGTGTAAACAGTCTAGAGCAGTTGGCAATGATCAAATCCATCGGGGGTGTAATGAAGAAAGAAGGGGGAATTTTTTGGATAAGAACACTAATCTGATTTATTTAGGGTTAAGCTCGCCGAAGTCGAAGAAGAACTAATGTTCGAAGAAAAACTCAAATTACTCAGAGATTCTATTAATACATCAGGTGGGACAAGAAAGATTTTTCCAGACGAAAACGACATACAAAATCTTAATGTATCTGGGTCGATCCACCGTCTTGAGTTATGATCCCTGACATTGGAGAAGACGGGCGTGTGAGTGAGAAGGGGGAGTCCCCCATTGACGTTCTTTGGGAATCGTCTTGATTGAAGGTGGAGGAGACATGCGAGCTACCCCGTCGGTCGATTGTGAGAGCCGTTTGCTATTCTAATGCTCCTGTGAGGTACTGGCCGCCATCATTTGTGAAGAGTTCTCGAGAGAGCTAGAGCATAGAGTTGCAGAGGGGGACTGTAAACCAAGGTTGTGAAAAACGGCACGGGAGTTCAATACGGACTACTGAGAGTACGTGATACAGAAGTATCAATACAGATAAAACAGGGAACCAATACAGATAAAATATTATATATTTAAAAATTTATAATACATATTTACAAGTATGAAATATGTTCCACTTTGTGTATAATATTTGTAATTGTATAAGTTTTGTTGAATGATATAATATAAGTTACATAAGTGAATTTTTAGAAAAAGTCACAATACTACCAAGTAGAAAAAAAAAGAACAAAAAACAGTAGGATAGAAAAGTTATTAATATTGTTGTAATTTTGCCCTCAGAAATATTCAGTTTATGGTTAATGGGGGTAGTGTTTATATCTTAATTTTTTTAAAAGTAAAACCTTATATAAGGTAACATTATTTTCATTTAGATATTTAATAGAAATACTTATTCTTGTTTTTGCTCCTGTCAAATCGTTGTCTTTAATAGTTATACCGTATTCTTTAAAAATACGGTAAATACAGATGATCACACGGCTGTACGCCACTACAAGACGGAGTGTTCGACGAGACAAATTTCATACGGCCGTATCAATATGTTTCATTGCAAAAACGGGCGATACACCGTATAAACAGCCTTATCATACCGTTTTTTACAACCATGCTGCAAACTCCACAAGAGAGAAAAAAAGGCAAAGACGCGCATGTCTCAGCGCGTTATCTTCTTTCTAAAACTCTTCCCCTATTAGTATACACTATTGATCAAGAGATTTTTTTTGGGAAAATTCACGAGATACCATTAAAAAGTTTGTTAATTCACAAAAGACCACAACTTTTAAAAAAGTTATCCACATACCACAAAAAATAATTTTAATTCACCAGATACCATAGATTACTAACCTAGAACTTTTTAAGACCAAAATAACCTTACTTGTTAATAAACATAGTTCACAGTATATCACATAAATATTTTTAAATTTAGAAGATACCACAATATTTATTAAAATATATTAAAAAAATTAAAATTCATAGGTTTATTAATATATAGGTTAAAATTTTAGAAAATTAAAAAATAATATATAATTTTAAAATTACTAAAATGTATAAAAAAATTGTAAAAAATGAAAAGTACCAAATAGTTAAAATAATGATAATCCAATTTTTTAAAATATTTTTACTCTAATAGTTTTAATAATATTAAATATTATTATAAAATTTAAATTTATATAAATTAAGATTATGAAAAATTGAATCATCATTTCTTTACTATTTTGGTCTATTAAATATTCTACGGTTTCTCTAATATAATTATACCTTTTATTATTTTTCATATTTGTAGACATTTTATTATTTCATATATATGGTATTTTTTAGGTTTTCAAATTATTTAGCTTCACTTTATATATACTTAGTTCAAAAGTACAACAAAAATTATTAAATATATTTTAATAAAGTAAGTAGCATAAGTTAATTTTTTCTTATATGAGTTAAAATTGAAAAAGTACAAAATACCATATATATAATAATAAAATCTATAAAAATATGAAAAATAATAAAAGGTATAATTATATTAGAGAAGTCACAAAATTTAATTGAAAATAGTAAACAGAATGTTAATTCAATTTTTATAATCTTAATTTTTATAATTTTTATAATATTATTTTAATAATTTTTTTATAATATTTTATATTTTAAAATTATTAGAGTAAAAATTATAAAAAATCTAGGTAATTTTAGTTTATTTATATTTTTATTATTTTTAATCATATATTTTGTACTTTTAATTTTATAAAATTTCAAAATATATATTAATAAACCTAAAAAATTATTTATTTTCATTTTTAAATATATAATAATAAATATCGTGGTATCTTGTGAATTTTAAAATATTTATGTGGTATGTTCACGTTTATTAACAAGTAGGGGTATTTTGGTCTTAAGAAGTTATGGATTAATAATCTATGGTATCTGGTGAATTAAAATTATTTTTTGTGATATCTAGAAATCTTTTTTTAAAATGTAATCTTTTATGAATTAACAAACTAGTGTATCTCGTGAATTTTCACTTTTTAAAGCAAATATCAACAGATTCGTTATTACTGTACTTTTTACATTAAATGGTAATTAATAGATTGCACATATCTTAAACAAGTCTTTGTGTGGAGAGCGAGCAGCTCCATTTTCCCGCCAGAACCTCGTTCCTCTACTCTACCGCCCGCCAAATTCGAGATCATCCTCCCCACTTGCTCCCCACCTCCTGCTACTCTCTCCACTCCACTCCTCACCTCACCGTCCCTCCTCTCTTCTCCTGTGCGGTACGAACTTCCTGCCGTGCCAAGGTCACGCGTTGTCAGGTTCTAGGCGCTTCATTTCATAACCCTACCTTCGTTCCTGGATGCTCTAGAAAAAGAAGTTTATGCTATTTGGTGTCGATTTCCTGCGATTCTGCAGACTGCTGAGAACCAGTCTTCATATCCTTTGCAATCGGTGAGATTTTTTTTCTTTGCTACTTCAGTGGACACATCGAAAGTCTTACTAAGCATTTCAATGGGACGGCGGGTAACAGCTCGGTCATAATTGATTTTTACGGCTTTTTTTTAAAATAAATCACAATCATGGGGAAGTGACTCGGTGTCACGGTAGCAATTATCTGGTACTTTCATGGTTTGAGCAAACGAATAGATTGAATTACGGTTAATTCGACTAATCATCGTCCAACATGGCGTCTTTTTCTCCTAATATCTCTTTAACTGATGTATGTAATGAGTTGCTGTTACAGAGGTGCTGTTATGTCAAGGTTTTGGTGGTAGTGTGTTAGGATGGAACGCAGCATTCCGGTTAGTGAGTGTGTGTATTAGTTGTTTTTCTTTTCTGGTCTTGGTAGGTATGTGGAACAGTTGAGTCGTAGATTTTTCCCCTATTCTCTCTAAAGCTAGGGTTTCTTCCCGATGAAAGGCAATTCTGGTTTCTTCTCCTTGCGTTAGTCTCGCTTGATCTCTCGCCGATTCTCACCATTCTAAGAGATTGTCAGGAGCAATAAAAAATGCCTGAAGCACGAGTTCAACATGGAACAGACATGTTAGTTGATGGAGTGAAATCTATATCTGACGGTTTCAACACCCAGCTTCTCCGAGCTTATTATGGTAACTTGTTCTTCCTCTTTATCGTTGTTTGCACTGATCAAGATATAGTTTGAACTAGAGGAAAGTTGAGTGACACGATCTCTTCATTTATAGTCATAACCTTTTTCTGAGACAATTCGATAACTCTTATATCTCTTTGAATTCTCATCCCCTCTTGAGTGACTTCTCCTTTGTAATTCTGTTGCAGGGAATCTATTCCCGCATGATGATATGTTCAAATGGATGTCTTATGCAAATGGTACTCCCCGCATCATTCACAAACAAGCTATTCCCCTGTCAACGTGTAATGTTGTGATTTGATAATATCCAGTTTATCCTGAATATGTTTACGCAGATGGGAAGCATCCGGCATGTGATCAATCTTATTTTGGACGGAGGGAATTTTCATTTACATTAGAGAATGACATATACGTCCGGTTTCAGTCTTTCAAAAGTGCGGCTGAGCTTGAACATGCAATCAAAGAAAAATGCCCAGTCAAAATAGATATTGGGCCAGTCTATAGTGTGGACGTAAGATTAATCTTCCTTATATTTCTTGAAAGTTGTGGTTCATTGCATGCTCTTTAATTGATTATGTCAGCTCTTACCCTGAAATACTCCTCCTTTTGCATTGCAGTGAAGTCATACCTTGACTAGCTCCTGTTAAATAATTATCTGATACTTTCTTATTACAGCCTTCCAAGAGACATGCATATGCACAATCAGGAGATAACATTTTCACTCCAGTGGAAAGAGAGTTGATATTTGATATAGTAAGCAATCAGTGCTGAAGACTGATTGGGTTGGGTATTTAAGGATGATTTGTGTTGTGTAATTTGATTCTAACTTGTTTCTTGGCCTCAGGATATGACTGATTATGATGATGTCCGATACTGCTGCTCTGGAGCTGATATCTGCCTTGACTGCTGGCCATTGATGACAGTTGCCATTAAAGTGATTGATACAGCGTTAAGAGGTAAGATTGGAGAAGGTGCTGTCATATGTTTGTAGTCTTTGACAGGCTATCTCATGAGAATAAATTTGCTAACATTTATTGCACAATAAACCACATATATAGAGATGAATTGTGGTAGTTGGCCCTTGGCCGTTTTGTTATACGTTTTCTCCTCTAGTAAATGTTACTGCCAATAGTACTACACGGGTAGCCCAATGCAAAACCTTCCACTTTTGTTTTCCAGATGACCTTGGTTTCAAGCATATTCTCTGGGTATATAGTGGTCGAAGAGGAGTGCATTGCTGGGTTTGTGATGGGAAAGCTAGAAGGTAACAGATAAGAACTTATTAATATATGTACAAGACTACGACTGTTGTGTTTAGTATCTGTCTTCTCAATGCAGGCTGTCGAATGAACAAAGAGGGGCAATAGCTGAATATTTCCGTGTGTACAAGGTGATTACTTTTGTCTCCTGAGCATTAGATTAATATTTCATGCAACTCAAAATCACATGATATCTAAGAAAGTTGGTTGTATTATCTTGCCAGGGTGGTGAAAATAGTCTTAAGAAAGTGTCTTTAGGAGGCTTTGCTCTTCATCCGTTCCTTGCGTAAGTAATTCAGTTGTATCATGGTGGTTCCTACACTGTTTCTATACCTAAGCTTAATAAGTTCCATTTTTTTTTTGATATTATTAGAAGGTCGTACACGGAAGTGCTTAAGGTTTTTTTTGAAGAAACATTGCTCCCTCGCCAACAGATACTGTCCAGTGAAGAAAGATTTGAGAAAGTGTTGGAGTGTATCCCTGATGAAAGTAATTTGCTCCTACATTCTAGTTGAATTGTATATGGTCTAGCTATTGTTAATTAATGCAAGTAAAAGTTTGCTGCTCATGGGAACATTTTTCCTCTTGCAGTTGTCTGTGCTGACCTCCGAGGAAGATGGGTAGATAATAGGCGGTCAGTAAATAAGGATGACGCTATTAGCAATGTCCGCTGGGACCAATTGAAGCGTACTCTGCAGTCTGGGAAGCATAGGGTAAGGCCGTCCCAATCTACCAATTTATCTTGTAAAGGGACGGGTTACTTGATTTCTCTGCACTTTCTATCTCTTCTTTTTCTATCAAGTACCAACTGAACATTATAAACAGTGCATCTGCCTGGTATGAAACTGGAAATTGTTCCTATCTGCTTGAATGGCCTCTAGGCTAATATATCTTTTTTAATATATGTTAATGATTCAGGCGTCAGGTCTTCCAGATGTGTTGAAGAGATTGTATTCACTTACGCGTATCCCAGGCTTGATATGGAGGTATACGCAGCTTACTGTATTTTCATTTTTTATCATAGCCTGAAGGTCTTAACCCATTCACAGCTGCATTGAACGGTTTAACCCACTGGGCCTCTGGCCTAAACTTGTGGTTTCATCATATTCATGTGTTTGTATCGCAGGTGTCAAAACACATGAACCATCTGCTGAAGGCACCTTTCTGTGTCCATCCAAAAACAGGTAAGTGCGCAATGCTCAGCATCAAATAATGCCTAATAATATGATTATAATGCTTGATAATATGACTGAAAGTTGGAAGAGTTTTTCTGTTGTGATGTGTTCACATGCCAGCTGAACGCTGCAAATTCTAGATTTGTCTCACGATTATGAGTTGAACCTTACCACATTCCCTGGAAAGAATGATTATCCCTCTGACCAAATGATTATGAGTTGACCAAATTATTGATTTCTCTTGAAGGTCAAGTTTGTGTTCCTATTGATCCCAGCAAGTGTGAAGAGTTCGACCCTACCACAGTACCAACCCTTTCGCAGGTAATCATATATAGTATCCTTAAAGGTGCCTACCTTCTTGTACCCTAAGATAAACTGCCCACCACTGGATTAGACCCTTGCCAGTATCCTTTTGTATCTAGCTTGGCAATTTTAATCGACTGTTATATCTAATTCGTTGGGAAGTTCGACAAGTGCGCTTTTATGGTACACAAGCTTTTAGAGTGGCTTCATATACCTTATTCTTATGGATTTGTTATCCCTTGGTTGAAAATTTCATCAGCTTGTGGAAGAACTCAATCAGGCTGGTGTAGCAGGAGATGACAAAACAGGTAATTGCAGCATTTACCCTGGATGTCTAGCATACTACGATCGTTTCCCACCAATTGGCGCTCAATTGATAAATTACTGAAGATTTGGTCACGCTGAAAACTTACCTATAAGATGCATTTGAAATCAGCTTTGGATCATGTCAGATCATTAGGCCATAAGCCAGTATCTTAATTAATAGCTTGCTCTGATGTTTGCTGCTGCAGTGTTAGACAGAACATCTCTAGGAAATTCAATCAGGTATTTCAGGTCATCGTTCTTGCAGCCGCTGCTGAAATCAAGCAAGGTATATACATTTGCAAACGCACTCACTTTTTGCCGTTGTAGTCTATGTTATCAATGTCTGGGTTTGCGACTTTTCGTGTTATAGGATGAACTGGAAGCTTCCTACAGTGCGAAGCTTCAACATAAGAAAGATTCGCTAAGCTGGTGAAGTGGTTCCAGGGTAACAATATTGGTTGGTTCTTCTCTGCAAAAATATGATGAGTGTGGACGCCATATTACAGAAGGTGCGTTTTAGTGGTGTATTTAGATGCTAACTGTGTGGCCATTCCGTATAGCAGTTGACATCCTAGCTACTTGGTTAGAATATTATCTAAAATGAAGCAATGTACTTATTAAGATTGTGAAGATGTCTTGACACTTGTCTAATGGTTGAAGTGTCTTTAAAGATATCTCCTTGTCTCTGATTAATCATTGCCTGTAATCTACCTTTGCCTGGGCAAGTTGGGGAACCTCGAAAGCCACCACTATTACATTTTGGGACCTGTTTCTCACGTTTTGTTTTATCCTTTTACTATCATAATAGTGCCCTTTTTAAGAATTTATGTAGTACAAATGTTCAGAACTGGATAATTGTGACGCTTTTTGTTGGTATTTTGGTTTGCTTAACTTGATCACCACCACTTATAGCGGATATGGAAAGAGACCCGAGAGGAGCGACCACATGACAACTAGCAACAGCATTGGTTTCTTTCGAAAACAACTTTTCATCATTAATTAGATGATAGTGCATATGATATGACCCAGTTTTCTCGCCGCCTTGCCCGTTTGATTGTTGCGATTTCAAATTGCCCTCCATAAAGGTGGGATTAATGTCACTGCTAAATGTGGGGATTAAGGTTGCGTTCTGTCCCAGCGATTCGTTGGTTTGCATGTATTCGTGAGCGAATTGGGGTGTGTTCTCTCATAGCGTTTTACTTTTTTTTTTTTATTAAGCTAACATGTGTCACTTATTCATTGGGTTACTTTTACTTTATGGCCCCACCAAAATTGAAATTCTACACCCTCATTGGTTAACCATAGTGACAGTTATAAAATTTAACTTTTTCTCCACAACTCTGAACGCACCTTTGGACTTTTTCACAACTGAAAGTTGACTACATTAATCTGATATCCAGTTTCCCTGCGTTTATAATTTTAAACGTGCTTTTCCTCTTTCGAATTGGGCATGAATTCACCCAGTTGTCCCTGGTACGTGATGTGCTTTTCCTCTTTCGAATTGGGCATGAATTCACCCAGTTGTCCCTGGTACGTGATGAGTCATCCATCCCCTTTGTCATCCTGTTTGAACAAAGAACCCCGCTAAAGAAAAGGCACCGCTGTCTGTATCTAGGACAAAAAATTATTCAACCGAATGAAAATGTTATCGTGAGTTCTTATAGAAGCCTGTGTCGATAAATAGAAAATCGATACAAATGAAAATATTAAATTTGTAGATAGTTCATCAAGATAACATAAACTTGAAGGTTTGAAACTGCTTCTTGGTGTTGCCAAGCCCTCGTGGCTTGGTGGTAGAGGAGTGGTGTTCTTAAACCAAAGGTCATGAGTTCAAAACCTACCCCACTTATCAAAAAAAAAAATTGCTTCTTGGTGCGGATGAATGAAGAAGATGATACCAGGAGGAGAACTAGCAGTGTTCGTTGAAATTTATAAAATCCGTTAGGGGTTATAATGGTCTTTCGGCCAACTTTAACCCAAATTAAGCGATCGTCGATGAATCGTTATCAGATTAATCCCTACATTTTGTCCACTGTTTTTCAACAGCCGTAATCGAATAATCTACGGTTTATGATGTTGGATAGGTGCGATTTAGGTAGATGCTGAGACACAAATACCTTCCAATCTCTTCTATAATACAGGGGTGACATACAAGCAACCGCCCAAAAGAGATTTTAATCTACGGTTCTTCATTTTTGAACCAGTAGCGCCATTAAAGCAACAATTTTTCATTCGCCTGTAATTTTGAAACAACAACAACAAATATGTCATGAATTCCAATCTTATTGAGTCCATTTTTTTTTCAATAGGTCGTAGAATAGGGTTGATAGAATGATGAATGACATTGAGTAATTGCACTGGGAGAAGGTAGGACAGCGAAGTTGGGTGAATGTTTTGGGGTAAACTCGTAATCCTAATCTGTATGGAGTGCAGTTTTATGTTAAATGCGTAAAATCTCCTTAATCAACAACTTTTGAAGTCCAACACCCCGTAAAAGTCAGGGCTTTATTGTCGCAATTTGTGCTTAAAAGATAGTGACAAATCAGTTGATGTTAAAAGTGAAGTGAAACTGTGACATTCCACCCGCCTTCTCTTTGCACAAAGTGTCTGTATTCACTTAATCAACTTTGATCATACATTTTAGGTAAAATTATCTCCCCAATCATGATGTTTGGTGAAATTATGTATTTCATCTATGAAGTTATTTTCTCTACTCATGTGGTTTCTTCTGATTTGGTAGGTTGATTTGTTTTTCTAATTTTTATTCAATATAAGTATTGTTTGAAATTGATGAAATATTAAATGGATGATGTTAAATTGTCATAATTTTAAGCTCATATATGGCATATGTAACCCAATGAAAAACACAATAAAAGTAAGTTTTGTTTTTTTACGAATTTTGGTGTAAGTTGAATTTTTAAAATTGTCCTTGTTCTGCCATTGCTTTATGTGGTCCGGGGCTGGTTCTTATCTCTTTGATAGTAAAACTGGATTGACCCGCTGTGTTTTTATGATCTGTATTGAACCAGATTTTGACCGGGGTCAGTTCTATTTTGGTCCTTCCCAGCCTCTAATTTCACGGCTTCAGTAGCATAAAAAGATTGTACTTTCTCATTTTTCTCATAATAAGTTCACATTTGCACACACCATGGAACCAGTCATTTACAACTGAACCGTGTAAATCCAACAATGTATTCAAATAATGGACATTAATAGTACTTCACTAAATTTAAATACTATCCATTAACATTCCTAGCCACCACATACACTGGGTCATTATTATTATTTTATCCATTTCCCTTTCAGTACGAACATGTACACTTTTGTTTGTCTTTAGTATAAAATAAAAAGTACACATACGAGAAATCCGCTCAAGATTGGCAGATATAGATAAATAATACTGCATCATATCAAGGGTTCAGAAACTAAGGGGGCTCTCTCCTATCCCCCCAACCCACCAACCCACCCCATGCCCACTAACGCCGCCTAACCCCACACCCTAATCAACCAACAACCAGTCTGCCCACCACACACCCACCAACAGCCACCGTTCACCTGCGCCCACACACATGTATACATCCAGTAACACCACAAAAAGCCGTAACCACCTGACCCATCCCAGCGTAGCTCCACAAAATAACCATCCACCACAAAACCTTCGAATCATAGCCAAGAAATAAGGGGAGAGAAGATGCGAGATAGAGACAATGGCTACCAGAACAAAAGGGTAATGAATAAGGTAGAGAGAAGACCAAGATGGAAGGAACGAGATAAGAAGCCCAAGGAGAAGGGGAATAGACGCTACAAACACAGAGGAGTGAGAGAGCCTAGCCAACTTCACAGAAGAGGAGCATCGAAAAGTGGTCAAACATGGGAGAGGCCACCTGCCAACGAGAGAAGAAACATACCCACTATCTTCATCGACAATGTTAGCAAGGATGTCTCAGAGTATCAACTTGGACGTATAATACGAAGGTTTCCAAAATACTCCCGCATCTACATCTACAAGAAGGAAAGACGGAAAAACAGAAACACATGTGCATTTGTTGATGTATGTGGCATAACTGATGCTAGAAGCGTGATTGAAGGGATAAAGGGGTGGAACATCAATGAGAGTAGACTATGGGCAAGAATGGAGTACCAAGGTCACAGAGATCGAAGGGTAAGTACAGTAGCGAAATCGAACAGTTGCGGGGGGCAACCAAAGAGCAAGAACCCGAGGAATGGTAAAGAAAGGAGGAGATGGATCCAAAGAGATAATAGTAGTGCCACGTCAAGATTGTCCCTGGATATCAAAATAGAGAAAGGATTAAAGACTTGCTTGAGCAAATGTGCAGTCATCACACTGAATGCAGAAAAAACCATAAGGGAAGCCATGGATTTCCTTCAGAACCGTTGGCCTAATCTGACGGGGTTATTGGCATTCTCTAGAAAGAAATTCCTTATGGTGTTCAATACGGTCCATGAGGTCTAGGTGGTAGTAGATCAGGCACAGCAGGAACCTGACCGGCATGAGGGTATAAAAATACGGCGATGGATTATAGAGGACCAAGTGAAAAAACGAAGAACTTGGGTCGTTATAAGGGGGATCCCACTACACGCATGGAATAAAGTAAACGTAAGAAAAATTGCTCAAACAGTGGGAGAAGTTGTCAAGATTGAAGAGGATGAAAGTTGCTTGCGGAGAATGCTGAAATCCGAATTCAAATAATCTAGACAACTACCCTCCAAATGATCAATTGGAAGATTATGGTCAAAGTAGATGGGCTAAATTATCTAGTCAGTATAGTGGAGGTAGAGCATCAGTTGACCAAAGGGAGAATATCTAACCCCACTAAGAGCATAATTCAATTTGTAGATAATGACTTGGCCAAGACGCAAAATCATCCAAAGGCGGTCGCTGACCAAGTCCCCAACCCTATGGAACGAAACGTGCAAGGTATACAGGAACAGGAATTTGAATCGAGCGTTGTAGAGTCCAATGACAAATTGCAAGGTGTGGCCAGAGGCATGAGTGCAGCCGATGAGAGAAATCTCGATAATTGTAAGGGAACACAATCATCATGTGGGGGGAGTGGTGCCAGTAATGTTTCACTAAATCTGATACCCAATAGCCACAAGGTGAGAGAAGAAGGAAGGGACGTACTAACGGTTGACGTCTTAAATTCCAATGCGGAAAAACAAAAGGAGATGACTATGCAAGTAGAAAAGGAGATTGATGAAGAAGGGAAATCGTTCCGAGACACAGGTTATCCTGTAGCCGCCGCGGGAAAAATAAGGAGGTGGGGTAGATCCGGAGACATCTCCCAATCACATGGAGTCCATGCAAATCCCTACGCTGGAGAAAGAAAACGGTCAGACGGTGGACCAATTAAAAGGAGATGACATGGAAAGCCGGAATTTAATCCCTCTCTTAGAACCCAACGCGATCGCGCCACTAGAGAAACAAGTGGGGGGGGGGGGGGGAAGAAGGTTTCAGACTATTCATGGATTTATTCCACAATACTCCACCGAAAACTCCAGTAAATCAACCATGTCCAGTGCGTGATGACAAAGGGAAGATTATCGATGTAGAAGTAGAGGCAGATGCATGTGTGGACTTGCTCAGAGAGTTTGCCAAGTGCCCGACCCCGCCCAAACCAAGGTAAACCTCGTAAACCAAATTCAGTCTTACTCTAACGTTTAATCTCGATGGTGGTGCTAGGTTTCCAGAATATAAGAGGGATAAGGTCAAAAGACAAGCAAAGGAAGATTAGGGAAGAGGTGAAGAATTTGAAACTCTTGATACTAGGCCTTGTGGAAACTCAGTCTAGTAGAACTGTATCACGAAATATTGCCAGTTTCTGGGGGAAGAATAAAACAAGTCTTTCATGGGATGAGGTGCAGAGTCAAGGGAGATCGGGTGGTCTGGTTTTGTTGTGGGATGAGGAGGACATAGAGGTGAACAGAACAGAGAAAGGTGAGCGGTGGCTGATGATTGATGCTAAACTGAGGGAGGATGGATCAGCATTAATAGTAGTACTGATCTATGCCCCATGCGACACGAGAAAAAGGAGGGATATGTTCGAAGAGCTGATACAAGCACAAAATACATGGCCGAGTGAGGTAATATTTATAGGAGACTTCAATGAAGTGCTCACCCCCTCAGAGAGAAAGCTCATGATCGTAACCCAGTATACCCGTGGTATGAAGAATTTCCAAGAGTGGGTTAACCAGATGCAGTTAATGGAAATTCAACTCCAAGACGCCCAATTCACGTGGAGAGGTGGTAGCTCCCTTAGCAAGATAGATCGTATATTTTCTACTCACGAATGGTTAATACAATTCTCTGATGACAGACTCAGATCAAGCCCATGGTCAATCTCGGATCATAGGCTCATTGCAGTGTATGTCGGGAAAGTTAACTGGGGCCCAAAACCTTTTAGGTCTTTGGATGCGTGGCTAGAACATTTGAGCTTCAAAGAACTCATCAAGAGGGAGTGGGGAAACCTACGGTATGGATCATCATTAGCTAAGATGAAAAGTTTGAAGGGCGCTATAAGGGAGTGGAACAAAAACATCTTTGGAGAATTGAATAAAAAGATCCACGCTCTCACCATGGACCTAAGAAAGGTGGATAGAAATTAGAAGATGAAGGTCCTACGCCACTGGTGGAAACCGAAAGAGTGAACATCATGAGAAGGCTAGAAAAGGTGGAGAGGGAGAATACTCTCTATTGGAGACAACTATCTAGAGAGAAATACTTGAAAGAGGCTGATGGTAACACTAATTATTTTCACAAGAGAGACACACTCAATAGAAGAAAGAAGATAATCTCTTGTTTGATAACAGAAGGTGGGGTGATTGATAGTCCGATGGCAATCAGAGAGCACATAGTGAGCTACTATAAAGGCTTATACCGACCCTTGAAGAGGAATGGTATTAGGCCTCCTCAGTGTGAGCATCCAACACTCTCGGCTGATGAAGCTAGACAACTAGAATTAATCCCCTCTTTGATCGAGATTAAGCAGGCAATGGCGTAGTGTGAGGGCTCCAAGGCCCCGGGGTTTGATGGCTACAACAAGAATTTTATTAAAAGAATGTGGCATATAATTGAAGCCGACTTCAGTAGTGATGTGCGTAGGTTCTTTATCACATCAAAGCTGGACCGAGGAGCTAACACTACATGGATAGCGCTCATCCCAAAAAAGGCGGATGCAACACACTTAGAAGATTACCGCCCAATAAGCATGGTTGGGAGCAAGTATAAGGTTGTTGCTAAAGTGCTTTACAACAGCCTTAGAGCTCTCATGCCAAAGATCATAGGTGAGACACAATAAGGTTTTGTTATTGGGAGAAACATTCTAGAAGGCTCGTTCATTACTAATGAAACCATATCGTGGTTGAAAAGGAATAGAAGGAAAGGCGTGCTACTGAAGATTGATTTAAGAAAGGCCTATGATTGTGTCTCTTGGGACTTCCTCGATATGATGCTTGAGTGCATGCATGGGTTTGGGTGCCACATGGAGATCATGGATGAAAGCATGTGTCGTAACCTAGAGAATTTTGCTCTTAGTCAACGACTCTCCTACTAAGCCTTTCTCCCCCGTTCGAGGCTTACGACAAGGTGACCCACTATCTCCATCTTTATTTGTTATTATTGCTGAAGCGTTGAACTAGCTGACTCAGATAGCAGTAGAGCGGCAAAAGCTTTCAGGGCTAAAGGTTGGGTCAAAGCAAGTGAGAGTGACCCACTTGCAGTTTGCAGATGATGTAATGATATTCAGTGAGGAGAATAGAGCGGGGCTGGTCCAAATGCATAGAATACTCCTCCTCTTCGCGGAAATGTCTGGACTTCGCTCGAATATGGAAAAATCTAAGGCCTTCTGTATCAGCACAAGTGACGAGGATAGGCAAATGGTTGAGGGCATCTTTGGATGTCAAGTGGGATCCTTGCCCACCACATACCTGGGATGCCCACTTGGAGCCAACACAAGGAAGTTAAATATATGGGAACCGTTTATTCGAAAGGTAGAGTCAAAGTTAGCTATGTGGAAAGCGTCTTGTTTATCAAAAGCTGGTCGTATGGTCCTCATTCGATCTATTCTTGAATCCATCCCCCTCTACTACGCGAGTCTATTTGTTATCCTATTGAAAGTTGGAAAGAAGCTCGTATCCCTGCAACGAAAATTCTTTTGGGGTAAAAACCGACACAGGTTCTTCACTCCGGTTGCATGGACACACATGACACGTCCAAAAGAGTTGGGTGGGCTAGGGATTTTCAGACTTGCAAGTGAAAATTTTGGCCTTTTTAACAAAGTGGCGATACAAATTTGCTTGTTCCCACGTACCCCTGTGGAAGAGAGTTGTTCAGTCAATATACCATATTCGAGATGGTATGCATGTGGGGAATTTAAGGACAGACAACCCAAGGCATTGTGGGACCTGGGCATCCATCATTAAAGCGACCATTGGTAGTCCACAAGTTAGCGCTATCTTGGACAATCAAATTCAATCTTGGAAATGGGTGCAACATTATGTTTTGGCACGATGCGTGGTGTCGAGGTGGGATGCTCAGGGATAAATACCCACGATTGTTTTGTTGAAAATATGGGCTAGTGGCTTGGGGAGACGTGGTCTTGGAAGTTACAGTGGAGACGAGAGCTGTATGCATATGAAACGGAGCTGGTTGTACGACTGCATGAAGATTTACATGTCACTCCCTCATCTGCACATGCGGTCGATGAATGTCGCTAGTACAACTCAGGTACGCCCTCTATTACTAGAGATATTACTGCTTCCTTATATGCATCGTTTCCGGCTTTACCCGATGCTCTCCATGGGATAAACTTCAAGTTATTGTGGAAAGGTTTATGTGAGCCGAGAGTCGAAGTGGTACTGTGGTTTACACTTACTAGAGGTCTGGTAACCAAGGAACTACTGTTTGAGAGAAGTCTCATCCCTTTGGGTCAAAGCCTCTGTCCATGGTGCAAAAGGGTGATGGAAACAGTGGAACATGTCTTATTTCTTTGCCCAATCATAGTGCCGGTGTGGGAGGAGTTACTACAATGGTGGGGTATCTCCTTCGCATTCAGATAGATGGCGACAGACATTTATGTTGACTGGTGTACTGTGGTTTTACCCAAGAAAGCTCAAAGGGTGTGAAGGTCTACTCTATGTTATGGGGTCTATCATATTTGGATGCATCGTAATGACATAACGTTCCGCGAGGAGCCTTTTAATATCCAATGTGTTACAATGCTACTAAAACTTGGGGTTTGGAAATGGACAAAAGTGTGGTGGAGTGGATTCTCTCTCTCACGTGGAGCATTCTTGGGGGCCGTTTCTTTGAAGGAGCTACTTTCATAATGAGTGTGATGTGTGCTTGTAATATCTAGATCTATTACCGTTCGGTGCTTGTTTTTTTTCCTTTGCTGGTGGTTTTCCTTTGCTTGTTGAGACATTTATGGTAGTTGGAGTTTAGGCTTGTAATTGGATGTGGCGAGTACTCTTTTTCCTCCCTAGGTTTTTCCCACTGGGTTTTATCTAGGGAGATTATAATGAGGCCCAAAGTTGCCCATTCGCCTGGGTTTTTCCCGTACTTATTAATATATGGTTTTAAGCCCAAATTATCAACAAAAAAAAAACTCCATCATATCAATTTGTTCAAAATATAAGTTTGTTTAGTATTTGATGTAAAAATAATTATTATTTAAATAGAAAGATAAAATATAGGACATATGTATCATTTTTTTACATTTCTTGATAAATATATAAATTTTAAAAGCGACTTACATTTGAACTGAGGGAACACAAAATGATTGGACATCGATATTACTGGATTAGTTGACAAGCTCAAGTAGCATAAAACATTTTTGCTGAAGCAAGTTGGCCTAAATATGGTATAATACTAGAAGTATTATTGCTCTTTAAAAACATTCCACATCCATACTTAATATTTAAATTCAGGGGTGGATCCAATGTAGAGCGTAGTGTGTCAACTGACACACATGCAATTCATAATAAAGATAAAATTTATTTATATACTATAGCTAATCACATTTAGTTAGGTGGTTTGACACTCATGTGTTGATAAATATGAGTTGAGTTCAAATATGCTTAATACATTTTATTTATTTCATTACAAAATGTCATCTAATATATTTAAAATAAATTGAGTTCAAGGCTCAATAATGACTTTAATAATAGTTATATTTCACTTTGCAGATCACTCTTCAGTGTATTCTAATCTTGATTTATTATGCTCTCCCACCTTTCGACCTTTTTTTTTATCTCTAAGAACAACAAAGATCCTAAAGTTAATTACTTAATTTGTTGTTAACATTTGCTACTTGTCAACCTAAATTTATTCTTCTAGTTTGTTCATGAATGATGCTTTATTAACTTTGATAAAGAATATTTTTTTAATTTACTATGGACCTTATACTACTAGTATCTATTGTCAATATGATCACAACTTCAATATAACATTATATAAAATCTTATTGTTAACTTCAAAAATCTGAATTTATAAGTTTGACACACCTAATTTAAAATTTTGGATCCGCCACTGTTTAAGTTATGATAAATAAGTTATTGGGGTACAGGAGGTGTTAATCATGTAGATCAAGTTGAAATCCCTACTACATATATCCATGATTAGATCAAGTTGAAGTCCCTACTACATATATCCAAATGAAATATAGAGAAGGCAACAATCCCAATATACAATCACTAAGAAAGATGGGGAGGTAAAATGTCAATATTAGAATTTGAGTACTATTCGCTTAAGGGAAAAGCCAAATATATAATAGATTACAGTGTTAGAAAAGAGAAAAAAGATAAAAGTGGCAGGGAAGATGTTTGTAGTACTGTAGTTTTGATCATAAAGAATTTTGGGAAAATTCAAAAGATATCACTAAAAAGTTTGTTAATTCATAAAAGATAACCGTTTTTAAAAAAGTTTTCCAGATACCACACAAAATAAATTTAATTCATCAAATACCATAAATTACAAACCCAAAATATTTTAAGACCAAAATACCCCTACTTGTTAATAAACAGAGTTCTCAGGATACCACATAAATATTATTAATTCACAAAATACCACATAACTAAATAAAATATATATTAAGAACACTAAAAAATAAAAAAAATTTAAGTTTATCATTTTATTTAATAAAATTTATAAAATAAAAAACCACACAATTAATTAATTTTTTTGAAAAATAAAAAAATATATGTGTATATCATTTAAAAGCTAAAATCTAAATAGAAAATATAAAAAACAAATTAAGGGAATGATAACTCATTTTTTTTATAATACTTTTACTCAAAGTATTTTTAGTAACATAAAATAGTATTATAAAAATTTAAATATACATAAAGTAAATTACAAAAAATTAAACAACCATTATATTACTGATTTTGGCTATTTTTAATCTTGTGGCTTCTCTAATATTTTATACTTTTTATAATTATTTAGAGATTCTCTTGTTATATATGGTATTTATGTTTTTTTCAATTTCAAACCATATGTAAGAGAAAGTTTATTTTGCTACTTAATTTTTAAAAAATATGTTTAATAATTTTTTGTTTTGAATTAAAATATATGAATGATATTATAAAAAATGTTAGACTATTATACTCATAACTATTATTTTATTTTTTTCAAATTATTTAGCTTATATATAGTATATAATATTTTTTTAAAATATCACTTAATATATATGTTTCATTCAAAAATACAACACAAATTATTAAATATATTTTTAAAAGTAAGAATCAAAAGTAACTTCTTTTTATATATGGGTTAAACATGTATATATAAAGTGATATTATAATTTTGTTGTATTTTTGATTTAAACATATATATATATAAAGTGATATTATAAAAAATTATTATACACTACATCCAAGCTAAATAGTTTGACAAAAAATAAAACAATAGTTATGAGTATAATAGCCTAACATTTTTATAATATCATTTTATATATTTTAATTCAAAACAAAAATTATTAAACATATTTCCAAAAAGTAATTAACAAAATTAACTTTATTTTATATATGGAGTTGAATTGAAAAAAGATATAAATACCATATATATAACAATAGAATCTCTAAAGAATTATAAAATGTATAATATATTAAAGAAACCACAAACTTGATTAATAATAGAGCAGTCATAATATATGGTTGTTTAATTTTTTATAATTTATTTTATTTAGATTTAATTTTTCATAATACTATTTTACATTATTAAAAATACTTTGAGTAAAAGTATTATAAAAAATTTGAGTTATCATTCCCTTAATTTGCTTAAAATTTTTCATTTAGTTTTTAAGCTTTTAAATGATATAAACATATTATTATATTTTTATGTTTTTTAAAAAATTTAATTGTTTGTGTGGGTTTTTTTATTTATATAACTTTATAAATAAAATTATAAACTTAATTTTTTATTATTTTTTACTGTTCTTAATATATATTTTATTAAATTTTGTGGTATTTTGTGAATTAATAATATTTATGTGGCATCCTATGAACTATGTTTATTAACAATTAGCTGTATTTTGGTCTTAAAATATTTTGGGTTCATAATTTGTGGTATCTGGTGAATTAAATTTATTTTTTGTGGTATCTGGAAAACTTTTTAAAAAACTGGGTTGCTATTCGCAATACAAAATTACTAATCACCGCAGTACAATTTTTTTTAAAATCATATTAACGTTGTAAACATGTAGTGACATCGTGTCGTAAATTTTATTTTTTTTAAAATGTATTTCGTCACCGTGAACCGTAAAAAATGCTCTTGTTGTATTAGAAGACGTTAAAGTCATTTTTATTGTATTCGAACGTTATAATAGGGACTTGACATTGGTAAACGACGTTTTACGTTATGTTTGATTAAATTACAGACATTGTCACAATTTCAGAAACGTCGTATTGAAACGTAGTTGATAACGCCAATTTCGGGTAAAAAACGCTCTCGTTGTAGTAAAAGCCGTTAAACCCGTTTTTATTGCTTTTGGATGTTATAATTGTGATTTGATGCTAACTTATTGATGTTTTACTGTATTTAGTATGAAACGACGTTAATATGTTGAAAACGAGCGTTTTAAAAAAAACGCTCCAAAACGCGCACGTTATATATAAACAGGACGTGTTCGGTATCTTCATTTCTCACGTACGCACCATCTCTCTTTCAAATTACCTCACCGGAATCCTCTCTTCCTGATCACCGGTGCCACTGCCGGAAAAATTTTTCGGTGAGTTTTTCAAATTTGTTTTGCAAGTTATAGATCTTGATGTGGTGATTTCTAATATGTTGTTAGAATTTAGAAACACACATTAAATTAGCCTAGATCTACAAAATAGAAATCTAGAAAAACAGCTTGAAACTCCAATAATGGAGTCGCCTCTGCCTTGGACACGCCTGGAGCCTGCTCACCTCATCCGTCGACACGCCTTGCACCGGTTCACCGCGCCGACAAAGATGTCTTCCTGCTGCTCACCTTCGCTGCAAAGGCGAAGTCGCCAGCCTCGCCTTCTCCATTGACACGAGAGCCTGCTGCTCACCGCGCTGACAAAGACGACCTTCTGCTGCTCGCCTTGGCTGGAAAGGCATTCTCACCCGGCTCGTCTTTGCTGCGAACACGAACGGAGAAGACTCACCGGGGCGGCGGACACTAGTTGTCCAAACTCGTCCTGTCTGTTAGGGCGAGAAGGGGTTTTTTTACAATAAATCTTTTTTATATTTATTAAAATAATTATAAATCATGAAAAATTAAATTTAAAAAGCCGGACACCAATTCTTTCCACATGCCTTTTGGAGAGATGACAATCACACTTCATGATGTGTGACAGATACTGAGGATCCCAATCGTTGGTCATCCGATTGTGGGGAATCCGTCAAACAGTGAGCTTAAGGAGACGATGGCTACGTTGTTAGATTTTCAGGACGACGTTGACCAGATGATGAAATTCATGTGGCATACTGGTGCTATTCAGACATGTCCACTTATAGAGTGGTGTTTGACCCGGCCCGAGGGTACCTATGAAGCAGGCGTACGGTTGGCTCTACTATGCTCTCGCTACTACCATCTTTGCTAACAAGGGGCATTCACGCATACATCCTATACCGTTCTGGTTAGTCACTCCCATGGGTACACATACGAAGCTAAAGAGGTACGCATGGGGAGCAGGTACTCTTACGTGGTTGTATCGCCAGCTGGGGGTAGCATCTAGTGCTGACTGTAATAGCATTGCTGGCTCTTTTACCCTTCTCGAGGTAAGTGTTTTAATGTACAATAATGTGTAATAAATTTTCATGAATTCACATTAATAGTTGGCATAATTTCTTTTTTAAATTTATGTAGTGTTGGATATATGCGTACTTCCCCACTCTTAGACCAGCAGTTAGTGCCGACTGGCGTGATGGGGATGATAGACCGTGGGCTATGAGATGGGTCAGGTCCACCTCCCAGCAGAAAAATAAAGATTCACTGGAGAACTACCGCAAGCATATAGATGCTCTGACACAAGAAATGTAAGTGGTACAACAATTTCAATTTGTATTATTTACAATATTGTTTATTATTGATGCTTACGTTTCCCTATGATCCAATGTAGTTTGATTGGTTGCCCTATGGTCGCGAGAAGGTGAATGAGAACAAGGGTCGCTCTTAGTACAGGGGTACCTTGCAGTACATGACCGTGAATGAGCCATATATGCCAGAGCGTTGTCTTCACCAACTCGGGTACGTTCAGTGTATCCTACCTCCCCTATCAGACCGAACATTAGATCCGAAAAAAAGAGGGAGAGTGGGAACCCCCAATAGATGTGTGTACCTCCCATGTATAGTGTGTGGGACACCACATGTGAGTGTGGTTCTACTCCGGGGTTTACTAAGACACGGGCGGCCCTGCATGCATGTGACGGAGATTAAATGGATTGGTACGTCAAACACACACATCCGAAGATCATGAATCTTGACATGTACGAAAACACATTCGTTCATCAGCTGAATCCCGCCTTAGTAAGTTGATCTCTTCCTTTGTATAATTTCAGTTGATTATAGCATTTTATGAATGCTAGGCTAACTTTATAATATTATGTTACAACTCATGAGTGAGACAACTGAGGTTGGTAGGCCTTACATTCCTGAGAGTCATAGCTGGGACTGGCGTTACTACCGTAAGGAGATGCCGCACGAGGAACAGAGGCAAACTGAACAGGGGATAGATGAGGTTTTCAGTACCTTATCTATATGGGATTTGTACTATCACCAGTATGGAGCGCCATAGTTTAGGATTTTATGTTTTTGTTGTTTTAAGATACAATATGGATGTAGTTATTTTCTAGTGGACTTGGTGATGGTGAAATTATTGCTGAAATTGCTGGTGATCTTATTGATGACCTTCCGGTTGATTTTGTGGAGATTCTTAGAACCGGGGGAGAGAAGAAAAACAGGGGAGACTATGCCAAAATTTTTCTAGAAATGCACCGTTTCTTTTGCTCTTCATTGCTCTTAAATGTTAATTTTTCGGAATCAATTTTGCACTTAGTTTCTTTTTTGGCTATGCATTATAGTTATAGAAACACTGAACACTTAAAGGATTCCCTGGATCATCACTAAGAACTAGCATCAGGTATATAAATGAAAAACATTCATTTTTTCTTTCTTAGTATCTATTTTAATCTTCTGTAGAGCTTTCAAATCAGTAAGATTGTAGCTTGATGATTGGAGAGCAAGCATGTGTATCAAGTAGGAAAACGAATCTTGTATTGCTATTGAATTTGTTTAATGCAGTCTGCTTTCGTGAGGATACTTCACATGCATCAACACACTCATAGGAATCGGTACCATATCTTTCTCGCACAAATATCATCTTGTAATATGTTATGTAACTTAGTTGTGATTCAAGATGTTTAATGAAAGTTGTTTCAAATGTCCATTTGTATTATTCAATGAAAAAATATCGCCATAATACAATCCAACGGAAAGATTGTAAATCCAGAAAAGTATAACAACACGTTTATTCCACGTCCAAACATTAACCAAAGATTATAAATCCAGAAAAGTATAACAACACGTTTATGAATTATGGTCAGAAAAAAGTTTCTCTCCATAACATTCCAACTTATTCAACTAAGTTTGGTTGAAAAAAAATTGTACTGTAAATAGTAAAGTTTTGCTATTTTAAATCATATTATTAGTGTAAATACATAAATAACAAATCCAACACTTTTTTTAAAAAAAAAGATTCAATTATTGATTAGAACAAAAAAGTAACTAGATAAATTCGCTACTAATCAACTACAAACTGATTGGGTTAAATTACTTTCAGATATCATTTTTTTAAATGCACAGGGACACATCATTATATGTTTACAATGTTAATATAATTTTAAAAAATTTGTATTGTGGTGATTAGTAATTTTGTACTGCGAATAACAACCCTTTTAAAAACTGTGATCTTTTGTGAATTAACAAACTATTTTGTGGGCGGATAATTTGGCCGATACTAGATATATCGGTACAGGTGTTGTTACCGTTAGTCCAGTTTCGTCTGGAATCCGCACAACAATGTTAAATATCTTCTCAGTTTCAAGTGGGTGGTCGTTTTTCATTAACAATCATTATTAACTACATATATCTTTAGTTACATTTATAGTACATTTTTTATATATTAAATGTATATATTTTATTAGTTTTCTATATAGTTTAAGTAATTACATACAATTCAATTTTAATAATATCAGAATTCAATATATATCTTGATATGTATTTTTATATAGTTTTTATATGTCAATTGTATTGTTTTTATAAATTAAATATATTTAATCATCTAAATGTACGTAGTTGAAAAATTAAATTAGATTTATTAAGGTTCACATCGATAAAAAATATTAATATTAATAATTATTTAAGACCACATCAATTTCAGAACGAAATTATAAACTCGCACAAAGTAGATATTTATCGACCAACCTCTCAAGAATGAATTTGCTTCATTTTATACTACTTGATTCTTGCGACTATCAAGGTGTGCGGCGGCGATGCGGCAGCTAGTAATTCTAAGGGATTGTCTAGTCCTTCTAACTATTAAATTTGAGTGGAGTTACAAACATCAAAGTCGATGCATTATATCATAGGCACCACATTGTAATCCTTCCTAAAAACTAAAGAATTTCCAACATTATTCTAGGATTTTAGTTGCCATAGGATCAGATATATTCAAAATAAGATTCTTCAACCTTAGCAGCATGCGGAACACGTTGTGACCTGTGGGGGCCCGTACATTCTTGAAAAAATACAAGTAATATCTAATGTGTTTAATATAGTAAAATAAATAATAATGTTATATACTAATTAGTGTAACCAAAAATGATGTTTTACATTCAAATAGTGCATGTCAAAACTTGATACTATCAGTTACTACAACTACGGTTTGAAGAATATCCCACTCATTAAATTATTAAATAGGCGATTAACTATGGTTGATAATCTAAACACTTATAAATCAAATATGTACATTAACAATATATCATTTCAAATGATAAGACTTATATAAACAGTTATAATTTAAATATTAATTTAAAATAAATTAATTATAATATTTTCTTTGACATTACTATTCTTTAAGTGCCCCACAGTCTTAGGCATCCGCCATGCTCATGCACAACGAAACAAGATAACTTTAAAACTAATTAAAATACGACACGGAGACCATCATACACCAGTAGCAACCTAGGACTTCATAATATAGATGTCAAAATATAATCATTACTTATAGTGTTATAAAACATTCATCATTGTATTAATAAACAAATGAAAGACATCAAATACTAAAAAGCTATAATTTATATATCAGATTAGATTTCTACGACTATTGATGTTCTGAAAATAATTTATTGTTGTTGTCATTGTGTCTGTGCGTGTGTGTGGTACAAAGCTCTGCAATGATATATAGTGTAAAAACCCAAAAATCATAAACCCATTACAAGGAATATGGTGGCTCCAGGACACATGTCAAAAACTTATTAGATGAATAAAACAATAAAGAGAAAAACACCTCGGCGGGTGCATTTCTCCTTTCGGGTGTGTGAATGTGGGCACAGGAGAGAAATTATTTTTTTTAAAAAATTATAACTTACATAATAAGTGTAAAATATAAAAATACATCATTGTTCACTGCTCTTCAAAACAAGATGCATAATGAATATGTTTTGGTACATATTAAAATTTTTTTTAGAATGAGATATATATTACGTATTTTTAAAGTGAATCTTATCCATTAGCAAATGAATCTTCTTTAATAATAACATGAACCTTATTCATTAACAAAATGAATCCTCTTAAAGATTTACTTTTCTTAAAATTAAAATTCACTTTTTGAAAAACAAAAGATTCACATTATTTAAAGTGAAAGTTTCACTAAGAAAAAATATAAGATTCAATTTCTTGAACATCTGATTAACTTTTCTTCAATGTATTCACTTTTAAATAGATGAAAGGTTCATATTGTTCTTACACAAGTTTGTGGTAAGATTCACTTTTCTTAAACATTTGATTCACTCTTTTAAACAAATATTCACTTTTCTTAAATGAAGAATTCATATTGTTCTCGCAATATTTGTGGTAAGATCCATTTTTCTAAAACATAAGATCACTTTTCTTAAATAAAATATTTATAAGGCGTTTGTTTCAGGCGGGGAAACAGAATGGAATCGGGAAAGGGGATGAAGAGGAATGGAAAAAAATTCCCTTTGATTTTCCTGGTTGTTTGTTTGAGCTGGGGAAATGAAATAAATTACTGGTCAACAGCTGTCAGTCAAAAGTTAACGCCCGCCCACTACCGGTCAATGGTCACTAATAGCCGGTCAACATTCATCAATCACCGGTCAATGGTCATTAGTCATCGGTCAATGGTCATATGTCACCAGTCAACGTGTATTGGGGAAAGGGAATCCCATTCTCTAGTAGGAGATGGGGAATCAAGATAGAGGGTTTTGAAGTAATCTAATTCCCTTCCCTTTCCAGAAAATAGGAAAATTTTGCAAAACAAACAACACAGGTTTTCCTGATTACCCAAAAACAAACGCTCCCTTACTTTATTCAAACATGTGATTCACTTTTTTTAAACGAAATGTTCACTTTTCAATAAAACCTTCACCACAAACCCTAAAAAACTGTCGAATCAGTAACGATAATATAAAATGTAGAACTAATGCCAAAAGGTTACCTTACCCTCCAAACCTAAAAACCACTATAGAAAAGCTAAAAACATCGAACATATTTTTAGGTTTTATAGTGCAGGGATTAGGGTCCAACGACCCTAAACCATAAATCACAAATCATAAAAAAATGTCGAGTCAGTAACGACAATATAAAGTGCACATATAATGACAAAAGATTACCCTACCTTACCTCCTCCCCAAACACCCTAAAAACCATCTTGGGAAAGGTAAAAACATCGAAGAAGTTTTTTGGGTTCATAGTGCAGAGTTTAGGGTAACCACAAGCCCTAATAAATAGTCGAGTCAATAACGACAATATAAAGTGTATAACTAATGTCAAAAAGATTATCCTACCCCCTACCCCCTCTCCCTCCAAACACTCAAAAAATCACCCTAGGAAAGCTAAAAACGTCGAAGACCTTTTTAGGGCTTGTAGTGTAGTGAACGACCCTAAACCCTAAACCATGAACCCTAAAAAACTATCGAATCAGTGACTTATAAATATATATAACAATTTCATAAAAGATTACCCTACACACACCACTCTGAAAACCACCCTAGGAAAGCTAAAAACCGTCGAAGGAAATTTTAAGGTTTGTAGTGTAGGGTTTAGGTTCATTTTTAACAACCTTTGATTCACTTTCTTAAACCTCTTATTCTTTAGTTAAACAATCTCTGGTTACAAAATTATCTTATAGCACAATTTTTTTACTTTTATAACACTATCGTTTTAGGGAAAATTACATGTCCCACCCATGACGTTTGGTGAAATTACACATTCCACCCACGAGGTTTCAAAAATTACTTTCCTCACCTATGTGGTTTCCCTCGTTTTACATTCAAAACTTTTCTAATTTTTGTTCAATTTAAAAGATGCTTAAACATTGTACGAAATGGATGAAATTTTACATGGACAGTGCTAAAGTGTTATATTTTGGTTCAGTGACAAATCTAAAGTTTTTAAGCTCAAATGTGACTTGTGGGACCCAATAAAAATGTGCTCATATGTCACATGTTTCATTGGGTCCCACAGGTCACATGCGAGCTTAAAAAACTTCAGATTTGACATAAAATCAAAATAGAACACTTTAGCGTCATACATGTAAAGTTTCATCAATTCAGATAAGGTTTAAGCATCTTTTAAATTGAACAAAAGTTAGAAAAGTTGCTGGATGTAGAACGGGAGAAACCACATGGGTGGGAAAATTAATTTTTGAAACTTCATGGATGGATTGTGTAATTTCACCAACGTCATGGATGGGGCATGTAATTTTCCCTTCATTTTACTTAAACATAAATTCACTTCTGTAACAATATTGATTCATTTTAGGTAAACATAAGATTCACTTCTGTATCATATCACAATGTAAAACATAAAATTTTAAGTTTACTAAATATAATCAGGACTTATCTTGTTTTGAAGAGCACGAATTATGATGAACAATGATATACTTTTTTTATTTTTACACTTATATTTTGTAAGTATAAGACTTCGCATTTTTTTTGTTTTTCCTCCTACACTCCCAATCAGAGTATGACACATGGCATAAAAGGTGGGTAAGTGAAGTGAATTTTTCTTTCTTCTTCTCAAACCTAAAGAATCGTCGGTTCATTGTTTTTTTCCTTGTAATACCATTGTACAAATAAGAATATTACATCTGGCATTGGTCACCTTTAAATGTGGCGCAAGCATGAGGCTCAAATTTGCCTTAAAATAAACCATATTATATCATAGGACTGCCCAAAGAATTCTGAAACCGCGGTATCTGACCGAAACCAAAGTGAATCATGCCTGCTTTTAGAGTAATCATACGGTGTTAGAAATATGTGAGGAGAGGATATACCCACGAAAGGAATTATATAAAATACCCATATAGACTAGTAAGACCCAATAACCCATGAGATTCCATTCTAAAACCAAAAAACCAATTGGCATTAGGTGGAGTAGCCTATAAGCTATATGAACTACTTACTAGCTATATAATTTTTCATTGTGGGACTCACACTTGTTCTTCAAGATCCCCCCTCAAGTGTGAGTCTTTCCTACTGCTTGGACCCTATTTGGTACTGGCCCCGGTCTCTGCTTCGTGACACAGTCCAATTCTACAGTACTGGCCCGGTCCCTTCTTTTTTGGTTTATCGTGACACAGTCCGTTTTTACTCGAGTATCCATTAGGCAGTAGTGCATTACCCAAGGCTGAATCTGGGCTCTGATACCATGTTAGAAATATTAACGGGAGAGGAATAGACCCAACGAAGGGAATTTTATAAAATACCCATATAGACTAGTAAGACCCAATAACCCATGAGGTTCCATCCTAAAACCAATTGACATTAGGTGGAGTAGCCCATAAGCTATATGAACTACTTACTAGCTATATAATTTTTCAATGTGGGACTCACACTTGTTCTCCAAGATACGATTCTTGCGATATGGTTAACCGAACCGTGTAAATTGACCGATTTCAGTTTCGACAACGGTATTGAATTTTCCATAATGGTTAACTGTGCGGTTAACCGTGGTTAACCGATTATATAAACAATGAAAAACTTCAATTATTAATGTTCACCTTATATAATATTAATGTTAGCTATTGAGGGAATATAAATATAATTATATTTTATTGTTACATATATTTGATTTGTCACTCATGATTTAAGTGAATGATCAATGTTGTACTATATATTAATGATATGAGTCTCATCAATAAAAAAAGTTATACGGCTACAAGGTTAACTGGAAAAACCGAACCAAACTAAAGGTTAACCGGTCTAAACGGAATGGTAATGGAATTGGAGTTTAGAAAACCAAATTAAATGGTTAATTGGATTCAGTTAACCGATTTAAATGTAACGGTAATAAAATTGAATTTTAAAAAACCGAAGACCTAATTAACCGAATAAGACGGTTAGTCTACCATAGACAACCCTAAATATCGTTTCTTTATGAATCTAGCTTGTGTACTTATAGTCCACTCTCGTGTGGAGATACATCATGCGGACCTGGTAAATGACGTGGCAGGTTAGATTTAACCGAATCCAACTCACTCAATCTGTTTTGTTCATTTAAAAAGACAATTATAACTCAATTCAATCTTATACTGACACTTGAAACCTAAATAAGTACAATATAAGGATGTATGGATCGAAGTATCAAAATCATTTGTCACCATAACTACTAAATGAAAATATAAATTTATTTCAAGTGTATAAAACATTTGTACTAAAAGCATACATGAAATTGATATCATATAAATTAAACTAGCATAAGTAATAAAGTACCAATAATTTTGTTTTTAATACATGAAAAAAAAACATTTTTCACAGTTTTATAAAATTTCATCAAACTTATGACTATATTCACTAGGCAAAAAAAAAGTACTACTACTTAGCAGCATATAAATTTAAAAGTTCGACTAGTCGCTAATAAATTATAAAATTACATATATTATTTAGAAATATAGATCATATATAAGTAAATATTATTAAAATAAAATATATTAATTTAATAAAATAGGAAACATGTAGGATATAACAATATTTAAAACATTCAAAAATAGATAATAATAAAAAAAGAAGAATAAATTTATAAATATGAATTCAAAATATATTAAATAAAAATTATTGTGAAGCTTTCAAACATAACATAATCTTATTTTTTTTTCTTTTTTCCCTATTCATGTTTCTTCTTCACTAAAATATTTACCATTGTATTTGAATATTAAGATTATGGTTTTGTAGGAATAAAAAAAGATAGTACATAATTGTTATGTTTACCTTATTATAAAAAAATAGAATTTTAGTTTTAAAAAATCTGCTAGTTTAATTTTCTAATTAAGATTATATATAATCACCTCATGGTGTATAAAATTACTTCTGTATATAAATTACATGTCCCACCCATGGTTTGGGCTTACGCACTCCATCCACGTGGTTTCAAAAATTACTTCCCCACCCTGTAGTTTCCCTTATTTTACATCCAGCAACTTTTCTAATTTTTGTTCAATTCAAAAGATGGCTAAACGTTGTCCAAATTGATGAAACTTTACGTGGATGATGCTAAAGTGATATATTTTGATCTTATGTCAACCCCGAAGTTTTTTAAGCTTAAATGTGACCCATGGGACCCAATGAAATTGTGACATGTTCATTGGGTCCCACATATTACATTTGAGCCTAAAAAACCCTAGATTTCTCACTGAACCAAAATATAACACTTTCACATTGTCTATGTAAAATTTAATCAATTTTGGATGACGTTTAAGCATCTTTTAAATTATCTAAAAAATTAGATTAGTTGCTGAATGTAAAATGGGGGAAACCACATGGGTGGGAAAGTAATTTTTGAAACCACGTGGTTGGAGTGTGTAATTTCGCCAAAGGTCATGGGTGGTGCATGCAATTTTCCCTTTTTTTAATGTTTTTAATTTTGAATATTATCATATTATACAACTTTATTCATATTTTATGATATTTAATTTTTTTAATATTTTCAATACTTTAGTAGTGAATTCATTTTTATAACTTTTTTGCACCTAATTACGTACTTTGTTATATGGAATGAAATTGGAAGCATTTTATAACAGTACATTAATAATATTGTATCATTTTATGGGTTGGGAACTTTAACCTTACCATTCATCAAATGGTAGAATATCACATTCCAACTCAATATAAACAACTTAGAATATAAATTGCCAGGTCTAAATACATTCCAATTCCATGGCCCGATGACAATGAATAAATGAATTTAGGATAACATTTTGATATATGGTAGGGTTCAAACATAATCAAGGTCAATGATGGAAGAGAATGACATTCACCTAGCAGAAATTGATGTTAACAATCAAAAAAGTTTTCAAAAACAAATGTTTGAATAAAACAGAGCAGAAATTGTAAAATCGGTATAGAAATTAATGACAAAAGCTAACAATGTCCACAAAGGGATGATTGGTTTTTTCTCCTTCAATTAAGTTACAACAACCGCAGAGATGCAGGAGAAATGTAGATATAAAAACAAGTGGAATTTACAACCAACCATAATGGTGAAAATATAACTCATCTCTATCGCACTGTTACATTTCTCGGACTCAACTTAAAGGGGCATCAATTCAATATTGTCGTAAATTGTCCTTGCATGCCTTTGTGGACCGCAAGTGGAAAGCAAAAGGCTCCAAGTATAGCACGTTAAGGCTACCAAAATACAATGGAGACGTAGGGGCTAGTTAAATGAATTAGGCTAAGCGCACTGTTCATCGCTCTCTTCTGAGGCGATTTCAGAGACGGCCTGTGTCGATCTCCTTTTTCTCATCTGGTAACTCAGTGAGATTGGATTTTGCCTCTTCTATCCTTCCAGTTCGGTAGTGAGTTTCTTGCTCTCCAGACTCAGTCTCGCGAGTAGTGCTCCTCAGTGTGAGTTTTTTATTTGTCGACCAGTTAGGGCTAGTTTTGGTGTATTGGCTTTCGCCGTCCTCTGGGGTCCAATCGGAGGTGGGTTCTTGTTTCTTCTGTTCGTCCTTCTCCAGGGAGGGGATTAGGCTTTATCTAGGGTGGATGCGTTGTGGCTTGAGTGGGTGTACCATCTTCTTCCGTCGTCTGGATCGTTGTGGGAACCGATTGTGATTGGTTACCGGAGATTGACCAGTTCCAGAGGATGCATTCCTCCCGTGTTAGCTAGTTTCTGTGGGTGAGTTCGACTCTCAGTAAGTTTTGTAGGTGTGATTGGATTTTCAGGTTTGTCTTCCCTGCGTGGAGGTAGTCTCTCTTCTGTTTTATGATAGCTGGTGTTGAGTTTGACACTATCTGATTAGTGTTGGGGGTAGCGGGTCGTGCTTTCAATTGGTAGCGTGGGTGGTTGTGGTGATCCAGCTAGGTGGAATGATCAGTGATTTTCTTGATTCTCCCTGGGGAGGTTATTCAGATGAGTTGTCTCTCGCTTAATTGTAGGGGACTGGGGAAAACTAAGGATGTTCATTGGGTGAAGAGTCCAATATCAAAACTTAACCCGTACATCATCTTCTTCAGTGAAACTCATAAATCCTTGGCAGATATGAAGGGGATTTTCGGTAAATTTCCTAGCTATCAGGGTTAGCAGTAGCTAGTAGAAGTAGGAAAAGTGGACTTTGCCTTATGTGGAAGAGCTCAATTGGGTGTACGATTTTATCCCAATCCAGGCAACATATGTCAGCAGTTATTTCCCTCCCGGGTGATCTCCAATTTGTCTTCACTGGTTTCTGTGGGTGGTCCAACTGGTCCCTTAAGCATTCGTCCTGGAAACTTCTTCATCTGCTTAGCAAGCAAGTTCACCTGCCCTAGGTGGTAGCCAGGGATTTAACCAGATCATGTTTGCCTCAGAGAAGATTGGGCGGCAGAAGTAGACAAGAGGTTCATATGTCCCCATTTGGGTATGTTATTGCTAAGTGTGATCTTCATGATATTGGTTTCTTCAGAGAAAGCTCTACCTATAATAATTGTAGGGAAGGTGAGTTTAATTCTCATAGCAGATTGGATAGAGTGTTTTGCTCCTCCAAGGGCCTGAATGTCTTCCTGAATATTTCTGTGGAACATTTGCCTCGTGAAGCCTCTGATCACTGTCCTTTGTTTATTCGGTTTTTGGTAAACACAAAATCCCAGCAAAAGTTTTCAGATTTGAAAATGGGTGGTATTTGGATGCTAAGTGCGCGAAGATAGTCACGAATGTGTGGAGTTCTCACAATCTCGACATCACTACTAGCCTGAACCAGTGTGCTAGGAAGTTGAGTGACTAGAAGGGCTGGTCTATTTCAAAAATCAAATGGAAGATTAATCACAAGAAGAACTAGGCAGTATTTCTATAAGTGATAGCTCCGTGGGAGCCATCACAACAATTGAAATACCCCGACCTTAAATATAGTGATTAATAATTGAGTTATTAGCTTATCGGGAAGAAATATGATGGAAACAACGATCGAGAGATAAGTGGATTAAAGAAGGAGATAATTGATAAGTGTGAAACATATAGGCTTTCTAGGGTTTAAACACCTTATAATTTGTAACAATTCAAGCAATGTTTCCCACTTATTATGTGTTTTTCCTAAGATTGATGTTTTGATATGAACTGATGCATTTTATATGCTAAATATAAGAAAAACCCAGAGAAATGAAGATTTTACATCCTAAGGATTGAACACACAACAAACGGGGAACAAATCCGGAAAAAGAGGCAAAAATTGGTCACGTCCGGACCAATAGAGCCGGACGCAAATCCGGACATCACATGTCCGGATCCGGACACAGGTCGGACGTGACCCAAATCCAGATCCGAGAGTTCTTTACCTTGTCCGGATCCGGACAGTGATCCGGACATATTTCGAGTTTCAGATCTAGAGGTTCTGTGTCACGTCCGCATCCGGACACAGATCCGGACGTCACACAGAGAAGAACAATAAAAATGCAACCACGCTGATAATCAGGCTTTCGGCGCAATTATCAGTCGAGCGGCCGTCTAACCCTTACTGCAGCATATATTAATAGACGCCCATACTCAATTAATCACTCACTTACCAGATTTCCACTAAGCTTTGTTTCATTTGTAAGCCTATATAAACCCAGCTTTAGCAGTTTATTTCATTTCGCCCCAGACTCTCAGAGTCTAATCCTCTCTTCCTCCTCTCTACACATCACCCTCTCATCTACGATAAACCATCCATCCCCATTCACAAATCCTTCTCCGTAAACCTTCACCCTCACTCACAGACATAACCCTGCTCACTGTGCTCCGTTTAGCCTAGTCCGGATCTGTGTCCGGATCCGGACACAACCAGAACAACGAGTCCGGATCTGCGTCCGACCCAAGACAGCCGGACAAGAGTGGAACTTGCAGAATCGTCTCGACGGCCTCTAAAATCAGTTTTTCTGCTAAACCCCTCTATCCTTATGCTGTTTATATTGAGCATTGTTATTCTGTCTATGGCTGAGTAGTCGCTTTTAATTTCAGTTTACTATGTATCTCTAGAATAATTATTTCTGAACCCTTGTGATTTTCTGCCGTACAATAGAATAAAGTTCTTTTCCCTTATGAATTCCTAGACTTATTAATCTGATCAATTAAATGAGTTTATCAGTTTGTTAGCTTATAAGTGAGAACTGTGGCTATCAATTGACTACAGGGAAAGAACCAGTTAGTACAGAGATGGTAATTCCTCTAAACGCTAGCTGACCATTAATCTAGACTACACTTAAAGCAATTAGTAAACAGTGGATTCATAATGAGAGTTAGGATTCGGTCTTTGCTAATTAGAATTCGTGGAACGGGAGACCGAATACGAGTTATCCTTATTCTAGGGTTTTATTCAGAATACTGTAGAAATCACTTGGGGGAAGAAATTGCAATCTAGAGAGAAGTAGTAAACCGGAATTTCCTTTATCAAACAAAACCAAAACAATCATTTACCTGTTATTTATTGCTTTTTGAACTCTTTACAACATTCACCATCACATACAAAAACCCCCAATTTCCTGTCATTATTCTTGTTTTGTGTGTAATTAGAAATTAAACTAGCCACTGTCTCCTTGGATTCGATACTCAGGGAATACTCCGAGATTTAAACTTGCTATAATCGACCGGTACACTTGCCGTTAGGATAAACCCCCAGCACAATTTACCGTTAGGTATTACCTCAACAATAATAACACTGGTTACTTTCATGCTAGGGCTTCCTCCATTAAAAGATCCAAAGAGATATTTGGTCTTATGGATCCAGGGCAAATTATGAAGTATTCTTGGCATGACATTGAAACCATAGCCAGGGAGTATTTTCAAACATTGTTTGCCTCTTCTCATCCCCAAGCTGATAGGGATTTCTCTTCGGCAGTAGAGGGTAGACTCAGTGTCAATTCTGTCAATGGGCTAGCTAGTCCTTACACAAATGATGAGATCGTTTTGGCTGTTAAGCAACTAGGCGCCAACAAAGCTCCAGGCCCGGATGGCTTTAATGGCAAATTCTACGCACCACCTTTTGGAACATTATTGGCAATCAAGTAATTGAGGCGGTTATGCATATCCTTAGAAGTTTTCCTATCCCAGATACTCTGAATGACTATTTTATCACTCTTATTCCCAAGATGGCTAGAGCTGCTGAGATTGATAAATTCAGACCTACTGCCCTCTATAATTTTGTGTATAAGATTGCCTCTAAGACCTTGGCTAATAGAATCTAGTATATTCTACCTCAAATGATCTCTCAGAATCAATCTGGCTTTGTCAAAGGTAGACTTATCACTTATAATATCATTCTAGTGGGTGAGCTTCAGCACTTCTTAGATAAGAATCAAGCTGTCAAGAATGGTTTTTTTTTTTTGCGCTCAAATTAGATCTTAGCAAGGCTTATGACAGATTAGAGTGAGTGGTCTTTCTTCAAGATGTGTTATCGTTGATGGGCTTCCTGATGAACTGGATCATCCCTGTCATGAACTGTGTCTAATCTGTGAGATGCTCCATATTCAAATCCATGGCAAACCAGGTACTTCTTTCTCTCAGACTAGGGGTATTAGGCAAGGTGATCCCCTTTCTCCCTTCATGTTTATTTTGGCTAAGGAAGCTCTTTTCAGCTTTCTTAATAAGTCCAAAATTAAGGGAGACTACAATGGGATTAAGTTATGTCCCCTGTGCCTGTCCATTTTCATTTAGCTTTTGCGGATGATATTCTCATCTTTGGGAAAGCTAGCTCCACAAAATATCTCTCATCTAAACCATATCCTCTCCAAATTCCTCCAACCTTCTGGCCACAAAATAATCATCACAAATCAGAACTAGTGTTTAGCAAAAAATTATCCCCATCCACCAAAGAGAGCCTAGCCAGCATGCTCAAAGTCCAAGAGGTCCCTTGTTTCACCAAATATCTAGGTCTTCCGTTAAAAATAGGTAGGTGGAAGTATGATTTCTTTACCTATCTTCTGGATTCTGTTCACAAAAGTATCTCTAATTGGACTAAACCGATGGCCCAAGCTGCCAGATCCATCATGGTATCTAGCGTCCTCCAGTCCATTCCCAATTATACCATGTCCTTGTTTTCCCTCCCTAAAGGTATCATTAAAAAGCTTAATTCAGCTTTCTTCTCTTTTTGGTGGATTGGTAAAGTTGATAAAAAAATCTCTTCACTAGATCAAATGGTCAAAGTGGCGGGAAAACAAGCAATCGATAGAAATGATTTTCCATTACACTCTTAAGAATCGACAGAAACGATGTTAGAACAAGCAATCGACATATATATATGAACAAAGTTAGATATAGGACAATCGACAAAATCGCATACCCAGTACGTGTTAGAGTCGACGGCAACGACTAGTGCTAGATGGGTGGTGACCAGAACCGGCTCTCCACAAGTGACAGTGGTGATTTAGAACAGGGCCCCACCTATTGGGGCCCCAAATTTTTAACTCTTTACTACTGTATAAAAAGTGATATTTTTCTACTCCACTATTAATTCTAACAGTAGTTTTAATAAATGAGTGACTTTTCATTTTTCTTCTACTTTTTTAACATCAGTAACTTATCTATTTAATAAGAATAGACAGATCGACACCCTTCTCTCTGCACACTCCTCTCTCCCTGCACTGTACACATTTATCTCTTCTCTGCACATCTCTCTCAGTCTCTCTTCCGCTGTTCTATACCCATCCTGAATTGTCAAACCCACAGATCACATCACACTGCATGTATGGTATTATATTAATAGTTTCTATTGCTATCAGTACTCCACTCCACCCCGTCTATATAGTACTACTATTATATTTATCCTTGTATCCATTGATTCACTTGTAGAATTTTATATTCATACTCTCTGTCTTCAGCCCGCCAAAAGTACACTGCTACAATACAACAACACATTCGATTGAAGGCAGACAGAACACTTGTAAGTTAAACAATTTTTCCGATTCCACTATACGTACGTCTTCACACATTTAGTCTTTTGGATTAATTTTAATTTTAAACTAGCCTTTTCCGGTAATAGTCATAGAATTTAGGAGTGGAATGTCCTAGAATTTAGGAGAAATAAAATAATAAGAAGAACAAAATAATTTTCATTTATATTATTCATTGGAATATGGATAAATATTCCTATAATTCCAATATAATAGTATCGTATTTTTTATGATACATACTGGTATAAGTTGTTGTATTGCTATATTTATAATTTGAATTATATTTGGTAGACTAAAATACTTTATAGAGGTAATTCTTTAAATCTTTAGTTTTAATTTTAATTATTCTTTATTTTTTGCAGTTTTAATTCAATTAATTTGATTGGTAATCAGCGGCCGACAACTGATTAATCTTCAACACACAATTATTAAGGCTCAGGTTCTATTGTTTCAATTTATATCTATCATTTTTATAAGTTTGCTCCTTTTGTTAATGAGTTATCATGTCATCTAGAATTAGAAAATATGAGTGAGAAGCGTAAGTAAAAAAAAATTGAGGAATTAACTCGGTCTCAAAGAGGTGCGCTTGATAAGTTTATTGTTTTGAGTAATAATCAGAACATTGATGATAAAAAAATTACAAGTTTGAATGAGAATGATGGTAGTTTGCCTTCAAATGATGTAGTTGTTCTAAATGTTGATGATGTTGAACCTATTGTGAATGGTGATGAAAAGAATGATATTGCTTTGACGAATTTAGTTGATTATCAGACCTATAGTGTTGCTAATTTTGAAAAAAATGATGATGTTGAGCAACTCAAGTCTTTAGATATCTCTCCTATACTAGATATTTGATCCTAGGAACTGGGATTCACTTGATTCCAGATGAGTGATGATTTAGTGGCTAAGGGTCCTAAAAGAGACGTGTCAATTAACTAAGGCCCTAAAGATAAATCATCTAAACGTTTTTCTTCAACCTTATATACTAGAGTTTTACCAAATGGAGAGAAAAATGCTATAGAGATTGGCTTGTGTACTCAAAAGACCTAGATAAAGTATTTTGTTTATGTTGTAAAAGATTTAGAGAGGGGCTTGGAAAAGGTCAATTAGCAACTGGAGGTTTTGGAGATTGGGTTCATGTTAGCACTAGGCTCAAAGAACATGAGACGAGTACAACATGTCACGGATATGGATACTTGGTATGATTTGAGATTAAGGCTCCTTAAAAACCAAACCATTGACAAAAACCTCAATCACTGCTACAGAAGGAAAAAGAGCATTGGAAAAGAATGTTGTTTAGAATTATATCGATTGTCAAATTTCTTGGAAAGCACAATTTAGCTTTTCGTCGTACAAAAGAAAGGTACGAAAATAGCAATGGAAATTTTCTTGGCTTGATTGAGATGTTAGTAGAGTTTGACCCCGTAGTTCAAGAGCATGTTAGGCGCATTTCAAGTGATGATCGTCATGTGCATTATCTTGGTCATAATACCAAAATGAGTTGATAGTTTTGCTTAGTTATACAATAAAATCAGAAATTATCAAGAAAATAAAGCAAGCAAAATATTTTTCTGTGATTCTTGATTGTACCCCTGATTTTAGTCACCAAGAGCAAATGTCTATGATTTTAAGATATGTTGATGTTTTTCTAGTCTAGTTCACATGTTCATATTGAGGAGTTTTTTTGGGGATTTTTGAATGTGAATGATACTAGTGGTCAAGGACTTTTTGATGTTTTGCTAAATGAATTGAAGTCTCTTGATCTTTGTATAGATGATGTGAGAGGACAAGGTTATGACATGGATGGATCAAATATGAAAGGGAAACATCAAGGAGTACAAAAAAAGTTATTGAATTTAAATCCTAGAGTTTTTTATAGCGCGTGTGGTTGTCACAGTCTTAATTTGGCATTGTGTGATATGGCAAATAGTTGTGGTAAAGCTAGGAATTTTTTCGGGATCATACAACGTGTTTACACCATATTTGTAAATTCCACTAAGAGATGGCAAATTTTGAAAGAAAATGTAAAAGGACTAACTCTTAAGTCATTGTCATCTACTCGTTGGGAAAGTAGAGTCAATAGTGTTAAAGTTATACGGTTCCAAGTTGTTGACATACGAGAAGCTTTACTTCAAGTTATAGAATCTGATAATGATTCTAAAATAATAAGTGAAGTCAAATCATTAGCGACAAATGAGCTAGGTGATTATGAGTTTTTAGTCACAATTGTCATTTGGTATGATATATTATCTTCCATAATTTAGTTAGAAAGCATTTACAATCAAAGGATATGCTTATTGATGTTGCTATTGAACAAGAGAAGGGATTAATTTCATATTTTGAAAAGTAAAGAGAAAATGGTTTCCTTAATGCCATGAATATTGCTAAGGAAATTGCCAATGAGATGAATATTGATCCTGTGTTCCCTTCAAGACGTCAAATTAGGAGGAAAAGACACTTTGATGAGAACCTAGATGAAATGTTTGTATTATCTATTGAGGAATCATTTAGAGTAATTATTTTTTTTGTGCATTGTTGATCAGGCAATTACTTCATTGAATAGAAGATTTGAACAATATCAGGAATACCAAAATATTTTTGGTTTCTTGTTCACGCCAGACAAGTTGCGTTCTTTGGATGATGCAAGTTTATTTCTTGTTGTATTTAGCTTCAAAATGCACTCAAGAATGAAGCACAATCTGATATTGATGGGAATGATTGAATGTGGAACTTAAGTTGCTAAGAGAATTCTTGCCTGATTGAAAAGATGGGTCCTATTGATATTTGAAGTTTTTAAAGCGCGTAGATTGTTTTCCTAATGCAATCATTGCATACAGAATCTTGTTGACTATTCCTGTTACCGTTGCATCTGCAGAAAGAAGTTTCTCAAAGTTGAAGCTACTAAAGTCATACCTGCGTTCTACAATGTCTCAAGAAAGACTCAATGGATTGGCACTGATATCAATTGAGAACGATCTGTTGGAGCAAATCAAATATGAAGATTTGACTGATGACTTTGCTTCAAAGAATGCTCGGAGGATGGCTATTTTTAAATAGCTGGTAGATTATATTTATTATTTGTAAGATTAAGCTATGAACTTATGATACACCTACAATAGTTATTTATAAGTATTTATAAAAAAATATTATGATCTTATTTTCTGCCACAACACAGGGCCCCCAAAATGATTGAGACGACACTGGTGGTGACCCGCGGCGATGGGAGTGACAAAGGTGGTGGGAGTGACGGTGGTGATGGCCATTAGTAAGGTGACGGGAGTGAGGAGGTGATTTCAGCAATGAAGATAGCACGAGAGAGAAGTAGAGGTTACTGCAAGTGTGCAGAGTAAACAGGCAAATTTTCAAATTAAAAGGAATTTAGATTACGGTTCAAAAACAAAACCGTAATCTAAAGTCAGACTTTAGATTATGGTTCTTACATAACCGTAATCTCAAGTCTAACAAATAAAAAAAAATAGTGCAAAAACTATTTGGCCTATGTTGGGTTACAAACTCAAGTGTGGATCAAGGTGGTCTAGGTTTCAAAGAAGTTGAGAACTTCAATAAAGCTCTTCTTGTTAAACAGTTGTGGAGATTACTGATGGAACCGACCTCCTTGGTTGCCCAAGTTTTGAAACATCTCTATTACCCTAATAATAGTATAGGGATTGTCATCCTGATAACAAAGGTAGTTCAATATGGAAATCTATCTCCTCGGTCCTATATCTTCTCAGAGACGGTACCCGGCAGCAAGCGGCTTCTGAGGCCAGTCCTGGTATGACTCAAAATAATGTTGGTAGTAACAGATGGATCGGGATTCCCACAAAAGACAAAAATTCTCGGTCAAATCCGCTTATAACTACCTGGTGAATGAGTTAGTTGTCGAGAGCTCCTCTAATCAGTCCCATCATATTAGCAGAGTTTGTAAGAAGACCATCTCCTCTATTTGTAGCCCTAGGGCTAAGCTGAATCTATGGAAATTCGTGGGAAACATCATCCCGTGCTAGGATAATGTGGCTAAGCGGATTGGAGGTACCTCTAAATGTTTTTTCTGTGGAGCTAAGGATAACCTAGCTCATTGTTTTTTCCACTATTGTGGAGTGAGTGAGACATGGAAAGATCTGATTGATAGTAGGTATGTTCCTACGAATGATGTGGCCTTCTTGATTGGTTCTTTCAAATGACGAATGTTTGGAGCGCGAAGAAACTCTCCCACATCGCTAACAACCTCTGGGTTATCTATGCTGCGAGAAACAAAGTCAAACATAATCCTGAGTTATCGTGGTGGAAGGAAGTCGAGGGTAATGACTCCTTTATTGAAGCTTATATCCAGGTAAGGAAGATCTCTTCTCCTCTCATTGCTCAGAGTCATTGGTCTCTTCCCCCCAGCGGATATAGCAATATCTGCACAGGTACACATATCAATCGGTATGGTGACCAAGTGTTACGATGGAGGTCTAATTCGTAATGATCTTGGTATTCCCGTAACGGCTTTCATTCAACGAATCTCTAACACCTACAAGGTGACTTATGCTGATATCAAAACAAAAAGAATTGCTATGGAGCTCGCTATTTCAGTGAGTAGCCATAACATTTGTTTGGATTCAATAAAAAAGTATTTTGATGTTGCTCTAAATATGGGAGGAACTATAAGGGATAATGCTAGTTCGGAGGATATTAGTAGAACTAAAGAATTGTTTCCTCAGTTTGCTAATATTATAAGAAGAAATGTTTCCATGTATGACAGTTATCCAGTTAAACTTGTTTGTAATATGAATTCACAGGTAGATAATACTATCTTCTGGATGGGGAACTTTGTCCTCTAAATATTAGTACGATGTAAATTAGACCTGAATCAAGCAGGATGAGAGGATGCTATAACTTTTCATCTTGGCAATAGGTTGTTTTTGCCCTCTGGTTTTACATATATATGATGGTCTAAAGTGTTATTAAAAAAAAACAATTGAGATGTTGGAAGCACGACTTGCTTCCTTTTTCGGTAATAATGCGAGTGATTGGAGGAAATGATTTCTGTTTCATGTCAGCCCTCCGCTTTTGCCCTATTTATTGTCTATTTGGATCTTATCGACTTGTCTTTAAAAAAAAAAAGGCTTGCGTCTAAAACCGGTATCCAAAAATAAAGAATTCAGTTATATCAAAAAGATGGGCACCAATCAAGTGTTTCTCCTGCAGACATTGGGATGATGTCGCCAGACGCATAAGGTATAGAGGTCGGCACTTCCCATGGCTTTTTGCTCAGCTTGATCTTAGTCGAGTTCCTTGGTAGACCATAAAAGTCCGGTCCATTGAAGCTTGTAAATGCCTCCAACTTGTCAATTGCACCGGCCTGTATATTAATGTAAGCAAATAGGTTTACACAGAAGTGGCTTCATGTTAGAGACGCTTGAAAATTAGATGCTAGGATTAAAGCGCAAGAAAAGGGTATTGCAATGACGACTGAAAAACACAGCATTAGAGAAAGGGATGTTTGTCAGAAAGAACATATCAATCGATATGCAACATAAATTGATGTACACAGGAGCAAGCACGATACATGCACTTTGTCAATCTTTACAAGGACGGATTTTATCACATTTGATCACTTGCATACCTGCACCGCCAACAAATATAAGCGGGAATCGACAAAAATTTAAATCGGAGAGAAGCAAGTTACCAAAGGAAAACAAATAGTAAATTTGATTCAAAGATATCAAGCTATCACCTCATTCCATTTAATAAATAATACACCATGGTAAGCTGTGAATTGCTTAGCTGTGTACCCCACTGAACATACCTCTTCAAAAATCTTTGCATAGATTGACAGGGCAACAGGGGAATTAAATATGCCAGCACATCCACATGCAGATTCCTTACTTCTCCTCTCATGAGGAGCACTATCAGTTCCCAGGAAATATCTCTTACTTCCACTAGTCACTGCTGAAACAAGTGCTTGTCCTGCAGCATTAGTAAACAGACTAAAAATCACAGCAGACAAATTATGGCATGTCTTACTACATGCTTCACGCTGTGGCTACCAATTTTGGAGAAGGATTCATGACCAAATATACGGTTTTGTACAGAATGAAACTGAAACAAATTATAGAAGGGGGCACTTAAATCAACTATGTGAGTAGGCTAGTCGCCTAGTAAAACATAAAAACTATCATTTCTCTGGTTTGTATCTGTAACAATACTGGGGGATGGGAATGAGTACAAGGATAGTGAGAGAAGAGAGTCTAGGCCAATGGAGAGATGAATATGTCCAAATCAACCATGCCCTTTCTATCAAATCAGCGGCAACACTTCGCTACTATTACGAGAAAACTGCACATTGCGGGTAACTAGCATTGACCTAACCTACTAGTGGCTTATTAGCAGGAGTAACCCAACCACAATATATAACTAGCCACTGCCGCAGGGCTGTTACTTTCCCACTACCATGCCTGCAACACATCCGCTACAAACATTCCTGAGCAGATAATTGTAACAACAATGCATAACTGGTTAATGTCACAGATCCTCAGTTGGTCTAAAAGTGCTTCCAAACCTAAGCCAATATTCTTTTTTATATAGTTCTACTGAGAGTCAGCATAGGCTTGAACAAAAGTACAACCTCTAAGTTCAAAAGAGCTCAAAATAAAAAAACACTTGCAATTTTATGCAGCAATCTTACGCACAATTTTACAGAAGAGTCTTAAACTGTACTTTTACTCTCCTTCATTCTTACAACAATGCCCTGATGTAGCAGTAGCTAACTTAGAATATGTTGAAGAGCGTCAGGCATTTTATGTACCAGACCAACTACAAAAAATTGCTGTCATAAAAGAGATGAGGAACTATACTTACTGTGGATTTCTCTTTTAAGCACAGGAAGACAATAGTTATGAGGACGCAATCCTCCTTGGAAGATAGAATTCCTATTAAGCAGAAGATGTTGTGGGTCACAGTAGCGGCAATAGTACCTGCAAAAATATAAAGCACTTAGTTCTATTCTATTTCCTCTCAAGAAAAAGGAATGAGATTGATTCTAAATATCTAATCAACAGGCTGACCTGGATCACAAAATTCAATAAACCTAACAGCATCAGCAGTAGTGATATGCTCCATCACAATTTTCAGCTGTGGTAACTTCTGAACTAAGGGCCTTAATACTTTGTCAATAAATACCTTTTCGCGGTCAAATATATCAATATCAGGATCAGTGACTTCCCCATGCACCTGCAACGAGAAGGATCACACAAGTTTTTATACCTAATAAGAAAGTTCACAATGTAACAGACAAGGGATCTAGAACCAAAAAACTAAGCTTCATTGTTTTAAAATGCAACTCCTTCCTAATTGTACATAACAAAAGCTATTACCACTATGCGAAGAAAAAAGTTGTTCAAAAGATGTAACAATGTGAACTAAAACATGTAGTTAGCAATGTTCATTGACAACGTGTCCCTACAATCAACTAGTAAATAAAGATGCTTTTCTTCTACTCAGATCAATTCTAAGTTACTATGAAAATTAATAGAAACTTATCCAACAGTTAATATTTACCAAGAGAGGCATGTCTGCTCAACCATCTCTTGAAGAACAGGGAAGCACCTTTCAAAACAAGTCTGGTGACATCCATCTTGAGAATTGGTAGTAGCACCAGCAGGGTAAAGTTTGACGGCTTTCACCACCCCCACATTTTCTGTAGGATTTTAATAATACATACTAAGTATGCGGATGAAGGGTAGGGTGCTATGCAAACCCTTCAAACCTCAAACTCAGAGAAAGTGAAACAACAATTCAATCAAGTCAAATTCAGGGCTGGATAACTAAAATTGCCTATCTCATCTTATCAAATTACTCAGTGAACAAACAAATGCAGAGAAATTAATATACCAAAAAATGTGTAGAATTCACTTACTTGCAGCCTTAATCTCTTCAGGACTAGTATTATCTGTCAGGTAAAGAGTCATAAGAGGAGTAAATTCACTATTTTCTGGCAGTGCCTTCGTTATAGAATCATGATAAGCAATGGCAGCAGCTGTTGTTGTGATGGGAGGTCTCAGATTTGGCATTACTATTGCTCTCCCATATTGTTTGGCACTAAAGGGGGAAGCAATGGAGGTGGAAGACAATGAATACATCAAAACAAAATAACCAGGGAAATCCATTTGAAGTACTGAAAAATACCAGAAGGAAAAACTCAAGTCCCTGTGATATGATACCTGTGAGGCAGAACTGCTTGCATGAGCTCCCCATCACGCAAATGAAGATGCCAATCATCCGGTTTTGTTATTGATAGCTCCATTCTGGGTCCTCTGTGTTTCATATACAGTGGTGCTTGATATTAGCAGAGGGCAGCCTTATTGTCTGTAACAGAAAATGACCTTTTAGGGATGACAGGTATGAACATCAATTCAAAGGGAAATTAAGCATCATTTAAAAGTCAAGTAATTGCACAAGGCAGATTAAAAAAAAATCATAAAAACCTAAAGAGTTAATACTACGTCTAACATTTCCTGAATAGAATGCACCCCAACGAAAAAAGAGATCCAACATAGAATATACCACTCCTCTTGTTGTTAGGACTTGGGGAGAGTCAGTTACTTTTTGATGCGATTCGAGGACATCAACCTCCCAAGCCTCAGAATGAGGTTCTTTATTAACTTCTCATGCCTTTCCCACACATATCCTCCCACTTAAGTAGTACACAGCCACAGCTACGTAACTAACTCACAACAGACAGCAGCAACTTGCTGAACTACTTACAGAACAACTAACAGCAGACTAACAGAACACAATTAGGAAAGCTAACAATTACAGTTTAGCCCTCCTAACATGGACTTGACCAAAACGCCTAATCTATTAACACTAGGAGACGTAACACTTTTCCAGTGAAATAAACGAGTGAGCACTAGAATTAGTCATCTAGTATCGGACTAAAGATACTTATTCCAAAATTCATAGAATGGCCCTGATAGGCCAGAGAAACTTCCCACTATTGGAGCTCTGCATTTTTCAAACCTAAGAGACTGAAAAGGCTAGAGAAATGTCCCCATTATAAGTAAGACACCACAGTAAACAAACGATGTTTCTCAAGGCTTCATTTCCAGTCTCCTCAGACAATTGAAAACACATCACAACGGCGGCACTACGACCGTATCCCAAAAACATTTTTTTTCCTGACCATCTGCTGATCAATTATAATCAGGAAATGGATTGCTTCCATTTCTTGAGTTAGAAGACAGGCTTCAATGTAATGTGAAGGGTCCTTTCAGATCTGATTGATCGTCAATTCTTAATTGATCTTGCCGTGAGGAATGCAAACAGAATTTGGTATATCTAAACTCTTTTAGTACTCTAAAAGGGGCAGGGGGAATTAAAATTGATTATTAGTTATCGTCCTATCATCTTCACATGCTGATTATTCCCATTAACAAATGGAGCCTAACCCAAAAGCAGCTATTGTTAGTTACAAATGAACAATTCTAAGGAGAAAAATGGCCTGAGATCTTTTATGGTGGAAACCTGATATTTATTAGTTTTTCAAAGGCAATGCTATTATAAACTCAAAAGCGAATATTTAAAAAATTGTAAGAGGGAATTAACATCTAGCATAGTACTTCTAATGCACACTTCTGTATTGACATGAGCACCATTGAAAACAGTGATTTCTCGGTCTCTGTATCCTGTAAACACGGGCGCCTAGTGCTAGCAGAGAAAGAGCCCATGTTGCAAGGGTAATCCAAAGCAACAGACTCAATGATTTTTCGTAGATGATATGTTAGATCCGCAACACTTATCAGAGGAAAGTCACCAAAGTCATATCAATTAACACAACTAAGCCAGGAGAAGACTACCTCTTGAGCTCTCTCAAAAGTTAAAACCCTGAAACCTAGTTAACTTCTCTAACTCTAGAAACCGTATAAATGCATCCTGATGCAGGAACCAACTCCTGGAGACCTTTTAAAAAGCAAATGTCGAATCATTTTGAATAGTTTGAGAAATTTGGTAACATGTCTACAATCATCTTTTTTTTCAAAAAATTGATCCTGGCTTGTGAATTCTCAGACTCTCAGGTTAACTACTAACCTTTCATGCATCTGTTCATCAAACACATTTAACTTTTTTTTTTTTGCCAGTTATATCTGCATTACACATTACAATGACTAATATTGATACTTGCACTAACGCCAACGGCAAGTCCTGTCATTTCCAGAGACTTTTCTCACCTCTGAGAAGTAGGAGGGAACCTAATTATCGCCCTCGCGTCCCCTGACTGACTGCATTTATTAGCTCTTTGGTTTGAAGAGGATCCTCTAAACCCATATCCTTATCACATCACTGCATGTGCTACAGAAACCATGAGGCGTCTTCAAGCACAAACCAATAAATCGGCTCTACCTTTTAGGTATAACAGCTTCACCCTCATTATTGCCTCTGGCTTTTCTCTTGCCAACAAATCTAAGTTGGGCATGCTCAGGCTCCAATTTAGGTACACCCCTTGGAGCAAATGGAACGAGATCTGCATCTGTGGTAGTTGTTTTGATATGTAAAGCACAAGAATGAGATGACCAATCCTTAAGAGAGGTGCATCATGTAACCACTTCCGGGCCTCTTATTGGGCATGGAAACCTAACCTAACCAGTCTACTGTTTTTATTTGACCACATTTCACACACAATCAACAAGAGTTGGCCCAATATAATGCCACATAGACCCCTAAGATTCCTAAGCAATTACTTTCCCAAAATCCAAACAAGGTTCATGGACATGGCCAAAGTAACCTTTTCAGCCTATTGCTAAACTCAACGCAACAAAAATAAAGAGCAATGTCTATCTGACTTTCTCTATCACTAATAAACCAGAAGTTGTTGCACTCCTTGACAGAAATCCAATTGAGGCATTTCATCATATGACTTGTGTGGAGAACAAACTCGCCACATTTGAGGATAGAACTATCAGAATTCTACAACACAATTCTTCCTATCGAATTGAAGTTCGGCAAACAATGTCAGTCCTTTGTTCCCAGAAATCCTGCACAGATACCATCAATGCCTCCTAGGAAGGAAACACTTATCACTCTTCATCTAAAAAGTAACAAACTGATCACATTCAATCCAGCTGTTAGGGTTGCAAATTTAGATTACTATTTTTGCTCCCAAAGCCAATGCTTATCGCGCAAAACGTTATGTTCAGATGGAATCAGAAGTCGGGTGTGAAGAGATGTCTTAGGTTTTGGACTGACACCAAACCAGTAGAAGAAAAAGTAAGGCTTCACAAATAATAGGGACTAAAAAGAAGGATCTTGCCGGACTTACCAGAGAATTGAGGCAGAGCGCAGATGAGGACAGAGAGCAGTGCATTGGAGGCATCGGTTGCAGGCACTTGAGTTTATATGAAAGAGTGGCAGGGGGCGTTGACTGGAAGGAGAGTGAATGGAGCAACAAGAAGCGAAGAAATCAAAAGCAAAAATACACAAAAATGCAAAACCGTAAGAAAGATATAGGCTATTTTGTTACTAGGTTTACAGCAGCATTCAAGACAATGGCACTGTCAATTTAAAAATCCAATGTACTGCTTGAAAAGGATCAAAACTTTTTTGTTCTATATTTGTAGCAGCTTTCGAGACATAGTGTTGTCAATGTTGAAGGAGGTGATGGAGGAAAAGCTAATGACGCCAAAAATGTTAACATTGCCAAGGTTACCGACTTACTACTATCTCTACTCTCCCATCTGGAATGGAAGATTTCGCAAAACGGCTAAGAGACAAGGAATATGCATGCAGAAAGAAGTTGCCTTTACAAATCTGCCTCAAGTTTGGTGCATCAATTCCATTTTTTTCTACTAGTGTAAGTTGGTATATTACACATCATGATTAGTCCTTTATTAATCTGCAAGATTCTCAAACAGGAATTATAGGTTGCAGTCTTGTGTGATCGGAGAGGGCCATATAATGATACTTCTTACAACCTTATGGCTGCTTCTCGAGCCTTTGATTTTTTATCATGATGGTAATTATATAAACTTAGTTTTATATTACACTCCTTTTCTTACAACTACAAATATATGTACAGGGAAAAAAACACAATAATTGTAAGTTAATAATGTGCTCACCAGTATACTATATGTATGTATACACATGTAATATGCATGTATATGCTGGATCTTAGATCCAATCAATTTCTGCAAGTACCATGAACAATGAGTTTCTTAGTAGTAAATAAGTTGCCAGAATTCACTAGAAGATTGGAGATGTTGAAGCATTCTTTTGACTAGCTTAGATCCATAGAAGAGAAGAATCTAATGACAAAGATCAATGGTTTGTTTGTTTGTTTGTTACTCAGCCAGTGCTATAAATGTTTGCTAATTAGTACAGCTTTTTTGGGGCAGCTAAGTATCACATTTTTTTGCTGCTATAGTTGTCAAGAGTAAACAATTTGATGGTTTTCAAATGTAACTTTTTGGATTAGCAGTTTATGTCCTCTTTTATTCCATGCTATTTATCAATAACTCTTCTCATCAATTTGCTTAGTGAAACCTTATTAGATGTGTGTCTAATTATAGTCTTTTAAGTGAAAGAACCTCATATCTATATTGCCAAAACCAGTAATTAATTATTCATTTCTTCTTGACAAGACTGAACCAAAACACCTCTTCTCAAAGAGACACTACTTCTACTCCTTAAGTCGTTCACCCAAGCATTTTACTGCTTAGCAACCAACCCAACCCCCAAAAACATCATTCCTTGTGAACAATACTGTTAGTGTACACCAAATATATGTGCCCATAACTAAAACTAAATTTTTTACATTTTTTAAATATATATAATATATTTATAAATTAATATATTCATGTTAATTAAGTATAATTATATAATGAATAAATAATAATAAATACTATAACTAAAAATATTTATGAGAGAGATGGGGAGAAAGAAGGATAGACAATAAAAATAAAGAAGAAAGAGAAAATTAATTTCGTGGATGATGAAATTTACGGGGAATTCACTTGGAATAACAATTCCTACCTAATTTATAGGAATAGAATTCCTAGTGAGTTGTCAGATATTGAGAATTTTAATAATTCCTTTTGAATTTAAATTCCCTCAACCAATTGTTGATATAATCTTCAATTTCAAGAATTATTATTCTATGTCCTTGTACCAAACGACCCGTTGATGCTTGTCTTTTCTTAAAGCTCACTATGTTAATAAATAAGGGATTAACATGTGTACTATAGTTTTCTATTTGTCCAATCAATAACTGCCTTTTTTGTTTTTTTGAGAAATGAGATTAATCATGAATTGTCCGTATCGAAGGAGGCCTTAGGGGTTGTTCGAAGTTTGTTTGTGAAAAGCAAGTTTTGCTGTGAAAAAAATAAGTTAGCCATGGTTAACTTATTGTGAGTAGCCATGTGTGTATAGTTACAATTTGACCACTGATAAGTTGACAAGTGACCTGTTAGATTCAAAAAGGAGATTAATCTCCTAAATATGGGAAACGAACGCGCCCTTAGGCCCTTCTAACTTAAAATAAATCGCTGCAAGATAATTTTATTGCACAAGCGTTGAAAATCTAACAACCGGGCGCTTTAACCAGTAATTATTTCAAATTAGTTATTTGTAGTTTATTTCTACTAGTGACCCACATACTCCATATGTGTATCGATCTACTTTTAGAGTGTTTGAGTGTAGGTGTTTTTTTTTTTTGATAATTGCTGGAAAAATCCAGTTACAATGGCAATACTATGGCATAGAGCCTTTCTCGCCTATTTTGACAATTAGGGCACTTGGCCCAATTGCCATACGGATAAAACAAAAATGAAAGGAGAACCCAACATAAGAGCACCATACCTTTCTCCCCTACTGAAACTTACTAGCTAAGAGTGACTCTTAACTCTATTTGACCTTCTTCTTGCCCCGCATGGCCACCTTACTAACTCGTGAAAATTTACTAAAACCGAGGTGAGCCTAGTCCCACGGGCTCTCTTCCCTTTATCGTTGGCTGTACTCCTAGAGCATCTGTCGGACTCTTCTATTGACTCATCTGTCTCGACTTGATCTGTCCTGCTAAGGCTCGATCTCTGTTTTCGAATGATCTCCTCATAATTGGATAGGGCAAGCTTCTCGTTAGGGACGGTGCATCCGAGCCGCTTGGCAAAGATGAGAGTTTTTCCTTGCTTCCTCTTTAACAGCTGTCTCCTCAGGGTCAGCATCTGGTTCATCTTCCTGTTTAGAGGGTTCAGCAGGCTCGAACCCAGGGGGAAATTCCGGCTCTTCGAAGAGGCTCCTAATACCAACATCCTCCAGGTCCTCCTCCAACGCTTGTGCCTGAGGACCGCCATATTCTGACCCGGGCCGCATCCCAAAGTCACCAGACCCGTTATCATTTTGTCCAGGACGAACCCCACATACACGTCATTGCCAAGCTTATCGAAATATTGGGCAATCTTCCTCCATCCCTCCATCGATTTATTAACAATATCCATCCTCCATAACTGGAACGGGCCCGAAACCTTACCACTAAATGGCTGACGAATTGAAACTGGCGCCCGAACATCAGTCCCCATAGGCCTCTGACCCGAGTTCCTATTGACATCCTCATTTGAGTTCTGGACATTGGGAGGCGTAGGAGGGAATGGCTGCTTGCACGCTTGTATCATGGTAATAACTTGTACTGGAATAAAATGGCCATATACCCCATCCCTGCGGTGGCCCCACCATCAGGCTGGTCACAACCAAGAGTCGGGTAACCAACCCAATAACCAGCAACTGGGTACCACAAACAATATGGCACACTGCTCCAAAAAGTATTAGCTGGCCCACTCCCCAAAAATCCTCTGTTGATGTCGCTGACAAAATTTAAGTTTTCCACTTTTGGAAATTCATTTCCCTCTTTGGAAATTGGCGAGACTTTTTTCTCCTCCCTGGAACAAGGTGCGGCTTCTCGGGCAGGGAGCATCGCACGCGACTGCAACAACCGACACAAAGAAATTCTTTTGGTCGTCACGGCTCCCCCGAGTCAGGCACCTGCGCACCACCCTCTTCCATGGATGCGCCGCCAATGAGCCTGTCACCACAATCGGGAGATACCACTCTCGCGTCACCAGGCTCCACCCTATCACCGCTAGAAGCTGGCGTCTGTTTCTGGACTGCGGTATTGGTTGTACATCCTTTCTGTGTCGACATGCTCCTGACCCCGTCTGAGGAGCACTTCATCTCATACTTTGCTTGACGAGCATATAGCTTGAAGCCCAATAAACACTCTCCCATGGATCTTCTCCCACCGCTTGCTTAACATAAGAGGAGCTGGACATCTTCACAATGGCAAACCCGAGCCTGTTGTTAGGCCTTCGTTTCCTCCTGGATATGTAATATACGCAAAATGCATGTATCCATGCGGAGGAGCCATCTGAGTGTAGGTGTTAGATTGAGTCAACCGTCTAACCCCAAGAGTGGAATATTAGGTTGTAATTCATCGAAATGATTCAATACAGTGTTTAATTCTTGGTATCTTGTGTTCAAAAGCTTCCGCATCCAATCAAGCAATTCAAGACTATAGCTCTTATAAGTCTACAACTCATAACGACTCGGTCGACACCCTGATCCTTTGATATACTTATAAGTAGTTGTAATTGCTAGAGAGACTCACACTCCAATAGTACAAAAGATTGTACTTAATTTCTCATTTTCTCATAGTAAGAACACACATCACAGAGTAGAGTGCAGCTCAAATGCTGCAGTCCCAATATATAGCACTGCTGCAGAGTAAAATATGGGAGAGTAGTGATTATGTAGGAGGCACGTAAATATAGTAGTCACGGTATGTGAATATGAAGAGTTGTGATCTATGTGAATATAAAAGCTTCATAATATGCGACCATTTTTAGTACATTTTTCTTTCTCTTGTCGCATCAATTATATATAAGGTTATGTATATTAATCAATCTATTTTTTTTACTCTTCGTTATAATTACGTCTTAATGTATATATATATATTCTATTTAATAACATGATAAATTTTAAACTGAATCATATATAAACTTATATAAATAATTGGATATTCATAATAGGCCTTATTTTCTAAATTCTAGAACTATTTTTTTACAAGATTATAATAATGTACAATATAAATTCTGACGGTAAAATACTTGAATCTTCAATAAAAGGCTATTTTGGAAAAATACTCCATATTATAATATCATGAACTTTAGTGCACTGTACCGAATTATTTTTAATATTTTTAAATTATGATATTTATTTCATAAATCTATTATTGATTTTGTACAGGTACACACACTGAATCAATATTATTCAAACAAACAAATTATAAAAGTAATGTTGTATTGACTAACATATCTGCTTTAATTTTCAACGAGGAAAAATGAAAAATCTATAATTTTCTTTGTCTTCTTCACTTTTGTCCGATTCTCTTCTTCTACTTTGTCATCCTATTCAAGATTTTTTACACCATAAAAACCAAAAAATTGTTCCCTTATCAAATTTGTTGCCAATCTATGTTTTTTTGTCACTTGCTATCAACACGTTCGAAATTTTGGTTTTGGCTCTTCAAGCAATATGAAAATTTTAGAAGGTTTGAAGAGAATATCGGGAGAGAAGAGAGAATGAAGCGAGAAAAAATGAGCACGGGAAGGGAAGAAAGGAATAGTCTTGTATTCAACTTCTTGTATGTTTAGATGTGTACAGAGAAGCACAACTACTCTCTATATATAGAGTAGTAGAATTATCTAGAGATTTACATAGAGGGTAAGTATGAGAAGATCCTAGTCAAAGGAAATAATACATAGAGGGTAAGTATGAGAAGATCCTAGTCAAGGAAATAATACATAAAGGGGAAGTATGAGAAGATCCTAGAAAAAAGAAATAATGGGCTAGCCCAAATGTACAATACAAGAAATAATGGGCTAGCCCAAATGTACAATAATGGGCTAGTTATCTTCTTATCCTAACACCCCCCCTCAAGCCTAGACGCGGATTTGTGAAGACGTGTCAAGGCTTGAACCGATGTTGGATTGTATGCCCATACGTTGAAGTTGACTACGGTAATTAGTTCCACTCAAAACTTTTGTCATCATATCTGCCAGTTGATGTTATTTGATATATGTTCAACCTGAATCACCCCTTCTGAATTTGCTCACGAACATAATGCACATCAATCTCAATATGTTTTGTACGTTCATGAAGAACAGGATTTTTGGCTATGAAGACAGCTGATTGGTTGTCACATTTCAGAGGAATGGGTGTGACATTAGGAGCTCCAACTCATTTAGTAAACGACTTAGCCATGCAAGTTCTGAAGTGACTCTCCTCATAGCCCGATATTCAGCTTCTGCAGATGATAAAGAAACACAAGTTTTTTTCTTCGATTTCCAAGAAATAGGAGACCCTCCAAGAGTTATGTAATAACCACTGACTGATCTTCGAGATATTGGGCAAGTAGCCCAATCTGAATCACAGTAGGCAACAAGATCATAAGTGGTGGAGTTATTCAAGAAGATTCCATATCCAATGGTGCCTTTGATATAGCGTAGCAAATGAATGGCAGCATTCCAGTGAGTATCATGAGGGTTTTGTAAGAACTGGCTCAGAAGTTGAACACTGAAGTTTATGTCTGGTCGACTGTTAACAAGATAATTTAGTTGACCAATAAGGCGCCTGTAGAGTTCAGGACTTTTTAAGGTGTGCCGGTTTCAAGGTGTAACTTGATGCCTGGATCAAGAGGACTTGCCATGGACCGTTGAGTGTCGACCTGATACTCACGGGTGAGTTCTTTAGCAAACTTGTGTTGAGTAATGACCATCCCGTCTTCAGTGGTGACAAATTCCATGCCAAGGAAAAAATGTAGTTGTCCTAAATCTTTGATCTTAAATTCCATGTCAAGTTGTTGTTTAATCCTCTGTATTCCGTCCCTGTCATTGCCACAAACTAGTATGTCATCTACATAAACTCCAAGATAGATTTTTGAAGTGCCTTCTTCTCGTTTGAAAAGAGAGTGATCATTTTCGGACAACTTATATCCTTGATTATACAGGAAAGTTGATAGGCGAGCATACCACTGTCGAGATGCTTGTTTTAAGCCATAAATGACTTTCTCAATCGACAAACTTTCTTATTGCCTGTGATATGAACACCATCGGGAATTTTCATGTAGATCTCTTCATGGAGGTCACCGTGAATAAAGGCATTATTCACATCTAATTGATCGATGATCCATCTTTGCTTTACTGCTACTGCTAGAAGAGCTCTTATTGTTGTGATCTTAACAACCGGAGAGAAGGTTTCGTGGAAATCTATTCCATGTCTTTGTGTGAAGCCACGAACAACCAGTCTTGCTTTATATCTTTCCACTGTGCCATCAGAACGAAGTTTGACTTTGTACACCCATTTGCAGCTGATTGTCTTTTCTTTAGGACTTTGTGATCTCCCATGTGTTTTTCTTTTCTATCTCCATGTGTTCTTTCTAATCCATGGTTCTTCCTCCAGTGGCTGTCTTCCAGTGGTCTTGGGTAACAGCCTCTGCATATGTTTTGGTTCCTTCATGTCCAGAGGGGATTTATCTCACTGGTCGTGGTGAGACATATGGTTCTGTTTGGTAGAATGTCTGTGAGACTTTCTACATGTTTGTCTAGGAGATGAGAAGATTTTCCTGTTTGAAGTCTTGTGGTGATCAAATTTGTGAAATGATCTTCTTCTCTGGGGTTGGTGAGATTAGGTATATCACAGACATAATCATTCAGTTTTGTTGGGCGGTGTATTTCTCTGCTGGATCGTCTCAATCCTATTTCTTGGACCGGTCTTTGAGTTGTTTCTTCTGTGGGATTGACTGAGGAAGATGTTTCAGGGATATCAACATCTTGTGTCGGATGATGCTGAATCTGGTCAACAAGGTCAATATTGCTTGGATCAATTCTTGGAGTATCAATGGTTGGCCCGTCAGATGAAATATATTGATCACTGATGTGATCATTTTCCGAGTCATCTATTGATTGATTTGGAATGAGATCTTGATGTAACACTTTATGTGTTATTAATGGAAAAATGGTCTCATACACAGTGATATCTCTGCTGATTATTACTTCCTCCTTTATCGATGTCAAACAATCTATGAGCTTTTTGAGTATGTGCTGGTCCTAGATATACACATTTGATTCCTCTAGCATCAAACTTATGTCTATTCCGTTTAGGACTTGTATCGAAAACTAAACACCCAAAGGTTTTATTTTCCCATAGTCTGGAGCGAATCCATGAAGAATCTCATATGGAGATTTTCCTGACAAAGTGGATGATGGCAACCGTTTATTAAATGTGTGGCCATAAGTATGCATTCGCCCCATAATTTTAACTTCAAACCGGATTGAAAAAGAAGAATCCGGGCTGTATCAAGAAGGTATCGATGCTTCCTTTCAACAACTCCGTTTTGTTGAGGAGTATAAGCACAGGATGTTTGATGAAGGATACCTTATTTTTGAAAATGTTGTTAAATCCCTTGATAAGCCTAATTCATAGGCATTATCAGATCTAACAATCTTAATTTCCTTTTTGAATTGTCTTTCAACCATGATAATAAATTCCTTTATTGCATCGGCAGCTTCTGATTTTTTTTTAATAGTTTCGCCCAAACACTTCTACTTTTATCATCAACGATAGTCAAGAAAAATTTTGAACCGTCATGATTTACTTCATTACAAGGTCCCCATATGTCCAAATGTATCATGTCAAAACAATTCGCACTAATCGATTCTGATTTTGGAAAAGGATTTCTATGACCCTTCGCTTTGTAGCATATATCACAAACAAAATTGGAAGGAACATCCCCTTTCTTGATTAGATGAAGATTCAATAGCTTGTCTATAGGTGTATGACCAAGTTTGTTATGCCAATACATTGACTTATTTGAAACTATACTACTGAAAACTGAAATAGAAACATTTCTACGGTAAATCTTGTTCCTTCTCTCCAAAAAGTTCTTCAGGGCTTGAGCATCTAACCAGTACAAGCCATTGCGCATACTTCCATTCTTCCCTCAAGGTTCGAGATAGGGTCCTGCATATGACAAGAATCCTCCTTAAAGATTAGTGAACAACCGGTTTGTTTCACAAATTTGCTCACTGATATTAAAGCAAGTTTGAATGAAGGAACATGCAAAACATCCTCCAATTTGAAGTTTTCTGTTAAAACTACAGAACCAGTGGTATTAATTTTCTTCTCTTCTTCCGTCAGGCATGGTCACAAATTGGTTATGCTTCATGTGCTTATATTACTAAATTTTTCTTCATTTCCACATAAGTGATCAGTGGCACCACTATCCAATATCCAATTACTTTCTTTCTTATGCGTTTTATAATCTGAAAAGCTATGTTTTTCATGCCTATTATAAGCAGTAAAGGTACCGATACCTGTAAAACTGCAAGCAGCATTTCCTTCTTTCTCCATGCTGCTGTCTTTCTGCATATAGTTCCTCATCTGATTGAACTGTTCGATGGTGAGGCCTGGAACAGGTGAATTCTTTATAAATTCTTCCTGTTCTTGATTGAGCACACAGCTAACAGCAGCCTTTTTTTCTTTGGGACCCTTCCACCAATCAGGATATCCATTTAAAACAAAACCCCTTCTCTGTTATGACCTTTTCTTTCACAGTGTGCAGTACATATTTCCTTTCTTAACATCAGATTTGTTACGAGGTTTCTGATTATTCCAAGCCCTAGACTTATTGTTTGCAGAATTTCTATCGGTATAATTCACAAACACTTGGTCTGCACAATCCTTCCTGCCACTGTCATGGATATTGCGCTGCCTTTCTTCTTGTAAAACAACAGCATAGGCATTATCCACAGACGGTAATGGCGACATCATTAGGAGGTTTCCTCTCACATTCAAATATTTTTGATTCAGACCAAGAAGAAAATCGAACACTTTATCTTCTTCAAGTAATTTTTGTACTTTATCACCGTGACCACAAGTACAAGCATCTATCTGTATTATACTAGCAGTTTCATCCCAAATTCTCTGCAGCCGATTAAAGTATGTACTAACATCATCACTGCCTTGTTCAATTCTAGACAGTTCTCTCCTAAGATTGAAGCGACGAGTACCGTTTACCTGATCATATCGGCGGCAGAGGGCATCCCACATACCCTTGGCTGTGGTGTGGAATAATAGGCTGTCTCCGATACTTGTTTCCACTGCTGTCAAGATCCAAGACATTACGAGGTTGTTGCATCGTTCCCAAGCTGCTGCTCGAACGGAATTCTCGGTTGATTTCTTCAGAGTTCCATCGATGAGGCCAATTTTATTCTTCGCCGACAAGGCAATCTGCATCCCTCGTTTCCATGTCTGAAAACTCGAACCGGAGAATTTCGAAACGAGCTGAGCGCCGGGGAGATCCGTTGATAACAAGTGGAGGGGGTCTGTGGTTGCGATGGTCTGCTCCGCGACGACATCTTTCCCCTTCTCATTGTTCTTCCCGGCGTCTGGGTTAGCCATCGATGCGAGTTAAATCAGAGAAGAAGAAAAAACAGGATCGCAAGTTCCTGCTCTGATGCCATGAAAATTTTAGAAGGTTTGAAGAGAATATCGGGAGAGAGAGAGAGAATGAAGCGAGAAAAATGAGCACGGGAAGGGAAGAAAGGAATAGTCTTGTATTCAACTTCTTGTATGTTTAGATGTGTACAGAGAAGCACAACTACTCTCTATATATAGAGTAGTAGAATTATCTAGAGATTTACATAGAGGGTAAGTATGAGAAGATCCTAGTCAAAGGAAATAATACATAAAGGGGAAGTATGAGAAGATCCTAGAAAAAGAAATAATGGGCTAGCCCAAATGTACAATACAAGAAATAATGGCTAGCCCAAATGTACAATAATGGGCTAGTTATCTCTTATCCTAACACAATTCATTTTGTAGGTTGTTATTTTGATTCAGTGATACTAAGGATGATTTTACACTATAACTTTTGAGAACAGCTTTTACTAGTTTGCTTCATCTAAAATATTTTATTTTCTTGATACAAAACAGTAGAACCATAACACTTTCATTGTTAATGTTGTTTCTAGATTGTACTCTTCTACTCGAACCAGAAGTTTTGATAAAGTGCCTTTAACTTTGAGCTTATAATACAAAGTCTTAGCTGTTATGCTCTCGTGATCTTCTTTCTCAAAGACGCTTCATGAAACTGCATAACTTACAGAATTTCTCATATATTTATTGATATGAGACATGGTAGATAAATGTTTTAAACCAATTCCTCTATTGTGGATTTAGTTGCTATAGTTCTTGGCGAAGAATGAAACTTCAACAGTTCTTTTATAAAAAAAAATACTTGTTGTGTATCTATATGCAGCTTTTTTATTTTTATTCTTATGATTTAAAAACCGTTATTGTCTTATCATTAAATTATGTGTCTTGCAGTAAATTCCCAAAATTAACTCAAACAGAAAAACAAAATCATTGTAGAAGATTGATTCAAAAATAGAAATGTTTTCTGTCACTTGTATTTCGTTAACCTCATACATGTATTTGTTAACATGTCACTTATATGTCATTAACTTATTACTGTATTTCGTTAACTTCTCGCATGTATTTCGTTAACCTGTCACTTGTCACTTCACCGTTAACCTGTCTCTTTTATTTCGTTAACCTGTCACTTGCAATTCATTAACCTGTCCCTTATATTACATTAAACCAGTCATTCGTGTTTCGTTAACTTGTCACTTGATTTTGTTAACCTGATACATGTATTTTGTTAACATGTCACTTATATGTCATTAACTTTAGTATACTTGTATTTCGTTAACTTTCTCCATGTATTTCGTTAACCTGTCACTTGTACTCCGTGTAACCTGTCACTTTTATTTGTTAACCTGACACTTTGTAATTCATTAACCTGTGTCACTTATATTACGTTAACCAGTCATTCGTGTTTCATTAACTGTCAATTGTACTTAGTTAACCTGCCATTTGTGTTTCGTTAACCTGTCACTTGTATTTCGTTAACCTGTCACTTGTATGTCGTTAACCTATTATTTGGAACTTGTAGTAATTGACGGTGCACTTGACTTATTTCCAAGTCAGTTGCAACATATAAAGTATAAAACAAGTTAAAAAGTAATGTTGATGTCGACAAATCGGAGCTCGTCAAATGTTTGGGAGTTACTCTATTCAATCCTTTTACTTCTTCTTGCGTGATATCTCGTTCATATATATCTTATACCCCTCGTTCAACAATATCTGTCGTTTTAGAACTTGCACACTTTTATAAAAGTAGAAAAAAGACGCATGTACCCCACTTTTTACTTTTCTATCTAAATATATATTATTTTTGTGTTGAATAGTAGGGTTAGAAATGAAAAAAATAAATCAAAAAGCTAGAATGATAGATATTGTTGAACAGAAACCCATTCTAAAACGACAGATATTAATTAACGGAGGGAGTATCAGTTTCCAAAACCTCTAGTAATTTACATACAAAGTTCGAAGGGTTAAATCTTTGATGAGGAATCATACATGAATGATTTGGAGGACCTTCTCGATGTGTATCCTAGTATACCTGAACCGAATTCTTTCTGGTCCCAGTTCCAATGGAAACGCAAATTGGAAAAGAATTTCCTTGGATTGCTATGGACCTAGTCGACCACTAACTACCGTTTTATATCCTCCGCATACAATATTATGGGGTCTCATTTTATAGATGATATTTTTCACTCCATCGATCTTCTCATAAATTTCCACCAATTTTTCATTGATTGAATCACTTTTTTTCTATAAAGACAAGATATCTAAGTCATAGAAGTAAAGAGATCTATTCATGAATTATAAAAGGAGAAAGTTCGAAGACTCGTGATAAAATAGAATCCTGATCTTGAGCATTGATTGGATTTTTGGTAAACCTAGACATTCCTTGATGCACTCTTGCACCTTCAGTACAGTAAAAGGGATGAATCAAATTCTATAGGGTCTGAATTATAGTGATTATCTATTCAAGAATGATTCTGGTTATCAAATGCTTGAACATCCGGGAGTAGTTTACTTACGATACTTAGTTGACATTCATCATAGGGTGTAATCAATTATGAGTTCAATACATCATGTTTAGCAGAAAAACAGATATTCCTTGCTCATTATCAAACAGGCTTTTATTTAAAAAATTATCCTACATCACACACCCTAAAAACACCCCAAACAAGTTAATCGTCGAAGATACCCTAAAACCACTCAAGTATAGTTAAAATGTCGAAGGATGCATTTCAAGGTAGCAGACACCAGGCTATAGAGGGCACAACTACTAGGCGGTTGTACCAGCCATAGCCGCTGGTTTCTACCATGGTCCCAATCTGTTGTTGGTTGCCTTCTATGTATGAAAAAGTGACTGCATAAAGTAATTTGGTGACTACAAATAGAGTTTCATAAAGCTAAATGCTAGGATAGTTATTATTTTTATGACAGTTAATGCCACCATGAAATATTCATATTTTTAATATAAATTATTCATCTTAAGTTTAATAATAAACATTTTAAAGTTGATTAGATGTGCCTTAAATTTAAATAAAAGACACTCTTTTGAAACTAATACATCCATATTAAAGAAATATAATTTTAAGTTTGTAACATACTCATGAAACATATTATTAAGAGCACGATTTTTCGTGTTTTCATTTTCCTTTTTTATCCATAATTTTGTTCATCTCCACACATTTTAAAATCGTGGGTCAATCGAATGTGGATATGCGTCATTGTCCCAACCTGTTTGTATGGTTTGAACCAGTTTCTAATCAATATTTAACATATATACATCTTGTAATTTTATATTTAAGTAAAAAGTACTTTGAAGTTCTTTATAAGTAGAAGCCAAGTTTAAATAAATATTTATAACTCATTTTTAGTTACATATTTCTTATTTTAAGCTCTCAGGTATATATGTTAATAATTTATTTTAACAATATAATAAGTTGATACCAAATTTAATAAAATAAGTATAATCTTTTCTTATATATTTTACAAAGTATTTATGTTTTATTAATACTAAATAATTTCAACAATAAAATAATAATTAGATTGGACTTATGAATTATAATTAAAAAATGAATAGCAACAATGATCACGTCTTGTACTACTCCTCTGCAGCAGTTTCATTGTGTAACAAGGACATTAAGGACTAACAAACAATGTCACATCATTAAATAAACAACGTAAATACATTAAATGCACCATTTTGAATTAATGCAGCACTACTGCAGTGATACAGTTGCAGCATCTCAGCCGCGGCCCACAGAGTAAACCCTTCACAACTGAACCACTTAAATAGTAATCAAATTAGACATAATGATAATTTCAATATGCTATCCATTGACACCCCAAGCTACCACACATGACCAGGGAGTGGATCGCATAAAGGTAACTATTTTGCCTTTATGTAAAGGTTTTTATATTAACCCTTGGATCTAACATATTATGATGAATGGTTTAGATTAGAATGTTTTTATTCATGTAATTAATTTTGCATGTCCACTTCTAATATGTACAGGGGACAACCGAAAATACTAATTAAAAATAATGTCTATAATAGTAAATTGATATAAGATTTTTAATAAATTAATTTAAATCTATAACAAAATAAACTATATATTTTTAAAATATTACCAAAATATGATATCATTGGGTCTAACGATCCTAAATCCTAACCACAAACCTAAAAAGCCTATCAAGTCAGTGGCAACATTAATAGTATAAAACTTCAAAAAACATTATCGTACACTACACACCCTAAACCCTAGGAAAGCTAAAAACGCGAAGACATTTTTAGAGTTTGTGGTATAGGGTTTAGGGTCGTTAATATACAAAAATACTTAATATTCATTGATTAATTCAACAAATCAATCATCTTTAATGACGCTTTATGTATATTGAATAATTTTTTACACCTTATACTGTACATGTACGGCTATTAGGTTAAGTTTTAGATACAGACAAAATGTTAACCATAGACATTAAAAAATATATGACATGTGAGTACAAATATATATGCCACAGACTTATAAAATATTTACCCCGAATGGTATGTCGTTTAATATACAAAAAGTACTCAATATTCATTGCTTACTTCAAAAAATCAATTGTCTTAATGAAGCTTAGTATATATTGGGTTGACTAAATTTTACAGCTTATAATGTACATGTATGGCTAATAATCCCTTACTAGCTTAGTTTTAGATACAGATTAATGTTAGTCATTGCTTCAAACAATATATGCTATGTTTTCACAAATATATGTGAAATACCCATACTTATTAAATAATTAAATAATGGAATTAAAGGTTTATTTATGGGAGTATGAAACCATAAAGAAGCGCAGAAACACTTAGGCGTTAAAACGCACCTAAACTCCTTTAGGTAAAAAAACGAGCGTTAAGTCGGACCTTGAGTTAACCAAGTAATACAAGTCAACTAATGATCATAATATGACCCGATAGTCATTAATTATCATTTAAAACAAAATGCTCGGAGTAAATTTTCAATTAAACGAAAAATACTAGAGGAACCTTTGTGGGCCCACAAACCCTAGAAACACCCTGGAAGCCTCGAAGAAATGCCAAAGTGGCACGAACTCCTATAAAATTCATTCCTAGAGTTCATTCCATCATTAATTATCATTATAAAGATAATCCCAAGCTAGTTTTGCAAAAACACACAAAGTTCCTGGGAGAACCTCTTAGAGCACCGAAAAGCCAAAAATGACCCGAATGTCCGGGAATTGATTTTAAGTGGCTATTACCTTGTATACATACTAATGACTTGTATACTACTTATAATTCATATTAGGAATTTAATTCCAGAAATTTACAAATTTTTACAAATTTTATATTAAAATATTAATAAAACCCTAAAAGGGGGCCATTTTAGTCAATTGACTAAGAATGGTCAAGAGGTCAAAGTTGACCCCTTGTACCCCATGGATCGGCAGCCACAAGGCAGGGGGGCCTGATTGAACTGAATTATTGACAAAAGGAGACTTAGTGGAGTGTTACTTTTCCATTTAATAAGAAATTAATACTTTTAACTTACCTTTTCCTTATTTCTTCATTATCCCTTCCTTATCTCTTGTCTCCAACGACTCCTTGCTCCTTCCTTCTGTCCCAGCCGAGCTCACATGCTCCCAGCTCACCATTGTTGAGCTTTGAAGCTATCTAGCAAGGAAATCAACCTAATTCACCTAAGGTAATGTTTATGGCATAAAATAGCTCATTTTCTTCCTTTCTTCAAGGGCTATCTTATAAGCTAACTTCTATACTCTTTACATGGCTCAATCTCAGTGTGTGGATGTTAGAGTAAGAGTTAAATTTGTTGGTAAGGGTTCTTGGAGCTAAGAACACAAAAAATCATCCTTTAAGGTAAAAATGAGCTTTAAGTTCATTTCATTCTTCTTGCTAACGGTTCTAATGGCTGACATTTTTGAGCTCTTTTACTTATTATCTTCCCCTAATCATGTTCATTCAGTAACTTCATCAAGATCTTCAAGGATTAGCCAAATCCAACCTTAAACACCATTTAGGTGTTTTCAAAGAGTAAGTCTTCTAGCCTTGTTCTTGTGTTGTTTGATCTACCACTTTTGCTTGTATTTGGACTAGGTTTAACACTCTTAATACATCTTCAAATTAGAGTCGAAAATACCTTGGGAAAGAGCTTAAAATCCTAAGGTAAAAACCTTGTTTTATGACTTATAATTACTCCCATGGTTAGATCAAGTTTAGATCTTAACTATGTCTTGTTTTTGTTGTCTAAAATCTGTTCAAGTGTTGTGGAGTTAGTTCCTCAAGCTGCCGTGACTTGAGAAGGCTTGAAAGCTTCTTAATCTAAGGTAAATTCCTTAATAACAAGTTATTATGTTCTATATCTTAAGCTATCAAAATTTTCGTGAGTGAATATAGTTAAGTGACTAATTTTGACTCTAAAAATGATATAGAACATTAGCTAAATTAATTAAGAGATTAATTAGCATAATTGTCAAATTTAAGGCATTATGTGGAAACTTTGTAATTTTGAGAAGCTACAAGTGAGGCCGTGAATTTATATTATTTTTGGGACATTTATGTGTAATTTATTTTGTGAGCAATGTTTGTAATAAGGCCATGTACTTTAGGCCATTTTATTTATTATTTAGTTTTAAATAGATTTTAGGTGATATTATATATTACTGAATGAATAAGGGTTAAGTGTAATTAAAAATCAAATTTGGGGGCTAAATAGTAATTAAGCCGAAATTAGAGGTTAAAGGATTTACAATAAAGTTTATAAGATTTTATAAAGTTTTAGGGTTAAATGGTAAATTTTGGAAACTTAGGGGTTAAACCGAAAATAGAGAAAGTAATGGTCAAAGAGGTATTATGGAGGTCAATCTTGACCATTGGGTAGTTTTGACCAAATTAGATAAGTTAAATAATTTATTTAAGGTTTTATAATAAGATAAGTATTTAATTGTAACATTTTTATCATATATGGGGTGTTTATGGTGATTACCGAAATTAAAGGGTGTACAAATGGTATTTTAAAACACCCATAGGCTATTAGGAATTTTTAGGATTTTATTGGGTTGAAATTGGAATTTAAATAAGCTATATATGTATAATTTATAGTTATTATGTCATGGTTATACTTTGGAAAAGTAAATGGGGTGGAAATGTAAATAACCGAAAGTTATGGGCTAGGAATGATATTTATAACCTCTTGGTATAGTTTGGTGATTTTTGAAATAATATAAGGTGTTTTAAAAAGGATAAGTGTATAATATATAGTTTTGATGATATTATGAAACTATATGTTATTAAATGGGTCAAATCGTAATTATAAAAGTTGGTGGTTAATAAATGAATTAGAACAGAATTTAAGGGCTGTTCGGATATTTGGGATATATATAACTATAGGTTATATTTAAATTAAGGTTTTAAAATGTTATATTATATGGTAATATAACATGGTATAAATTAAGGGGTGATTTTGGTAATAAACATAAAGATATGGTAAATTAATAAGATTGGTTAAATGGAAATACCTTTTCGGTAATTAACAATAGTTTTGTATAAAAACTATATGTTATAATCTATATAAGCAAAAGATATCATATTATATGATATTAGTATATGGTATAACATTACATAATGTTATGTGGTCAAAATAGAATTAAAATAAGTTATAGTGCTGTACCGAATTAATAAAGGTTGAAAATGAATTTTAGACTGGTCTACAATGTTATAAATGTTGTATCAATTATATGGTATTAATGTGGTTTAAATGGAATTAATATAAACAAGGGTATTCACATTAAATAATGTGACAAACTATAAATATATGAGATTTATAAACTAAGGTAAATATTGATAACCTTAGGAGTTGAAATTATACACATAAAATGTTATATATTGTTAAGATAATGATCTTAATATAGGTTGTGACAATATAACACAACTAATGGGAATAATTATCTCACATAAGATGATAAATGGGACATATGGTATAAGAGTTTATTAACTCATGAAACTTACCTATATTGGTAAATATATACATATTCGAGAATTGTATATAAGGATGGATATATTTTAGTTGAAACCATACCATATAATGGTGGAATTATTACATGAAAATAGTTTTAAACTATAAGTTATGGGTTTTTGAATTCAAATGTAATATTGCAAGGTTAATGGATATATAATACAATGAATTATAATAATGGTGGGATAATAATAATATACGATAACAATGCATTATACATGCAACAATAGGTTATAAAATATATTATGCATGCAACTGTAGGTTACAATACGTGTTTGTACATGCGATGAGACAATTGAATTAAATGACGAGAATGAATGAACTTATGTAAAGCGTAACGCTTATAAACTACTACGAGTTGGAAAGATATAAACTTTACGTTAAAACGTTAACCACGACGTTCTTATGAAACCAACTCCACTGTTAAACCAAAATATTACAAAACATTAAGTAAGGAGTTTAAAGGATAACGGTAACTTAACTAATAACAGTTGTTAGACGGGGATGTAGTACTGGGGTTACTGACATTTCTCAGAAATACCGAGTCAATTTGTCATGTGGATTGACACCTAGTGTTCCTCGTATTTTTTAGATCACCTTTCAGACGTGCGCGCTTGACAAGCTTAGAAGACTACACTGCACATCCTTGGTCTAAGGTGTAAGGTATGTGAAGAGGTTTGATCCGGTTGACCTAAGAAAGGGCCCGGAAACTGTTTGATAACTTGTATGTTATGTGTGCGGATATGTTCATATGATGATGTGTGTTAATGCGTTATTTAATTATGCGCGAGCGTCCTACGGACTAACACTATGTCGACTATAGATCGACTTATACATATGCGTTGATGTGATGACACATGGTTACTTGATATATACCTTTAGTATTAATATTAAGTATATGATACCTAAGTAAAACACTTAGGTACGAGATACGACAATGTCGTCTCTAGAGCATGGATCTCGAACATGAATATAACCTAGATTACTTCTAGGCATGCGTAAGACCCATTGGGCGGCTAAATGGTATAATGTAATCCCCATAAGACTAAGAGAATATCTTAAACTTATGAGAGAGTTGGTATGAGATGAGTGGAGGAATCCCGATAGTTTACGAACTACTTGGTTGCGCATTTGTGTTCACTGAGTGGTACCCGATCGGGTCCCGCTCTAGAAAATTACCCAACGAGCTCTATTGGATCGTGGGACAGGTGGTACCTATTATTGGTACATGGCTACGACCTTTATATGGACGCCTTACGAGGCAAAGTGAATAGTCAGGGGCCTCCGGACCTCTGGCGAAATGAGCACCTTTGTGTGTACGGGAGGACTACTGTCCATTGGTAAGGTTAACCGGGTAGTCCCAACATGACACCCACTGGTAATTAAATAAATATAGTTTGATGGAAGGGGCCTGAAGGCCAATAATATTAAATATGGAAACCGTTCGCTAAGGCGATTATACACTGTACTGTTATTATTCGATACGTTCGTTTATGTGACTGTTGTTTGTGATATTTAATGACTGTTGAATTGGATGGATGATTATATGTTTATGTATGGTTGTTACAGTTTTGATTATAACTGTAAATGGTAAAGCATGAAATCTAATATCAAGATGGTTAAAATGACAAGTGACCAATAGGGTCCAGACCCGCATACTCAGCGTTTATCGCTGAGCCTTTATGGCTTGTTGCAGGTTGCTGTTCATTGTTGAAGCCGAGTACGGGATCAGGGTAGATGCTCACTTGTCGACGGTTATAGTTTTTGGACTTAGTATGATGTATAGGATTTATCTAGTTGTCACAGCGGTTGGTAGTGCTGTTATTTTCGTTGTTGGATTTAGTTTATGCTTCGTTACTCGCATGGGCAAGTAATGCAGGTGACACCCGTGTGAGAGTTTATGTTGTTTATTCTTCCGCTGTAAGACGTCTTTTATTTATGCTACGTGAGGGATTATTACGTGCTTATTGAGAGGGGTGTTACAATATGTCCCATACACATGAAATATTTGCCATGAGTTATATCGTTAATATACCAAAAATACTCAATATTCATTGCTTAATTCAACATATCAATTGTATTTAATGACGCTATGCGTATATTGAATAAAAGTTAACAACGTATACTGTACATCTACGGCTATTGGCTATGGTTTTAGATACAGACAAATATTAGCCATAGGCATGAAACAATATATGCCATGTGTGTACAAATATATATGGCACTGACTTATGTAATATTTGCCACAAATGTAAATCGTTAATATACAAAAATACTCAATATTCATTGCTTAATTAAACAAATCAATTGTCTTTAATGAAGCTAAGTATATATTGGTTTGGCTAAAATTTTACAGATTATAATGTATATGTACGGCTAATAATCCCTTTAAGCTTAAGTTTTAGATACAGATTAATGTTAGCCATTGCTTCAAAATATATATGCCATGTATATACTAGTATATGATCCATACACGTGTGAAATATTTGCCACGAGTGTACATCGTTAATACATTCTTTCATTGTTCTTTCATTTAGGTTACATTTTTCAGTATATAAACACTTAAACTAATGGACACGGAATTGTTAGCTATACATATACTCTGAAATATTAGTCACTATATGTTAGAAATTATAGTTAATTTAATATACACAAATTGATTTAACTAATTTTAATTAATAAATTTCAATAATTTAAATATTAAAATAATTTTTCTAATGACCCTAAACCCTAAACTACAAACCCTAAAAACTTACCGAGTCAGTGTAGACATTATAAAGTATAAAACGGTTCATAAAAGATTACCCTACACCACACACCCTAGAAAAGCTAAAAATGTCGAAGTGCAGGTTTAAGGGGTCTACCACCCTAAACTACAAAAATTTGTCAAGTCAGTGACGACCTTGCAATCATGGTCAATATTATGTATATCTATGACATATATTTTTCGTTTGGATGACATATATTTATTAATGTTTATGGCTAATATTTTTTGTATATTAAATCTTAAACTAATTAATAAGAGATTATTAGTCATAAATATACCTAATTTTTTTTGTTAATTTAATATAACACAAACTGATTTAATTAATAAATTTTAAAGAACAAAATTACTTTTTAAAATTTTAAAAAGAAAAAATATCATTTCAAGTTGATAACTAAAGAAATATAATATTATGTATGCCGGTTTATAATGAATGATAATATAATGAGTTCATATATAGCATTAAAAGTTGAAACTATACTTTCATAAAATATAATAAAAAAAAACTAACTCATCGACGTCACTATCACCGCTCACCACAATCTACTCATCAGAATGAGATTACTTTGGTTTAATCCAACAGACTACACTAAGGCCTTTAGATAAAGCAAATTCCATGCCTTTTTACAAACCTGAGTGACATAACCACCATAACAATTTTCTTTTCTTTCATTTTCCCGATGGCGATGATGAGCAAATGATACCGAGATCGACTACGAGGAAACATCGCGTTCACATTTAAGCAGTAAGATATCGATGTTTTTAAATGTAGCTCTCACTTCTCGTTTATTTTAGCACCTAAGTTCTAAGACAGCCGTAGAACGTATTGAATAATATATGCATGCACTCTATAAAATTATTTCCCATGAATGTCTATCTTATTGTATTCAGCTGATCAAATCGCTGATTCACTAGCTCACGAAATGAGGACATCGACCTACGACGCACGCATTTGATACGTACTTTAATATTTAATGGATAAGTTTCTCACAACTAATTTTGTGGATTACTAATTACTAGAATTACGGACAATTACATTCAAGATAGTAATGCAATTCACCATCTAACGAACTCCATGATTACTATATGTGAAAGAGATCTTATCTGATTACCATTGAGAACTACCTCTGCAGAGCTAGCTATACTTTCAATCTGAAGAGAAAACGGGAGGCCATGTAGATGGAGTTGTAGTAGGTACCATTCTCCATCACGACTAGGGTGGTAATTCGGGTTAATGGGTCGGGTTGAAGCTCACTCATACCCGACCCGATTAAAATTGTATTGATCCATACCCGACCCAATAATATTCGGTTTATAAATTATTAACCCATACCCAACTCATATAAAATAATTAAACCCATACCCAACCCGTTTAACCCAATATAATTAGGCTATGCAAAATTTAAAAGACCTAAAATTAAATTTTTTATATGATTGCTCAAATAGAGTTACAAATGAATGAAATCATACATTCAATATGGTAGATATTCCAGAGTTTTCATTATCCTCCGTCTTTTTTCTTTTTCCACATACATGTCGTGCTCAGTAACACTTAACAGAAGAAGGTGATGTGTACACGTCTGGGCCAAATATAACCGTATTTTCTCCTTCATAATATAGAATCAAAACATAGACAAAAATTTTCAGAGTACATAAGAGATAGGACCACAGTGGGAGTTGTGGAATATGAGAGAGCAGCACACTGTCTTTTGACAATCCACATAACGAACACTCTTGTTTTTGCTTTATAAAGAAATGCAACAAAGTAATATTATCAAATAAACAACCTCTCATCAAATGATACTACATACTCCCTCCGTCCCAGTAGCAGAGTCCACTTACACATTTGCACGCAAATTAAGAAAACAAATTTAACAACTTTCCTTTCCCATATTACCCACCTAACATACACAGAGATAGATAGAGAGAGAGAAAATTAAACAGTCTCGTTTCTACGTATGTGAGAGGGTATTAATAGAATTTCATTTAGAAAATAGACCCTGACTTGGGACAAAAGAAAAATGGAAAGAGGACTCTGTAATTAGGACGGAGGGAGTAATAATCTGTATTATACTAATAGTAGGTTAGCACTTACTTAGTAAAATATTTATTTTTATCTAATTATTTATTATTATTATTAATAAAATAAAATAAACGGGTCAGATTAACTACTGGTTAGGACTTTAAACCCATACCCAACCCACAAAGTTAATAGGTAATCATACCCGACCCATAATTAAATGGGTCAATAATCTGACCCAAACCCGCTATTTTCGGGTTGGGTATGGGTCCAGTTATCGGGTTGGGTAAAAATGGACACCCCTCATTATGACATTACGCTGGTAATCGTACGTACATTTTTTGATTTCAAAACTAGGTGAGTGTGTAAAAACATATATAAGTTATTCTTTTTGTATTAGAGTTTTGAACTAATAAACCAATTGATAAAGTGATTGACAATGTGTAAGCCAACTAATAATACGAATGATAATGCATAAACCAGCTAATTAACTAATTGATAATACTGTTTTGAATAAGCTTCATGAGTAAATAATACCTGAATAAGCTGAACTGATTTTCTCAACTAATAATAACTGGTTACATAAACCAGCTCAAATTTTAACAAAAAAGAATGAGCCTGAAATAACATCCGTACATCCAACGCGCAAAGATACAGCGAAAGAAAGCGAAACCGGCCAAGCCTGCTAGTACTGCTGCCGGTTTGGTGTTCTGCGCTGTGCTAGTGCTCTGATGGGTCGACAATGACCCAGTGATGTAGCAGCATTTATGAAATAACGTGTGGACTAATGCCAAACTATTCACTACCTTTTTGAATTGAATGGAAAAGTTGGTTACGTACAATATGTACAGTCTTATCATTTCCTTTCACTTCTCTCCAAAAAGTGAAATCAGATACTTCCAAGACTGAATTTTTCCTTCTCCCGACATCATTGGCCACTTGTTCAGTTCTTCGGATGGAAGATTACAAAAACAACGACCCCCTTTTTCCTTTCAACCCCATATAAAGGATAGGCTTAATCAATAGCTAACCGATTCCACTTATTAGCCCCAAACTACAACGACTTCCACTTGCCCACTTGATTCTTGATAGTGATAGGGTTCGTTTATGATCACCCATATTTCTCATTACATAATAGGTTTGCAATTCAAATATGACTCTATGTTCAAGGAGAAAGCAGCTTCAATCCGAATGGGAATATGAATTTCTTCCAAATTCGAACAATAGATAGAATTAACGTTATACATCTTAGCAACTAGCTAGGAAAGCAAAAGATTAAAAGGTTCATAGACCATATTACATACATATATAACTATCTAAAGAATAAGAATGGTTTTTGAAAGTTAGGTAGTCTTGACTAGCCTCATTCGCATCAACCAGTGAGTTTCCGAACGTTATTTTCTCTAAATTTTTTTAGATATTGTCAAAGTAGATGCAGTAGTTACCTGCACATAGTGCTAATTCTATTATAAAACAAGCTGCCTTGATCAACCCCGGGTGCACATTAATTATAAGTGTTTTCCAAATTCTTGTTAAGAGCTAGAATTAGGTTACAGATGAATCCCTTATAAGACCATAGAATTTTGTTAGTTTATTTTTCTTACAAAAGACTTGAATGGTGATAGAAATAAAGCCATCATGAGGAGGACATGCACCAAGGAGATATGTTTCATTCAACATGCCTCTTAATAAAAGCTCAACAAAAGCAAGCTTCAATGAAAGATTTGTTGTTTCTACCAAGTAAGATTAGAATCATGTCTACATTTATTCCTTGCATCCTAATATCTCCCACATTAAATTAGTCACTGAAAATAACTTAATGCTACCCTCTTTTTGCTTTATAGATAAACTAATCAATAATAACTTCATTATCAATATTTAGAATGTCAGTAATATAAAAAACTTGAGTCCAAGTTGAAGAAAACAACCAAGCCCCCACTAGTAGAAAAATGGTCTATCTCAGCGCCCCTAGTGCATCGGTTGTAAAAAGAACCACTGAGATTAAGCGTTTTTTAAAATCTCGCTAACTTATCTCAACGGTTCTTACTTGTAACCGCCAGATAGAGCCCTTTTATAAAAAACAAACTTATCGCGGGGGTTCCTCCTAAAAACCGAACTGACCTATCTCAACGGTTTTTAGGAGGAACCGTCGTGATAGGTCTGTTAAATATAAACCCAGCGCGTGACTCCAGCCTCCTTCTCCATCTTCAACCTAGCTAATCCCTTTCTGTGTGCGAAGTCGAAGAAGATGACATCGATTCCTAGCAACGCCTACGACTGCCACCGCCACCGCCATCTTCTCCTTCCGCGCGCGCCACCAGCCTTCGCCGCCACCGTTGCTAGCACCTATCACTGAGAGTTCGCAGACGCGATATCCTAGAAACAAAGGCATTGGGTTCAAAACTTACATACTACCGTATTGCAAAAAAATTATTTAGACCCTCAGTATGTTAGGATTTACTAAATTTCTAGACATCCTTTTTTTTGATAGTTTACTGCCAATGGCAGTTTTGGGGCAAAGTACGCTTCAAGAAGAAGCACTTGCCAAGTTACAGAGACACTAGGTATAACAAAAACAATACAAAATAGAACAATAACAAACAAAACACACGAGAGAAAGAGTCAATAAGTAAAACATGGATCAAAGTGAGAGGGAGATTAGAACTCTAATGAGAGACTATCAGAGAGACTAGATGTCGAGGTCTCCGGGCGATTTTCTTTTTTCCTTCAACCCTTGCAATTCTTCTCGCGGGCCTTCGAGAGATTTTGAAAGGTTCTGAATAGATAATAAGGGGTTCAGAATATGCACCTTTAGACGCTTACTAAAACCAAGACAAGCAACTGCCTCTTTGTTGGCAATTTTATCGGCCGTGTCTTTCCCAATTAAGCTAGCACCGATATCATAATAAGTTCGCATAGAGTCAGGTATTTCATGTGGCAATGGAATCATGGTGGGATGGTCTGATGTACTACTGCCACATGGACTGTGTCAATCGCTTCATTAGGTTCAGAGTTGACTAATTCAATATGAGAATCCACCCTATGACTGAGTGAGCTTCATGAAACATCACACACACCACCAGGAGCATCGTCAATGTTCTCAGATGCAAGATGGGCAGATAGAGCAAGTTGGTCCTATAGGGTCTGATCTGGAGAGCACGTCAGACAATTAATGAATCCACCTGATTATTGGGACCATCTTCAGGAAAACCGTATTCAAGCAAACGCAGAGTTCCAAGACAACCCAGTGCATCAGAGCTCTCACGATTCTTAAACTTGTTAGATTATATATATTTCTAGCATAATCTTTTCTATCCTTTTACTGTCTTTATTAGTTTAGTTATTTAGGCTAAGTTTCCAATTGGGTGTCTTTATTAGTTTAGTTATTTAGGCTAAGTTTCCAATTGGGTGTCTTTATTAGTTTAGTTATTTAGGCTAAGTTTCCAATTGGGTGTCTTTATTAGTTTAGTTATTTAGGCTAAGTTCCAATTGGGTGTCTTTATTAGTTTAGACTAAGTTTCCAATTAGTTGTTTCCTATTAGGAAACACCCTCTTGTATAAATACCCATCCTGGTTATTCACAATACATACAAGAATTCTTTCTTTCATAATGCTTTCATCCCTATTTCTACGCTTTTGCTTTCTCGATCCTATATACATTTCTTCGCAAACATTCATTTAACCCTCCATTCAATTTCCAATCTTTCCTTCTTGGTCCTCGCTCATCTCCAACGATTTCTTCAGTATTACTCAACTTTGAGCCACTTATATATACATATATACAACACTCAAAACAATGAGTTTGAGAATCTATGACTGTGATCGGTTTTGATAGTTGGAATTCCACTTGTTCCTTTCCTTCCAGCGAGAGAACCTGAATTTTTTATTTTTATTAATAGACTAAAATGGTGCTGGATGTATCAATTTTCAATGTTACCTAAAAATGGATAGAAATCGATAGGTGATTGATGAATCTGTATTGGACTATCGGTTGGTGATAGATTTTCGTTTTGTCATTTATCTAGCATGTGTTTATTATCTAATTTATTATTTGTGACTTAAATATCTGTTTTATTCGACACTTTTAAAAGAAAAAAAAATTAATTACAATCTATGATAAGTTTTTGTTATTGATTTTATCACTGATTATTGTTATAATATTAGCCTCATGTCCAATAATGCACTTGTGATTGTATTTTCGTTGGACTTGATTTCAGTGTTAACAATGAATTTTGCATCGTTATGATAGCAATAAAGATTAATGTTCTTGTATAGTATTTTGGTCAAATGTCAAATTCAAAGTTTTTAAGTTCACATGTGACATATTAGACTAATGGAAACACGTTCACATGTCACATGTTTTATTGGGTCCCACGGATCACATTTGAGCTTAAAAAACTTTGGATTTCACGTTAGACCAAAATATAACACATTAACATCGTCCATGTAATGTTTCAATAATTTTGGACAACATCTGAACAAAAAAAAATGTCAGATGTAAAACAAGGAAAACTATATGGGTGGAGGGGGAAAAAATTATGTTTGAAACCTCTTGAATTAGATATGTAATTTCACCAACAGGGATATAATTTTTCCTTTAAATAATATATATATAAGTTTTTAAACCCGGCCCAATTCTAGCACCCAAAAGTCAAAACCAATAAAATATTCATCCCTCATCTTATGGCCCCATTCTTTTGCATCTAGGTGACAGTTTATACTAGCTGATATTAATTGATGGCTGAATGTAAAAGAATGTGTTGAAATGGTCAACCAAGTCAAACATATTAAATCAGTTGCATGAGAGACAATATGAGTTTAAATAGCTACTAGCTGATATTAACTGATTTGACTGATAACTGATTGTAAAAGAATGAACTGAAGTGATTAATCAAACTAATAGTATATAAACTAGCTGAATGGTGAAGAAAAGAATGAGACCTATAAAATATAAAAATTGAGCCACAGATATTATAAATAGGTCGAACGGGTTACTTGGGCTGGTGGATTCATGAATAATGTGTAACTAATAGATTGACGGATGAGGTAATGATCTAGCCTATGCATTAACATCCCTATTAGTGAGTTGTGTGTGTGCTTAAATACATGATCATTGCCCATTGCCCATTGCCCAATAATCAGATTCGAATCCGAGATGTAGTAGTTTATACTTTGATCATTCCCAACGTCCAGCGAGCTTAACCTAAAGCGCTCCCTCTTCTCTAAAATTCGTTGGCACTCATCATAAACATATATTATGCTCAGTTTATGCGCTACATAACTACATATATGTTTTTTTATTCATACATTTGATATGTCAAAACTGTATTGGTATATACAAAGACACATATTAAACTGTATTGGTATATAGTGAGTTGTTTAATAAATTTACAAAATTTTTACTTTTAGTATTTACAAATTGTAGTGCTAAAAATACAGTCAAGATAATTATATGATTGTAGGAGTGATGATATATTATCAGACAAAAGATGCAACAAGAGTAGTGGTATTGAATTGCCTTTTTGTATTCACATGCGCATCACTCGAATTCTTTGACGTTACACGCTACACAGTCACACACACTCGACTCGAGCTTAAAGCTAAGTAAAAACATGGACTTGTCGGCCCATGAGAGATAGGATCAATCAATCTACGATAAATCACTTTCAATCTCTATTATTCACCGTTTCTTTTTTTCTTCCGAAAATTACCTCTAAATGTTAGCTCAAATTGTTCCATGATCTCCAATAATGCGTGGGGGAACAAAAACCAAATAGAGAGATGACGACAACAAAAATATAGCCTCAATTATTTGAGGTGGGGAAAAAGAGATAACATAGCACGAGACTACATTACCATATATAGATTGACTTTTGGAAATTAAGAGATAGCTCATAAAAATTGTAACTTTAAAACACCAAAAAATAAATAAAATTAATTCATGGATGGCTGTTAATTGTCATCAACTTTGTAGTTGTGTGAATTGATGACCGAGTCTGGTTGAGATTGATCGTTTCATATCACATGCTTTGCAGGCAGCGGACCATCCAACTATTTTGCAAATAAGGCAGACTAACTTTACATATTAAATGCCTCTTTCCTCCCTCCCTCCATCTTCCAACTGGCACCAGTGCGTCACTACTGATGTAACGCACTTCACCTTTTTGGATTTAAGAAGGGAGAAGAAGTGAAGAAGAATTTGATTATTTCCTCATCTTGGATTTCAACTCACATCCTCCGTTGGTTGCCAGATGACTATTGAATTTGACATTTTAGTACTTACCTTACCTCACTTCACCCTCCGGCCGGCCCAGTATGGGTAGTTTCCACTTCCAGCTTAGCTTGTCCAGTTTCTTTCTTCACCGACATTAATTAGCTAATCTTGCAAGGTCCAACCAAATACACGTGTTATGTCACAGATGTGAAAAGTGTCACCTACCCTACCCTAATTCCCTTGTTAATTAGTTTGATCATCGATCGATTGATAACTAAGACATCCTACCCTAATTAAGAAAAAAACTCATGAGCTATTATAGTTGAAAAAAGGAAAGGGGAAAAAGGAACAAATAGCCAACAGATAACCACGAAAATCGAAAGCTACATATCGACACTTTTCCGCCGTCCTTCCAGGAGTATGTATATGTCTATGTCTCTATTTTTAATTTTCTTTCCAATATGTGAAATTAATAACCTTTCCTTTTTTATAATCAAGTTACTGTTATGCTGATTACGATACGAGTATAGTTAGAAAGCTTTCAATGGTCAGATGTGGAAGTTCCTCTCAATTCAACAACAAAGGACCTGGACCACAAGGGCGGTACGCTGTGACTTTTACTAGTGTGGAAGATTTGAATTTCAACGCTCATCCAATTGATTGCAAGATGGTCCCACGTACTGGTAAAAAGGTAGATTTGTCTTTATGTTAAGTGTTAACAGAGGAAGGAGAGGGGACAGATCATCTCAGACAGTAGTGTCTTTGTTTAGATAGATTCTTACATAATCCGGCGCCCATCTATATATGATATGATGATGACCAGGCTATATAACAAACTTCCCATCTCCGCATCCTTCAAGAAGTGAACAAACAGCTCCTCTCCTTAATTCATTGCTCTTCAAATCTGTTATCTTATCGATCCACACCACCAATAATTAAGTTGGACAAAGGGATCATCTTCCTTAACCATCGATCCCTAGCTAATTACCCTCCCCTTCTTCCTAGTTCCTTCCCCCCTAAAAAAACCCAGCCATGGAAGCATTTCATGAAAAAACTCTGTTTCACCCACATCTCATCAAGAATCCATTAACATCAGAGACTCACTCTCAAACCTCATCTTACAAGGTGGATCAACCACCCCTCTCGATTTCATCTTCTCTTACTGCCAAACCACAACCCAGAAGGAGTAAAACCAGCAATGGAACCATTAGGAAGTTCAGTCTACCTCACACAGAGAGATCTTCTTCACAAGTTCCTACAACAAAACAAATCCTCAATTACCTCAATCCCTTCAAAAAAAACTAACTACCAAAAAAACCCTTACTATAGTTTCAACACCAACAACAGTTTATTATTACTTAACTCTCCCACAACAAGAAAAAACACTACAGAGGAGTACGCCAAAGACAATGGGGGAATGGGTAGCCGAGATCAGACTACCACAGAACAGGATGAGAGTATGGCTAGGAACATATGAATCTCCCGAAGCTGCTGCATACGCTTACGATCGAGCATCGTATAAGCTCAGAGGAGAGTACGCGCGTCTCAACTTCCCAAATCTCAAGGATCCGAGTAGTTTAGGTGTTGGAGATTCCGGGAAAATGAATGAGTTGAAGGCTACCGTGGATGGTAAGATTCATACAATTTGTCGGCGGTTAAGGAAAGAAAAAGCTGCTGCTGCTTTTCATAAGGGGAAGAAGAAACAACACTCATCGGCGGACGTTAATGATGATCATGAGTATAAAACAGGGGAAAGGTTGATGACGTGTCTCCGTCGTGTACCACAACATCGTTGTCCACATCTTCTGTTGTTAATGAGAGTGGGTATTGGGGTAGTAGTAGCAGTGATCAGTTTGGATCGTCATCTTCTACGTCATCCTCATCATCAATCAAAAAGGTGTAGAAGAAAACATATTCTGGAGTGGGATAAGTTCTTCTCCAAGTAATACTACTGATTCGATAATTACAACCCAGTTGAAGGAATGATAGAAGGAGGAGGAGAAGATGATGATGAGTTGTTGGGCTGCTATTCTCTAGCTACTATGCCGTCTATGATCCGGATTTGATTTGGCAAGTGTTGGCCAATTAATAGGTTTGATTAATCATTAAATCAGGTCATGATATATGTAGACAAGTTAGCATATTAATTGCTAGCATTAATCTAATTTAAGGTAAAAGTGCATAGCTTAGCTTTATCAGTTAGGCTGTATCCTTTGTATGGTAGACAGAACACCGGCCCGGCCGCCATATTTAAGGTTTTAACATATGATACATGCTAGTATTCTTCGATTGAACATGTAGCCAGCAGTCAACATTTTCTGGAGGTTTTGGGCGGGTGATTAATTATCGAACCTCAGAATCTTCTCTATAAAAGCTCCGAGTCTTCTTTCTAATCCCCGCTTTCTTGCTACTCATGGTCGAAAAGTTTCTTATTACCCTATTTCGGATATCTTTCATGCAATCCTCGGGTTCAAATTCAATACTAGTCCAGAATGGAAGGATGACATTGTTTAGCTATTAGAGATGTGTAACACAATTGGGTCTGATTTCATTGGAATAATTCGTTTGTTTCTTAAGTTTTGTATGTTTATTAGCTATTGAAACGTTAAGTTTTGCTGATAATGGCATTAAGTCTAGATGATAGAAGAAGTCTAACTGCCTAAAGGATTCTAACTACGACATAAGATTTCTTGGAGAGTTCCAGAAGCTAGGAAGTGAATCTCTATTATAAAACGTTGAGAAATACAAGGAAATAACTGTCACACACGTTCACATATGACTAACTCCAGTAATCAAGGTGAATCATGGTAGACGACACACCCGACCCGACCATCATATTTAAGGTTTTAACAGAGAGGGATGCTTCTAACTACATTCTTCAAGGATTCCATTACCCTACTACAGCCAGTTACTATCAAAAAACAAAAAAGCTACTGACCTGTTCTGATGCCAAAAGATCATGTATTATGGTGTTATTACTACTATATATAAGGTCACACATTTGGCCTTCTTTATTTCAGACACAAATGAAAGATAATGGTTAGAATTAATACTAATCCGTTAAGTTGCCCTTGTGTAGTTAATTGGTTTTATCTTACATTTAATGTCTTATTCACAAAGAGTTTCACGAAAGTTGAAGATGCATTAATGGATGCATTTGTGTGGTGTAAATTAATGATGTATGAAGCATTTGGTTTTCTAACATTGTGAAAAGACATTATAATCCTTGAAAGAAGAAGTTAGACTTCTGGCTTTCTAGACACCCAAGTGTTATTTCTAAGTGTTAATGGATGATGTTAATGAGGTTGTAACTGTTGTAACTTGTACACCATTATGTGGCAGCTATTATTGGACTAATTTAGGAATAAGTGAAGGGTTAAGATCTATCGCTATAAATAGATCTAGAAACCCGTAGCTTATAACCATCCCTACTTGTGGGGATTGCATCCAAGAGAGTCAATGGTGGTTCTATAAGAACTCAAAAGGGACTCGGGTAAAAACACTAAGGGAAACCACGGATGAATGGGTTGGTTGGGTAATCTTCATATTATAAACTTGTAATCCTCATCCTCTTAATGAAATGTTCTCACTCCTCTCGTGGACGTAGGTCATGTAGAACCGAATCACGTATATTTTGTGTCACTTATTTTACCATTACATTATCTTATGGTTTTTTTTTTCTTCGGAGACTATGTCAATCACACCATGATCCTAGGAAAATGGATCCAAATTCCAACAATATTACACATGCCCGTATACTTCGATTGAACATATAGCCAGCAGTCAAACTTTACCGGAGGTTTTGGACAGGTGATTAATTATAATTATGGCTGTAAAAAACGGTACGGTGCGACCGTTTATATGGCTTATCGCCCATTTTTATAATAAAACATATTGACACGACCGTATGGAGTCCATCTTATCAAACACTCCATTTTACAGCGGCATATAACCGTATAATATCTGTATTTTCGTATTTACTGTATTTTTAAAGAATGCAGTATAAACTATTGAAGACAACGATTGATGGGAGCAAAAAGAAGACTATTTTTTTTCATTTAAATCCCTAATTAATGAAAATAACGTTGACCTTATACAAGGTTTTACTATAGAAAAATGATGATATAAGCACCACCACCACAATTAACTAAAATCAAATATTTGTAAGGGAAAAATTATAATTATACCAATAACTCTTTTATGGTACTACTTTTTGTTCCTTTTTTTTTTACTTAATAGTGGTGTGACTTTTTCATAAAATTCACCTATGTAGCTTATTATATCACTCAATAAAACTTCTACAAAATTCTTATGATTTAAGGATGTGATTAATTTATAAAATATAAATATATAATTTGAAGGTATTAATAACAAAAATACAAATATTATGCACGAAGTACAACATAATTCATACTTTGTAAATATTTATTATAAGTTTTTTATTATTTAAGTATTAACATTCCATCCGTATTAGTTCTCCGTATCAATTCTTCCGCATAACATATATTCTCAATAGTCCGTACTGAACTACCGTAACTTTTTTACGACCTTGATTATAATTGACCATAGAATCATCTTCTAAAAAACTCCAAGATTTTCTTTCTTATCCTCGCTTTCTTGCTACTCATGGTCTAAAAGTTTCTTATTACCCTATTTCGGATATCTTTCATGCAATGCAATCCTCGGGTTCAAATTCAATACCAGTCCGGTATAGATGGCATTGATTAGCTGAATTATCCCTATTAATCAAGAGATGTGTAAAAAACTTGGGTCTGGTTTAATGGTGGCCATCGGGTCCGGTTCTACCCGGAACCGGCGGTTCTACCCGGAACCGATTGGAACCGGAATCGGCCGGGAACCGGTGGGAACCGGAACCGGAACCGAACCGCCTCAGCCGGTTCCGAATACGAATACATGTTTTGAGATTCGGGCCCGAACCGGGCCCGGGCCCGGAACCGGAACCGCCTGGAACCGCCTGGAACCGCCTGGAACCGTAGTCGGATTCGGAACCGGGAACCGGAACCGAGAACCGGAACCGGTGGAACGGAACAGGAACCGCCACGGAACCGGTTGAAGTTACCGTTGGAATCGGGCCAAAACGACGTCGTTTTGGGTCTCGGGCGCGCGCTCCTCTGAAGAAAATAGATGTACTCTTTTCCTTATTAGGGTTTTCCCAATGGGTTTTTACCTAATAAGGTTTTAATGAGGCAGTGAATCATATAATAAAATTCTCTTTGTTCTTATTTTTTGTAAATTTAATAAAAATTCCTAAGTCTTTGTTTCTTACATATTTAAGATTATAAACTTGAAGAATAACCTATCTAGGAGTAAAGTGGATGAAAAGAGCAACGTGTGCGCTCAAACGGATCTCAAATCGGAGCCTAAAACGAAGCAACTGGAGCCTATTGAATCTTTCCGGAACCGCTCCGGAACCGGTCGGAAACCGATTAGAGCCGGAACCGGAACGGAACCGGCCGGAACCGGTTTTTTTGACCGAATCCGAAGCGAATCCAGATTTCAGAACCGGAACCGGAACCGGGCCGGAACCGCCCAGACCGGTTCCGAATACGAATACACATTTTCCGGAACCGGAACCGATGGAACCGAACCGGAACCGGAACCGGTGGAACCGGACCCGTGGCCACCATTCTGGTTTACATACTTCAATCTTCTTAGATGTCAAGGAGTCCAAGGCAAGGAATTTGATGAGAATGGTCGTTTTAATTAATATGGACCAAATGCTTGCGGCGTAGGACATCGAAAATCGTGTTATGCTGAATCAGCCACGTCGATCAACCCAGCAAACATGCGAGCGGAAGATAATGCATTGCAATTTGCAAACATATGCGAGGTGCATGACATATAACATAAGTACTTATATGGATTCTTGTCATGTGTACTCACTAGTAGAAAAAACATTTTAAATGACGCACTTTAAACCACGGTTATACTCATAACCGTCATTTAAAAACTTTATACCACGGTTATGATCATAACCGTCACATAAAGTGTCGGCGCGAGATTTTATACCACGGTTCCACTTAGAACCGTCGTATATAGCACTTTATATACCACGGTTCTGACAGAACCGTCATATATAGTTACGCGATTTATTATATACCACGGTTATAGGTCGAACCGTCATATATACTTTGACCCCTTGCATTATATACCACGGTTTTGTGACAACCGTCGTTTTTAGTCATGGTAAAAAAACTTTAAATGACGGTTTCTTGGTAGAACCGTGGTATATAGTCTAAGCGGGAATTCAAATTTTCGGCGAAAATTAACGCGGCTCTTTCCCCTTCTCCAATTAGATATATTGCTCTCACTGTTTTACAACCAACATTGTCGAACAAATCGAACATGCTCTCAACTCTTCTTCTCTTCAACTTCGCATTTTTTTTTTTTGCAACTCACCGGCGAACATGGAACAATGCTCCTCTTCTTCATGCTCTGCGCCTCTTCTTCTTCAACTTTGCAACCCACCGGCAAACTGGAAAACAAGGAACACATGCGACTCTCTTCATGCTTTGCGCCTCTTCTTGACGGTAATTTTTGCGAACAAGTAACAAATGCTCCGCGCCTCTTCTCACGGTAATATTTGCGAACAAGGAACAATGCTCTTCTTCATCTTCATTGTAATTTTGCAACCCAACCGGCGAACACGGTAATTTTGTAACCCACCGACGAACAAGGAATACAACATTCACTCATTTATTTTGCAATCCTAATTCGCATACAAGGAACATACATGTTCTGCATTCTGCAGTGTTGAGCTCTGTTGAATTAGTTGAAGGCGGCGCTAAAATCGCCGGCGTTTTTTAAACGAAAAAAAAAACTATAAACCACGGTTTTACGAATAACCGTGGTTTATTAGTTCATTTTATAACCTAAATACCACGGTTCTACACAATAACCGTCATTAATAATCACTTTATACCACGGTTCGGGCTTAAAACCGTGGTATAAAGTCAATGATCTCATGGGGAAAAAAGGGTCTTAAACGACGGTTCAAAGGAACCGTGGTATTAAATCCCTTTTAAACGACGGTTTTTGAACCGTGGTATATAGGTTTTAGCTATATGCGACGCCAGTATAAAACCACGGTTTCTAACCGTGGTATATAGGCAAAATAACCGTCATTAAAAACATTTTTCCACTAGTGACTCGGTACATCATGCATGTCCTGTATAGTATTTCTTTTCAATATGGTACTTAACCCCAAGTACGAACAGAGTAAAGGGCCGAAAAGAAAAGTGTTGTAATTAACCATAACACCCCGCATTGAATATGCTAAGTAGCCCTATTGTTAAAATAAATACTATTCTGTATATATGTAACCACCCACGTTGATAGTGTAAATCTTTATATATATACATTCATAATACAATATCAGTGGTGCTTTTACTAAATACTCTATAACATGGTATTAGCCTAGAAATTCTCCCCAGATCCTCAAATCTCTCCTTACACATCATAACAGTTTTTTTACATGTTGCCGGTCAATTCTTCCGGCTAGCATCACAACAACCTGCGCCCACTCTCTCCCCAATTTTCTTTCTCCATCACGATTCTTCCAGCTATGCAACCAGCGCACACCACCGCGCCTTCTTTGCCTTTCACGATTCTGCAGCAATGGCCGACCAACCCCCTTCCCCACCCACTCCCAAAATACCATTCTGGCCTCTCCTCCTCACTCACCCCCTCGTCGAGAAAACTCCCCACTGGTTCCAGCCTCTTCTTCCACACCTGTCGCTGTCTCTAGTAACTGACTCAGAACTTTTGTTTGGGGTAAATTTTTTTTTTAACACTATTGTTTTTTAAAGCATTATCTTATTTTGTATTTTTCAAAAATTTATAAGAATATTTTAAAAATTTCAAAAATTTCGGGGGCATGCCCCCCGGCCCCCTCTAGAACCACCCCTGGCTGTCGCAGTCAACAAGCCTTACACGTAAACTCAATAACCAATCACGTGCGCATCGAGCTTACCCAAAATCCACCAAACTACACTCTATAGCGCCACCTCTTCCTAGTTACCCTCAGAAAATTCAACCTCCTCTCCCACGTCGATGGCACCCCACCTCGGTCTGATGACAGTTGGTCTCTTCTAGACTTTAATCTTTTATCCTAGATTTACGAACAATTCACCCAGACATCTTCAGTCTTATTCTGCGCCCAAATCTATGCCTGTTAAATCGTATTTTCGTATCATGTAAATGATAGAAACAATACACGACACGAATGTACATGAAGATACACGATACACGACATGAAAATATTTTCGTGTACCGAATTCTATATACGAATACGAAATTCAAAATACTTGTAAACGAAACGAAATATACGAAATTTATTCATGTATACACGAATGACATGTGTACACGAATCACATGTGTACGTGAACTAATGAACTAAATAATTAACACGTATACAAAGAAATACCAAAACATTATATTTACACGAATTAATGAAATAAAATAAGTGACACAAAATTTATTCGTCTATACATGAAATTTATAGGTATATTTCGTGTGTCGTGGTATTTCGTGTATACACGATATGTATACAATTAGATACGACACACGACACGTTAATAAATAATGTATATACAATATACGACATGAAATTCGTTTCGTGTATAAAATTAAATACCTATACATGCTAATATCATGTCATGTTTCGGGTCATATATTCATTTCGTTACTTTTTGGCCAGACCTACCCAAATCCCACCGCCTATGAAGTCTGAACTTCCATCGAGGACTTGTTTCGCAACAACAAAAGGCGCACGCAATACAACTAGAAGCAGAATTTCGTGGACTTCGCCAGGGCTCCATGACAATAAATGATTATTGTATGCAACTAAAGACCCTTACCGATGCGTTATCCGATGTGGAAACCCCTGTTTCTGACGAGAATCTCGTCCTCTAAACAATCAACGGGCTCAACGACAATCCTAGGGAAATGGATTCAAAATCCTAACAATATTGCACATGCCCGTATACTTCAATTGAACATATAGCCAACAGTCAACATTATTTACCAGAGGTTTTTGACGGGTGATTAATTATAATTGACCATAGAATCATCTTCTAAAAAAACTCCGATATCTTCTTTCTTATCCTCGTCTCTTGGTACTCATGGTCTAAAAAGTTTCTTATTACCTTATTTCGGATATCTTTCATGCAATGCAATCCTCGGGTTCAAATTCAATACTAGTCCAGTATGGATGGCATTGTTTAGCTGTATTATTCATATTAATCAAGAGATGTGTAACAAACTTGGGTCTGGTTTACAATTCAACCTTCTTAGATGTTGGGACTCCAAGGCCAAGTACTTTAGGATAGAGCTGTCAAAATTTGACCCAACCCGAAAACCCGTCCGTTTTATCAGAACCCGAACCCGATTGAAACCCGAAAATATTTAAATATAATAAACCCGAACCAGATTGGGTAAAACCTGAAATGACCCGAACCTGAAATGACCCGAAAAATTATAACCCGAAACCGACCCGAACCCGAAATGACCTGAAATAATAGTAAATAAAAAATTATCCAAACTCGAATAACATGAAGTAATTGTGTCCATAAATTGTCCCAAACCTGAATGACCTAAATAAATATGACAAAAAACTTGATTCAAACTTAGTATAGAATAGGCATTGTATTGAAAGTTGTAATCTATATGTTGTATATTCTTATAGAAAATTAGGTATATATTTATATTATAATTTTTTTAAAAAATATTAACTATGACCCGAAATAACCGAAACCCGATTCTATCCGAACCCGAATGACCCGAACCCGAAATGACCCGAAAGTTTAATGATCCGAACGAATATTGACCCAAAACCCGAACGGATAACCCGTTTGACAGACCTACTTTAGGATCATTTCCTCTCGGTTAGAATTTGATGAGAATGGTCCTTTTAATTAAGGGAAAATTCACAATATACACTTTTTTCTTTCATAATTCACATATACCCTGTTGGTTTCGTAATTCAACTTTAAACATTCTCAAATGTTGTCCAAATTGATAAAAATTTATATGGACGATGCTAAAGTGTTATATTTTGATACAATATCAAATTTTAAGTTCTTTAAACTCACATGTGACTTATGGGACCTAATGAAAATTGTGACATATTCATTGGATCCCACATGTCACATATGAGCTTAAAAAACTTTAAATTTAATATTGGACCAAAATATAGCACGTTAGCATCGTCCATGTAAAGTTTTATCAAATTTAAATAACATTTAAACATGTTTTAAAGTTAAATTATGAAAATCAATAAAAAATATATTATGAATTACAAAAAAAAATTATTGTGAATTGCATGCAGCGTAGGACATCGAAATCGTGTTATACTGAATTAGCCACGTCGATCAACCCAGCAAACATGCGTGCGGAAGATAAATTTGCAAACATATGCGAGGTGCATGACATATAACATAAGTACTTATATGGATTCTTGTCATGTTTACTCGGTACATCATGCATGTCCTGTATATATAGTATTCCTTTTCAATATGGTACTTAATTAGTACTTACCCCAAGTACGAACAGAGTAAAGGACCGATAAGTGTTGTAATTACCCATAGGCCGCGTAACCCGCATTGAACATGCTAAGTAGCTGGTCAAGTAAAACATACGTACAGTTCTAGTATTTTGCTAGAGTTATGTTCTTGTAATCCGTCTTCGAGGACGATGAAATTCTACTTTTTTACCCGTTACTATAAAATGATTTCTGTCAATTGTTTTAATCCGCGTACTGCGATACACCATTTCCCTGTTATAACTGTTTTGAAAGCCTTTTTTAGTTATGTGTTAGTATATATGACACGAGCAGTGGCGGAGCTACTTGAAGCATTAGGGGGCTTGGCCCCCCCAACCTTTTGACAAAAAAATTGAAAGTACATATGCTAGATTACTCATGTGAATGACAATAAATAATGATATTTTAGATAATAAAAAAAATATCAAGTAAAGTAAATATATTATGTGTCAATTATCTGTCATTAACGGTAAATACTCAATCATATTTTATGTTGTTTCTAATCTACTCATTTCCAATCAAATGTCACCTTACTATAAATGCAAATCCTTAATGTTTGGTTTATTCCAATTACTTTACCGAGTAGATTGTTAAAGGACTTTCATATTAATGGTTGATTTTGTTTACAAAATTCTTTTTGGGCTAACTCCTTGATGATTGTATTTCTGATTTTTTTTAAATACAAATTTTTACAGTATATTAGTAACTTATTTTCATTGTTTCCACTTGACTCCTTAATAATTTGATCATTACCATAAATGCTTATTTACTAATTTGAAAAATATACTGAATTTCTTATCAATTAATTAGAGAGCCATTTTTAGTATATGCTATATTTTTTAGGGTGTTATTACTCCATTCTATTCTCAATAGATATGTCTTTTCATTATTTTAAAAATGATAAGCATGTTTAAATCCTATAATTTTCATCTCTACCCCTTGTCTTTTCTATCACATTCTACCTTTTAATATGTTTCAACTTATAATGCAAAAAAGTAAGAGCGAAATTGTCAACAGCTAAAAAAAATCTATATTTAAACAAGATGAAGTATTTTTCTTGGATTAGTGTATATGTTATGAAGACTTGCTAAGTTATTAGTACCATCATTTAATTGTTTACTTCGTTGTTCTTTGACATTGATGTTATATAATAGTGATTTTTTATTTCTTAATATACTATTCCTTCTATAATACTGAATATCTTAGACAATTTACATAGTTTACATATAAAAAAATGTATATTTAAATAGTTGAATACCATTAATATATATAGCTAAAAATAATTTTTGTTAATATTTTTTGGCCCCCCTAAGTTCCAAATCCTGCTCCGCCCCTGGACACGAGGTGGTTTATTCTTGTCATTTGGGTATGGGTTATTCTTTAATAACATACTATCACATATAAAATAATAAAAAATAGGAGAGATTTGATCTTCTTTTAGAAAAAAGTACATTGGCTATGAGTTATTCTTAATAACATATTATCACATATAAAACAACAAAAATGCAAATAGTCAAAAAGATATCAACAAGCAAGCAGAGAATCGATCTTTCTTTTTAGAAAAAATTACATTGTCCACCTATGAGATATTAAGAACTTACAATACTTATTCATTAGTATTGTAATTGACTTAAAATCTACAATGGGTTGGGTTGACAATAACAGGTCCCATCATTCAGGGGTTAGGGGGGGGGGGGGGGCGTAGCCCACTCATATGTTGACAAAACCGGTCATCACAAAGAAGTTCAGACATTGTTTGAACTTAGCTTAAGTTTTCAAGTGCTAGGAAATCAACCCTCTCCCCAGTTAGTAGATTTGTTTTTGTAGAATTAGCGGAGATTTTCTGTCAAGGTGGAGATTATTGTAATTAACTTAAAATCTATAATGGGTTGGGCTGACAATTACAGGCCAGACCCCATCATTCAGGGGTTTGAGGAAGGGGATAGTCCCTCATATTGTAGAATGATGCCCCCGGGTGCAGGGGGCTTCGCCCCCGCCGCATAGTGCGGTACGAGTTTTGGGCCCGTATTGGATTTTTTTTTTGGGTTGAGTCTATGTTAATCAATAAACAGTTGCCTTAGGGTTGTAAATATATTCTTTTGCACAGAGTAATACGAAACCCTAAAAACACAGTTTCCTCAAAATCGTTCTTTGCTCTCTTCATTTCCTTCTTCGAAGTCTCTCTATTTTCACTCGATTTTACAAACAACGAGCTTTAAAAATTCATAATGCCCACTCATCACTACTAACGAAAAATATCGTTACCAAAAATTAAAAGTTGTAACTAAACTAATTATTTGTAACGATAAAAGTCGTTACATGTGGTTGCAAGAGGTGGTGTAACGAAAGATCAAATCATTTATTGTAACGACTTTTAGTCATTATTAAAAGTTATATTGTTACTAAAAATATTATTTTGTAACAACTATATTGTTACTGTAGTCTCAATTTATTCGAAGCTTTAGTACTATCTTTGGTAACGAAATATTTGTAACTAATAAAATTTATGATAACGATTTAAAGTTGTTACAAAAACCTTCGTAGCCAAGTAACAAGATTTAATTGGTGCATATACTTAATAAAATGAGTTGAAATCAAATATGTTGGAAAAATTACCTTAGTGGAAAACATAGACAGCACAAAGTTTGAAAGAAACCCTAAATTTACATTATATGATTTCTAAAGAGTCAAATAAAAATATCTAAAAATAAAGAAATAAAAAATAAAACTAAAGATAGGACGGTGAACATTATTTAATTCCTTATAAATTTTCCAAGATTCTCTACAATTCCTATCTCTAGCATCGGATGTAAATTGATGTTTTTTTATTAGTTTACATTGGCAAATTGTTTTTATCAATGTAATATTTACTTATATATTCAATTTCATCTTATTTTAATAAGTATATGAGTTGGACATTGTAATATTCCAATATCTCATTGGTAGGGGTGGATCCAAAAGGGGGAGTAGGGCGTCGACTGCTAGATATCTTAGCGGGAAGTGTTTTTTTACTATTATTTCAACGTTTGGACCTGCTTTAGACGTTTTAATCTCTATTGACAGGTATTTGACCTATTTTCATTAGTTTAGATCTTTTTTTAAAATGTTTGTATGTGACTGACATTGAACTACATTCATATTTATTTGACCGGTATTGCCAAACCTCGACGGGTCTTAACTAACTTTAAACACAATTAACTAACGTTGAACCTAATATAGCAGATGGCGGGTAAAGGTAAAGGGTTATTCGGTATGTTTAGAGGTAGGGGTAGGGGCAGTAGCTTATCTGAGCACGGTGAGGCGTAATCACAGGCCCTACACCCTTGCGGGACCGACAACTGGAGCGAAGAGGCGTGTAGTTGAGGATCGCCAGCGAGAGCTAGAGGAGCAGAAGCGTCAGAGCGAGGAGGCGGAGCGGCAACAACAACAATAGATGTAGATGACACCGCAATCGGGCTCTTGTAGTCAGGTTGCTCATTAGGTGGTCGGAGCTGGCACGGTTGTCGTACAAACCAATAGGGGCGGGGGGCATCATGGCCTGTAGTCGCACCGACCATGATGGTTGGTCCTTATCGGGAGGAGGCAGACACTGATGAGCCGAAGATCCTAGAGGATTGGTTACTTGATGGACTATTGTCCTTGGAGGTCCTGTGATTATGAGTCTGATCCATAGTTTTGGTGCTCACGTTGCGCTTGGCATGTAGCAGGGAGTGGTATATTTCCTCTTTTAATTTTTTGATAACTTTAGTGCGATAGGATAGGAAATGTCATATAATTGTGACATTTGTTAAAATATTGAGCTGGAGAAGAGACGTCTTAGCTTCAGTTCATTTTCTTCACTTAACCATCATTATCCACCACGTTCTACCACCACTCACGCCAATTCCACCACCACACATCATCGATCATCACACAACACACCACAATTGTTACACCTCACTTCTGATAGAAGATCGACGTGAAAATGGAAACAGAGTAGGGATCTGGAGTCAAACTTGCACATTGGAGTTTTCTTTTCCTTTCTCTTATTTTATTTAATGTTTTTCTATTATTTTTCATGTTTTTATCATCATGTTAGAGTGGTTAGATAAGCTCCCCGGATTGGGGTAGCATACTGGATCTTTAGATTTATTTTGTAATATTTTCTCTGATTATAAATGCAATAGTTTAGTTCATGTTTTTCATACGCTTTAATTCTCTGATCAATTATTAAAGTGACAGTTGTAGTTTTCTAATCAAAATATGACACTAATATTAGTTAACAAGACATAATAAGTTAAACCGGATATAAACGACTAGAAGCTTGGTTTGCCTATAGGTTAATCTGTCTCCAATAGGAATTGTAAATAATGTAATTGATTAAAAATTGACTTAGGCATGGTTTGTGGCTTGTTGTTTATGTCAATTAGGATTCGCTGTACAGGGACCGATCAATGGATTAATTATAATTTTGAGTTTATTACAAATATAGGGGAAAGTTTATTAATAGATGTATGAAGGGATGGTTTGCTAAACAATCTGGGGGTGCTTCCTTAGATTTGGAGTTCAACCTTTATCTCTTAAGTTAGTTTATTATATTGTTTTATTATTTTATATTTGTTTATTGAGTCAGTCATTTAATTAGATTAATTAAACCCTAAAAAGTGACATTTCCTATTTTTTAGTTGGTTTAGGTTTCTTAGTTAATTTAATAGTCTGACAATTAATTGAAAGAGGTCCTAAGATTGACAAACCACTCATTCACTATTTATGCAAATAACAGATACACTGTCTAGGTGGTAAAGACATGGTTCACATTATATTTTTTTACCATGTACAATGCCTAACATTAAGATTTTTGAAATTGTCTTTAGCCCAAAGGTGCCTAGCCTGGACAAGATCATAATTGCTAATACCCGGGGTCCAAGAGGTTCCCTCTTCCAAGAAATATATGGTTTATCCCCACTTTCACCAAGTTTTTATTTTGTCTCCCTATTGCCATAATCACCAACATGAATTCTCCCCTCTCCCAGTTTTGAGGAGAGGACTAGATAAAAAGCCCATGCACTGGAAAATTAGAGTGCTATGAGTAATCATTGTGAGTAGAAAGGATTGGGTTTTCGCTAGATTTTTTATTTTAATCTTGCCCTATTAGGAAAATAAATTTGATCATAGTTAAAAAATCTTGGGTCCATAGTGGCCAAAGTTATGAAGGTCTTGTATTTCCCCAATTTCAGTATTTTGCAGGCCACTTCTAGCCGCAAAGACAGTCCTAAATGAAATCTATGTTGGAGAGTTTGAAAATCATTAAAATTGGCATAGTTAGAAGCATTGGTAATGGTTTAGATTCTAATATCTGGGAGTCACCTTGGTCCCCATAGCTCATACGTTCAAACCAATCACCTTAAACCCTTGAACTCTCTCTTGACCAAAGGCAGCCATCTTTTGCTTCCATATGGGGTGGGAGATCTTCCAGACTCCTGATCCTGGCTCTACTCCGCTTCTAGTGACTATTTTGTGAAATCTGCCAGACTATCCTCCACAATGAAAGACCATCAAAAGCTCCCTTTCACAAGGCCCGTGCTATCTAGAAAATAGTTAAGCTCCTCGATAACTTCCCCCTCCCCCAAGGTTAGACTGTTCTGCTAGAAATTACTGAAGTAAATTGTCCCATTCGCTGGTAATATTGCCAGGAGAACTGGTGCCTCTGAGTTATGCCATTTTTGTGGTGATACCGATACTAATATCCATGCCCTTTTTTCAGTGTTGGACAATGAAAGATCACTGGAACAATATTGAGGCTATGACTAATCCCCCCATCCCATCAGGAAAGAGCTCTTCAGGATTAGGTTATTGCCAAATCCTGCGTTAGTCTTAGGAAAAGTTTGCACAAATTGCAAACCTTCTTTAGGCAGTTTATGATGCTAAAATTCGAAGTAAACATGACTCGTATCTAGCTATATTACTAAGTATTGATTCAAATTGGTTTTGTTAATGCTTATCAGAGAACAATGCAACATCAAGTATCGTAGCATCCAAGCTCCTGATTTTGTTGCCTCAAATTATTCTTTTTCGTTGATTACTTGTTGTCACAAGAAATTTGGCAGACTTGATCTAACTAATGGAGTTTTGATGAATCCTTTGGGGGAATTCCTTGTTGACTTCAACAAAAAACTCCGAGCATCTCTAAATGATGTTGATATTGAGATTCAAACGTTGGTTTCTGGGTTAAGAAGGGCCACATGGGAAGATATTTCAAAGATCAACAACAAGATTAATCTTTTAAAAGTTATAGAGACTTGCACCATGATTCAGCAACGATCTTCTTCGATTGTCAAAGAGCTCCCTTGTTTTGATTGGATTTTATCGACAATTGATTGTGTGAATTTATTGTTTTGTAATATGAATTATTCTAATTTCCTTCCTTTCCTAGTTAGTAAGTGTTTTAATAGCTCTAATGTTTGGTCTTGGTAGGACAAATCTTCTATCTCAATTAGGGTGTTGCAAGCATGTCTACTTGCAAATGCTAATCACCATACTGTTGATGTATATATGTTTAATATTATGGTATGAAAGGTTTCAAGTTTACTAAAAAAAAAGATATATGTAACAAGGGTTAAAGTGGTTATATATTTTGAATACTTGGTAACTAATAACACCAGAATGTGTTATCGATGGTGGTGAAAGTGTACTTCCCTTCTTTCTTTAGACCATGAAAAGTGTATACTGTATACTGTATACATATCAGGATTCTTTAATAGGTTGGCTCTCATGTACTTATTTTACTCATTAGAACTTTTTAAATATACTGTATACCATATAAATATTCTTTTAATAGGTTAGCTCTCATCTTCTTATTTACTCATTAACTTTTTTTTTATATTTTGGATTTTGAATCCTTTGACTTTTCGGATTCTTTAAGAGGCTAGCTCTCATGATCTTATTTGGCTCATTAGAACTTTTTTTTAATATTTATGGATTTTGAATCCTAGTACTTTCTGATTTGTTTATCGAGAGAATTTCTAAAATTCTCTTACTAGTTATGTTTTTTCGACAGAAGAACTTATTGTATATAGTATGATCTTTATTTATGGATCAAGTATCTATTAAAAAAAAAAACAAAACTACATTTACATCAATAACATTAACTACTAACTAACTAACTAACAAAACTACTAGAAGAAATCTCTCTCCTTTTACCTTAAACTAAATTAGATTAACCTTGTTTGTTATTGACACCATACTCGCAAGCATGCTAAGTTCTCTCTGTTACCTATGGAGAACTTCCGCAGCTCCGTTATCCCTCAAAAATAAAAGATTTAGCGGACTAGTTAACCCACTCAATTAGTTTGCCAATACTTGCCAAATCAGATCCGGGTCATAAGACGGCATGATATTTAGCGAATAGCAGCAATCCAACAACTCAGGGTCATCTTCTCCCATGATTCCGTAGTTAATCGAATCAGTCGTACTTGGAGAAGAAGAACTCATCGGCGCACTATAATTACTCCAGAGCACGTCGTCGTCTTCTACAACACTTTTTTGTGATAACGATCCCATCTCATTCCCCGTGACTGCGGACGACAACGAAGAGCTTGATGATGTTGTTATGGTACACGACGAAGACACGTCATCCCTTGCCTTCTCACCCCCGCAATTGCCCGTATACTGTTTACTTTTCCGAGCAGCATTCTTGTTAGCTACCTTTTCTTTCCTCAACCGCCGGCATATGGTCTGGATCTTAGTATCCACAGCGCTTTCAACGCATTCATCTTTCCAGAATCTCCAAGACCTAAAGCTCTCGGATCCGTTAGATGGGGAAATGGAATTGAGACGCGCGTATTCTCCTCTAAGCTTATACGCTGCACGGTCATACGCGTACGCGGCGGTTTCAGGAGAGTCGTAGGTACCAAGCCATACTCTCATCCTGTTCTGAGGAAGTCTGATCTCAGCTACCAATTTCCCCACTGCTTTGGCGTACCTTGTGTTGCTTTTTCTTGTTGTTGGAGGTGAAGGGAAAGGTAAGCGAGCTGTCGCTGGTGTTAAAATTGTAGTAAGGGTTTTGGTAGTGAGTTTTTGTAGGAGAGATCCAGGTAGGGGAGGACTTGTTTTCTTGCAGGAACTTGTTAAGAAGATCTCTCTGTCTGAGGTAGACTGAACTTCCTAGAGGCATTATGGCTGATTTTGTTGCTGCTGCAGGGGATTGACAGTATATGAAAGATGGAATCAAGCGTGTTGGCTGAACCGCCTTGTAAAATGATTGAGAGTGAGTCTCTGATGTTATTTGGTTCTAATTGAGCTGTGGAAAACAGAGCTATTTCTAGGTATGCTTCCATGAATGAGGTTAGTATAGTACGGATACAAAATGAGATCGGTGAGAAATTTGCTGGTTTTTCTGAGAGAAAGGAGGGAAGCTTAAAAGATGATCCCTTCTTTCATCCACTGAATCAAGCTGAGAAAGGAAAGGAGTGGCGCAGTCATGGAATTAGGTTGGGTGGATTGGTGTTCCTCTGTTTCTGAGTTTCTCCTGATAAGTGATATATAGAGGGCGGATGTGATTTGATGTGAAAGCTCATCAAATACTGAGAAATGAAAAAAAATGATCTGTTGTCCCCTCTCCAGTCATCCTTCGGTTCACGTAAAGACATCACTCACCTTTTTTTACCTGTATGTCGGTATGTGTCTTGGGACGACGATGCTGCAATCAATTGGGACAGAAACAGAGAATAAATCAACTCAGCGTTGAAATTCATCCTTCCACCCTAGCTAGAGGGCCATCAACGGACTCAAGTCACAGTGTATACCGCCCAGTTGTCTTGTGGTCCTTCTCAAAATTGTTGATGAGAAGGTGAGGTTTTACATCTTACAATGGAAACTTCGTTACTTTTCTCATAGCCGATATATTATTGGAGCTTCTAGAAGAGACTGTAACGGGGTAAATAAAAAAGGTTAATTGATTTCAGAATCAAAGTGAGCTGCAACCGCCCGTTCAATAGACAAAGGAGAAGGGGAAGCCAAGAAAATTGAGAGAAACTGACATATAAACTTGGATATACATATTCTCTCATTCTTTTGCTATTTAAGTGACCGAATTTTGTGCTTGTACTTCACTAGAGACTTGAAAGGCGAGAAATTACTTGTAGGAAATTATGCATAACCTCCACCCATTGTAGCGGTATTAGATTTTTTTTTCAATGAAAACTATATTGATGTGTATATTAATGTATTGATTGAATTATGATGTTATTGAAATTATACTAGATGTATTGATTTATAAAAATTATATCACTATAATCCATCATAAGTAGGGGTGTTCATAACCGGTTAACCGGCTTTTCGGTTAACCGGTTAACCGGATTGTCGGTTAGTTAAATTTGATAACCGTAACCGGTTCATTTAGAAGCGGTTAACCGGGACCGGTTAATCGTCGGTTTCGGTGCGGTTTTACTGGTTTAACGGTTAACCGAAATGATGTAGATTTATGTGTTTTTTTCTTATAATTAGTAAATAATATGCGGTTTTTCCGGTTTTGATGTGATATTAAACCGGTTAACCGCCGATTTTGATAAGATTTTATTGATTTTGGTATAATTCTAACCATTAACTATATAATTGTATATTTATTTTTAGTAAATCTAATCATTAACCATATAGTTTTATATTTATACTCAAAAAAATAAAAAAATTAATAAATTAAATGCTTAAACGGTTTTTTCGGTTAACCGGATTCGTCAAAATCAATAACCGTAACCGGAACCGGAACCGGGAAACTAAACGGTTCGGTTAACCGAACCGGCAAATGATTTCGGTTAACCGGATTTCCGGTTTCGGTTTCACCGGTTCCGGTTTCGGTTTGACGGTCCCGGTTTTTCATGAACACCCCTAATCATAAGGTTGTAATTAAGGGTGAATGTTGATGAATTTTTTTGAATAAATTTTTGATAATTTTTATTTTTTTTTAATTTTAGACGATACATAATAGAATCACGTAACGGATTGAAGAGAAAGAAAAATTATTTCAATTCTTACGACGGTTTGTTTATGTAAGAGAAAAGAAAATGAATTAATAGTTAACGACCTTCGGTCAATAGTCAATAACAACCAATTACTGGTTTACATCCACCGGTTATTGGTCAATAGTCACCGGTCACCAGTTAAATAGTATGAGTGAAAGATAATCTCATTTCCTATTGTGAGAATCAATTTAGAGAGATTTGGGATAATTATATTCCCTTTCACATTCCTAATAATGATAAAACAAACAAGCACACACGAAATGAATATGTTTATCTTTTTAGATAAGTTATAACAAACGTCCACTAAAATCTAACAATTATTGTCATCAAATTGACCAGTTATAAATAATTATTTGTATTCATATACTGTTTTGTTCAATACTTACACTTTGGGATGAGCAGAGGAGTCGTGAGCAGATGAGAGGGAGGAGGAGACGTAGTAGTCCGGTGAATCGAGAAGGAGATCCGTCTGGTCGGGAAGGAGGGGCTTCTAGGGGGGCTTTTCTGAGCAGAGGCGGTTGTCGGGAGTCCAGGGTAAGCGCTTGGAGGCCTGGACAGAGGAAGTTGGGGCGGGAGACTCTGAGAGTCGGGGTTTCTCGCGGGATCCCTTGAGGCCAGATAGGAGGGCGGCGCTTCTTCTGGGGCGGCGTTTGTTGCAGGTGACGGGGGTCCTGGAAATGACGGTCAAGGGAGGTCCATATTTGTTGACAATCTTCATCTTTCTGTTGACGCCAGAGCCTTGCGGTGGCTTTCCGGTTGGACGGGCTGTTGAACGCGTTTTCATTTCGAGAGAAAATGGCGTCTAAATAACCAGTTGGCTTTTGCCTTTGTCTCGATGGCGTCGGCGTCGCAAGTAGAGCAGGCGGGGAGAGGAATAATGGCAGGATATTCATGGGTCGTAAGTTTTTGTTCGTCGGGCTAAATATGAGTCGAAGGGGACTACCGGTCCTGTTGATCAACCGGACTCTCAGATAGTAGGCAAGCGTAGCCATGGTGACTCTGGATTTGATGCGGTGTTACCCCAGACTCCAGCCGTAGCTGTTAGTGAAGATGGAGGCGAGTGTAATGTTGCGGTACCTCAGAGGGAGGTTGAAGCGGTGGCTGCTGTTTCTGAGTTTTCATTGCCAGTCGTAGCTGTTAGTAAAGATGGAGGCGATTGTACTGTTGCGGTGTCTCAAGAGGGTGGTGACGCGGTGGCTGGTGGCGCGTGCAAGGAGGGGGGTGGTGAGCAAGCGCCTGGCTCGGGGAGTCGTGACAGTCAACAAAAATTGCAAACTCATGTTAGTTGTTGCTGTTGCCGCGCGAGGTGCTCCCTGCCAGAGGAATATTCCCCATGTTCCAAGGAGGAGAAAGCAAAAGCAAAAGAAAGTGGTAATAAAGTTGGCGATTTTAATGAAGGATACTCAGTGGGTGGGCTGTGGAGCAGCGTGCCTTATTCTGCTTTAAGTTGGTGGTATCCAATTGCTGGTTATTGGGTAGGTCACCCGACGTTTGGGTTTGACCAGCCGGATGGTGGGCCCAACCACAAGGATGGGGACTGTGGCCAATTTATTCGAGTACGGGTTACAACCAAGCTGCATATGTGCAACAGTCACTTCCTTTTACGCATCCCAATGTCCAGCACTCGAATGATGTTGTCAATAAAACCCCGTGTCAGGGGACAATGGAGACTGTTGATCGGGTGCCAGTTTCAATCCGCAAGCCAGTTAGTATTAAGGTTTCGGGCCCCGATCCGTTATGGAGGATATTGTTAATAAAGCGAAGGGAGGGATGGAGGAGGAAGCCCAAGGATTCGATAGGCTTAATATTGATGTGGACATGGGGACCGGTCTTGGACATATTGGTAACGGGTCAGGTGATCGTGGGTTCGGAACAGATCAGAGTCTGGTGGTCCCCAGGTACAAGCGTTAGAGGAAGACCTGGAGGATGTTGGTCTTAGGAGCCTCTTCGAGGAGCCGGAGTTTCCCCCTGGTTTCGAGCCTGTTGGACCCACGTACCAAGAGCAGGAACCTGAAGATGACCCTGAGGAGGCAGCTATAAAAGAGGAAGCACGACAGACGCTCTTTTTGCCAAGCAGCTGGGATGCACCGTCCCTAACGAGAAGCTTACTCTTTCCAATTATGAAGAGCTCATTCGCAAGCAGAGAACGAGCTTTCGTCGAAGCGGCCACGTTGAGAGCGAAGAGTCAATAGAGGAGTCTGACAGATGCTCTAGGAGTTCAGGCAACGATAAGGGAAGAGAGTTAGTGGGACTAGACCCCTAGGTTTTAGTAAGTTCTCGAGAGTTCGTAAGGTGGCCATGAGGGGCAAGAAGAAGGCCAATAGAATTAAGGGTCCCTCTTATCTAATAAGATTAGTAGGGCTAGAAAGGTATGGTAGTCTTTTGCTGTTTTTCATTCTTATTCCGCTTTTGTGGCAATTGGGCCACGTGTTCTATCTGTCAAAATAGGCGAGAAAGGCATTTATGCCACAGTATTGCCATTGTAACTGGATTTTTCCAGCAATTATCAAAAAAAGAAGTTATATGATATCATAACAATAATTGTCTTAGTTTTTCTAATTTAGTTTATTTGCTTTAGCAAGAATATGGAGAAAACATTGAATTGATAAAGGTCCATAGTATTATCAACGGCTGATAAAAATATAAATTTATGATTTTTCTTAACAAACTTTAATAACTTTGTACTATAATTAAAAATAAATAGTAGTTTATTGTATAGGTTTTCTAAAAAACAATTAAGGGCACATGGTGTGAATTTAGTATTCTTTTTATTGAAATAAAGCTTAAATTGAATTAATTTTAAAAACCAACTATACAATTTAAGATATTATTATAACATTTCTCAAAATATGGAATTTCTTTATACTTTTTTAGTTGTTTGTTTGTACATGAAAAAAGAAAATGAATCATTCGTTCACAGTCACCAATAACCCATCATCACCGCCGATCAACAACCACCAAGTGTTCGTCAACATCCATATCGTTTTTTATTAGTGGTTATCAGTCATTGGTTAATAGTCACTGGTTATAGGAACAAGAATCGTAATCATAGTGAGATTTGGGGTCAATGAATTAAACTAACAAGAGGGTGGGTAGGTTACACTTCGCTTCGCATCGATGATCCTGAATTTTTCCACTTATGAATTATAAATCAGTCTCCTAAGAATAATGCAAAATATTATCGTTTACCCTAACGTAGAATCAGTAAGTACAACAAGCGAGAGTTTGATGAGACTTGACAAAAGGAAACTGCTTATCACTATTTAATTACTTTACAGTGAGGGTGTGTTCACTTGGGGGTATATAAGAAAGGGAAATGGAATCAGTAATTCCTTTCTGTAGTTTGTTTATAACATTTATTTATTACCTTTCCCCTTTTTTCAGTTTTAAAAACCCCCAAAATCCTCCTTCCCCATTCCCCCTAAAATCATGGGGAATAGTTTTCCCTTTCTTTCCTCTTCCAACATTTTCTCCCACCACGTAATCCAACATTGTTATTTCAAATAATGTTTAATTAACATAAATATTTTAAGAATTAAATATATATATATATATGAAATATGATGTTTATTCAAGTTTGAAATATAATTAATTAATAATAAATAAATAATCTATAAATTATTTATGAGTAACATATACTTGAATAAAAACTAAAAGTAAACAATTTATTTATAAGAAAATATGTTAAATGTTGTATGTATTAAATAAACTATTTGCAATGATTCATTTAGTTTTTTCGGTTATATACTAAATATTTCAATATATATGAATATGTATTAAATACTACATATAATAATATTTAAAACAAAATTTTAAAAATTTTAGATTTAAATATTATACCATAAAACTTTTAAAATACTTACTGATGTGAAATAAATGACTATATTATAAGTACTAAAAACTAAGTATAGTTGTTATTAATTATTTTATTATCATAAACAGTTCACTTTAATAAAAAAATGTTATTATTTATTTTATTGTAATAAACTTTGTATTATTGAAAATAATAATAATCGAACTAATTATTATTTAATTAAATGTGAACTATAATATTCTAGTTAATACCAAAAAATATTGAGAAATATAAAACAAGATATTAGTCTATAAAATTATTCTTAAAATATTAAACAGTATCTAATGTAGATATTAGATAAATTTTTATAATATATTGCAAATATTTTTGAATTATAACATAAATTGGATATAATTAATTATATTTTTTAATTTTGATTAAAGTGTTTATATCTTTATTGAATATATAATTAAGATTATGTTTAATTTATATATTGTTTAAATATAATATGTTTTTCAAATGAATGAACATGAATGATCATTTTGAGATTTGCAAACAAAATTTATTACATTATGTTAATATTGAATAAACCAGGTATAATTTTTTTTAAAGAAAGGGGTGATTCCCTTATATTCAAAACCAAACAACAACAAAAGGAATGACAGAATTCTATTCCGTTTCCAAGTTAAAACCAAACAAACTTTTTAATCAAAGGTAATCCCTTTCCTTTCCCCTCCATTCCCTTTCCTGATTCCATTCCGTTTCCATTGCTCGAAGTGAACGCACCCTGAATGTGTTGGTTACATATATTTTACATTTTTTTTGAAAATTTATACTCCCTCCGTACTGAATTGATCATCCTGTTTGCTTTATGGCACGTTTTTCCACTTTAATATTAAGCATATAAGATAAAATAATTTTATAAAACTAAATTTTGTAACATATAATTTATCATGTAAGAAATCATATACAAAACTTAAATTTTCAAAATCAATTCAGGACGGAGGGAGTAATATATTTAGATAACCCGTAGCGTACCAAATTCATGATCAATTTCTATTAAAAGTTCAATAAAAATAATTGTAACAAACATATTGATACTATTACTAAAATAGATTGTACAAAAAGGTGATGTTACAAAAAAAAAACAACAAATACTACCAAACATTAAAAATTAGTAAAAATTGAATTGATATATTAAAAAAAAAGCTTTTAAACCAAAAGACAACATACATATTGTAAGGGAACCAGGCCATAAAAACAGTTAGATGGGGCCCGTCGTGCATGTGATCGATCAAAACCCAGAGAGACAGACAGACCATTCAAGTCTTGAATTTACGAGTTGTAGAAAGTTGGAAATTGTTAACCCCACCCACCATGCTATTTTCGTTTCTACTATGCCACGCATGTGAATCAAACCTAACCCTTAATCCTCAAAAGTCAAATGCATAAATTTAAATAGATATGGTACCCTCGTGCTATGTTATCTCTTCTTCGTTCCCCACCTCAAAATAATTGAAGGTTGAGTGCTAGATTTTGTTTCGTCCTCATTTATCACTATTTAGTTCTCTATCTGAGCTTTTCCATTATTTGGTCCGTCCTGTGATCCAAAGAAACGCAGTGGGAAATTAACTCATGGAGTGATGAATACTGATAAATATGATACCCGATCGATTAACGTACGTCTCTATTTTGATTGATAATATACTATTATATAGCGTGTTGTGCGCGCATTGAAAAACATTTGTATTTTAGTAGTAGTAAGCTATTGATTGATAACGATACAGACATACTAATAGGGGAAAAAGATATATGACCTACTCTTTTATCACACTAGTTAGTTTATTTTCTATATATGTCATATATATTAATTATAATATCAACTTTTTTTTTAAAAAAAATTTCGACAAACAACTAATATCACCTACATATGTTCAGTTGAGAAGGAAAGTGATGTTGTAGTGATCGTTTATACACGCACAGATCATTGACCATTTGAATGATGAAGTTAGTGAACAATAAGTGAAGATGCAGGAACAAGTAGAATTCCATATTATTAACCCCATCACAGTCAAGAAACCGTATCATCTAGTGGTTCAAGTCGTTGTTGTTCAAGTCGTTGTTGGGGCTGATAATTGAGTTTGGCTAGCTGTTGATTAAGCCGGCTTATCCCTTCTGAGAGGTTGAGAAGCATTAAGAATATAGAGTTTTTGTAACCTATTGACAAGTGGCCGCGGCTGGTCATCAATGCAATGATAAGTGAAGAAAAAAAAGGTATGTTTTGGAAGTACTTGGAACTTTATTTTGAGAAGAAAAGGGTAGGCTGCTGCTGTGCTGAGTGCTGTGCTGTACTGCCTTTTTCGGTTTAGGCCCCATTCTTTTGCATGACTGATAATCTAGCTGATGTCAGTTGTCAGCTGAAAGTTAGAAAAAGTAGAGGAGAAAAAAAGTTGATATGACAATTGATGTACGTGACATATAGAGACAATAAACTAGACCTGGCAATTTGGGTCGCTGGGTCGGGTTGATATCAACCCTAACCCAACCCATTTAAAATATCATCAACCCATGCCCAACCCAAAAACGGATGGGTCAGAAAATCATGACCCTAACCCAACCCGTTTAAAATCCTTCAACCCTAACCCAACCCACCCAACCCATTTTTTAAGCATACAATAATTTAGACGGATTAGGAGTAGGCTTTAATAAAAAAATCCAAAAACATCCAGTGCTAACTAATTAGGATGAAACAAAAGGAAGAGAAGTAATCTTGCTTGATCGACCTAACTTTAAACGAATTTCATGTTATGCAAAGACTGTAAAAGTACTACATCAATTTCCCATGAATAGAATAACGCGTACTTTTTCCATAGGTTTATATTTATCAATCTGAGCATAAAGCTCTACCACTGCTGGGGAGAAATCCTATCTAGATATGCACATGATCCTATTCCTAGTGCTCTTAATAAAGAGGGAACGAAAATGAAAATCTTCATTATGCATTAGAGAAATATACTAAAGACAAATCTTCTAAAGTTAGAAATAATTTATAAACTGAGAGCTCAAAGCCTCAAACTATGACTAATAGTTTTAAAAAAATTACACCTGTGTAAAATGAGTGCTCATGCCTGAGAAAAGTAAAATCACAATCACTTAATCGTAACCAACAGTTGAGGAACTTCTATGTAGCACGATATGCGTATTGTTGGCTTCAGATTCACTAAGAGGTCTATAATCAAGATCCTACTTACAAAAAATACATATCACCTACTTTTGTTCACCGTTCTAGAAAATCCAAACATACATATATTCTCTAGAACAACTATGGCAGTGAGAATAAGAAAAACAAACCTTAGGCAGAGATGAAGAGCGGCATAGACATGAACAACGACGTAGAAAAGAAAAATGGATGTGAGTCTACAAGACGAGAGTATTTGAGTTTTCAACATTATGTTAAGGTCTATTTGGGCCCTTTGTTTGATATGCAGCTGGTTAGGCCGTTTGTGTAGTTAAAAGTATGTGATATTATTAAAGGTGGGATAGTCCAACTGCACTTGGGCTTAAGACTAAGGTATAGTTTCATCTGAAAATATATATATATATATATATATATATATATAATTGTGAATTAATTATCAACAAATATATTTTCGGGTTTCGGGTTGGGTCATGGGTTATGATCTCTACCCTAACCCAACCCACAAAATTAGCTTATTACCCTAACCCAACCCAAAAAATAGATGGGTCAATAATCAAGACCCTAACCCATAAAAATATGGGTTGGGTTCGGGTTGGGTTTCGGGTTGGGTCAAAATTGCCAGGTCTACAATAAACTAGCTGATCAAATAAACCCGGTGCAAAAGAATGGGGCCTTAATTGAAAAAGGTGCGCATGTGAAAACAATATACTATATCGTCCGGACTCATTTTAGCAAAGACGAAACTAGCATTTATATAGTTTAAAACTAGAAATTAAGAAACAACACATCCTGGGGAATAAATTAACAACTCGCTAATTTGACTGGACTAGCTCAAGAATGATGAATGAAAATAAACAAAGAGACCCGGCCATTAATATGCATGTTGTATCATCTAGCTACTAGCTAGTGGTAGCACAGAAGTCATTATTGTGTTTAATTTGGGGTTAAGCAAGCCTATCCTCTCTTCTCTTCTTTGTGTGAGATCGAGGTTCGGTGCAAGAAGTTTTTGTACCTTAATTAGGAACATCTTGTGTGATTGACAAGTGGCCGTCCCAACTTCTGAGTGCATGCGTGTCTCAACAAGACAATTGCATATGCAGATGTTAGTGTTTATATCTCCATTTTCCTTTAAAAAAAAATAGTGGAGAAATTAATCGACGCGAATTGAAATTGATGAGAAATGGTACTAATTGTTTGGGTTTACAAACCACCCATGTCGATAGAAGTACATCCGGCAATTTTGACCTAACCCGAACCTAATCCATATTTTTGCGGGTTAGGGTCTTGATTATTGACCCATCTATTTTTTGGGTTGGGTTAGGGTAATAAGTTAATTTTGTGGGTTGGATTAGGGTAGAGATCATAATCCATGACCCAACCCGAAACCCGAAAATATATTTGTTAACAATTAATTCACAATTATATATATATTATTTTCAGATGAAACTATACCTTAGCCTTAAGCCAAGTGCAGTTGGACCATCCCACCTTTAATAATATCACATACTTTTAACTAAACAAACGGCCTAACCAGCTGCATATCAAATACTCTCGTCTTGTAGACTCACATCCATTTTTCTTCTCTATGTCGTTGTTCATGTCTATGTCGCTCTTCATCTCTGCCCAAGGTTTAATTTTCTTATTCTCACTGTCATAGTTGTTCTTGAGAACATATGTATGTTTAGATTTTCTAGAATGGTGAACAAAAGTAGGTGATATGTATTTTTTGTAAGTAGGATCTTGATTATAGATCTCTTAGTGAATTCTGAAGCCAACAGTACGGATAGTGTGCTGCATAGAAGTTCCTCAACTGTTAATAACGATTAAGTGATTGTGATTTTACTTTTCTCATGCATGAGCACTCATTTTAAACAGGTGTAATTATTTTTAAAACTATTAGTCATAGTTTGAGGCTTTGAGCTCTCAATCTATAAATTATTTCTAACATTAGAAGATTTGTCTTTAGTATATTTCTCTAATGCATAATGAAGATTTTCATTTTCGTTCCCTCTTTATTAAGGGCACTAGGATCATGTGCATATCTAGATAGGTTTCCTCCCCAACAGTGGTAGAGCTTTATGCTCAGATTGATAAATATAAACTTATGGAAAAAATACGTGCTATTCTATTCATGGGAAATTGGTGTAGTACGTTTTCATTCTTTGCATAACATGAAGTTCATTTTAAGTTGGGTCGATCAAGCAAGATTACTTCTCTTCCTTTTGTTTCATCCTAATTAGTTAGCACTGGATGTTTTAGGATTTTTTTATTAAAGTCTACTCCTAATCCGTCTAAATTATTGTATGCTTAAAAAATGGGTTGGGGGGTTGGGTTAGGGTTGAAGGATTTTAAACGGGTTAGGTTAGGGTCATGATTTTCTGATCTATCCATTTTTGGGTTGGGCATGGGTTGATGATATTTTAAATGGGTTGAGTTAGGGTTGATATCAACCCGACCCAGCGACCCAAATTGCCAGGTCTAGATAGAAGGGAAAAAAAAGGTAGTATGTTTTAGAAGTAGTACTTGATTTGGAGAATGGGAAAAGTTAGGTGTGCCGACGACGACTGACATCGATTTTAATACAAAAAGGTGGTGAGTACTGGATAGTTTGGTTGGTTGAATCATACGAAAGTTAATTACTCCATCTGCTATACTGCGTTGTCTGGCGATCGATCAGAGCACCAGCACCTCAATGATCCGGCAGATGTACTGGCATGGACGGTTGCGTTTTCTTTTCATGCTATATAGCTCTAGCTTTGCGCGTTGGACGTACACGTACACGTACACGTTGCTGAATTATGTCCGTACGAGGAGTAATAAATTGAAGGGTAATTAATTATACTGGCCTACAAACCTACAAAAAGTTTTCTTTTCTCCGATGTATACGGTACGGACTGAAAATGTTGTGAACCAACAACATACATAGCATACTTAACGATAACATGTTAAGTAGTCTAAAAAAGATAATCTCTGCACAGCAGCGTATCTATACATTCTCTTGTAAACATCCTGAATTTAAGTCGAATGTTCTCCACCGAATTCAATATTGTACTCAACTCCGTTTGATTAGATTTATTAATTCTGTAATTCTGTGTGGAGTCTGTTTGATTAACATGACACAGTTTGTTTTCTAATTTATCCAACAACTACAAATCACTTGACTACCAATATTCCAAAGTATTTCTATTTAATGTGATGTGTGGTGGTATAATGAGTCCTTGGATGTTGAATTAGACCAGCACTTTAAACTATACAACTGTATGCTATTTTGCTGCAAGCAAATTTGGGTGTTCATAAAATCAGTTATCATCAGACTGATCATATTCTTTTTCTAACTACTAGTATGTACCAAATCCTCGCGGCGCCCCCGTATAGGACATCAAATTCGTGTAATTGTAAATTATCCACGTCGATCGACTTAACTAGCATGCAACACATCCAAGGAAAACGAAAAACATATCAGTATAGAATAGGATATGAGATTCAGTGAGAGTATGAGACCCAGGCAAGGTCACCTATTTATATTATATATATGCCATTAAGATATGCCACTAAAATGTCAGGACGAATAAACTAACATAACTAAATGCTAACCAAAAATGTTAGGAGAGTATTAATTATATGGATTCATCATTAATGAGTGGTAGATTTCTTTTCAGTACGACATTTTCGCCCTTTATTACGCCATCCAAACAAATAAAAGGAGGGATAGCTACATTTAAAAGCATTTTGTCCTTGAGTTTCTGTTCAAAGTAAGAATAACACCAAACACGTTTTAAAGGTCAATAATAATAGAGTAAATTATTCAGAACCCCTTGAGAATTTGGGATATTACAGTTAATCCCCTTGTGTTTATCATAATTATTGGTAACCACCTCAAGGTTAAGGTATCTTTGACTACGATCCCCCAAACTATAACTCTGTTATCAGAAAGTTAACTACGTGTTAATCTATCAACTTAATCACAATAATAATGTCAGGCTCGACAACAAAACTGCTTATTCAACATCGTCTAACTCTCTCTCTCTCATCCCACTTTAGATGCATTTTTGAGGCAGGGTTGACATTTTTAGGAAAATAACAATGTTGATTAAGTAGTGTTTTTTGTCCAGTCTGACATTATTAATGTAATTAAGCTGATAGGTCAACACGTTGTTAACTTCCTGATAACATAATTATAGTTTAGGGGCTCGTAGTCAAAGATATCTTAACCTCGAGGTAGTTACCAGTAATTATGATAAACACAAGGGGTTAACTGTAATATTCTAAGTAATTTACTCATAATAATAAGTTAAGGTACACATAATCATTATTTACACGGGTAGTTTCACTTAGACAAAATTTAAGGTGAATTAATCATTAGAAGTATTATCTACTTTTCATATTTCACTTAATACATTAACCACATCAGCTTTGACAAACATCAATGACCCAGAAAATCTCTTACTTGAGAGACCAGTTGTTTGGTAGCTAACACGATACGATGTTTGATCCTTTTTTAATCACAAAATATGGTTCATAAGGAAAGAAAGAAAAATGAAAGCTAGTAGGTGTACATGTCTTCGTTTCTTTCGATCCCGCTGCCCAAGCCTGGTAGATGAAGCTACTATTCTGCAAGCCCAAATAAGCCCACATTTCTTTTTTTATTTTCCAAGTTAAACAAGCCCATAATTCACTACAGAAAAAAAAACACACACACACGAAGAAAAAGACGATTCAAAAGAAATGGACGTTTTTCTCGTCCTCGAAGCCACAAAAGAACCGATCAACTTCCAGTTGTAGTTGTTCGCGGTGTAAGGCGACTTATATATCTCGAGTCGAATAAGCTTGCATTAAGCTTGTACTTGAAGAATCTCTTATTTTAGTTAATATGTTGCTGCTCCATCTCCAATGTTGTAACTTGTATTCAACCATATCTCTGTGGTGGGATTCTTGTTCGCCATCAATCTATGTTTGGATTCTAATGACTATTGATTAATTAATATTGTATTGTTTGGTGGGTAGTAATGCTTAATCGAATTGGGGTTATTTGCTGTGAATTGTTTGGGAACTAAAAATCTGACAAGTAGCTTAATTCCCTGCTGTAAATTGATTGTAATTTACTCGACCTTGTAGCGATGCTTCAAATCAGAAGTTATGGGTGGCCATGTAAGTAAATGTCATCTTTGCAGCAAAATTAATGGTGAATCTTTTTTTCTCTGTGTATGTTGTGTGCCAGGTTCAGCGACTTGAATTCACGTTGTTAGTTTATTACTTTTGATTGTGTTTTAACTTTTTTAAAGATGGAGCTAGTAGAACTACCATATATGATCTTGGAAGTTACTCTGCAGTTTATGCTCTCCACTGGATTAATTGACTAATTAATCTGTTATGCTCATAAAATATGAGTCATGTAACCATAATGTACGACAAAATGCTCAGACCATTTTTAGCAGGCAATTGCTGTTGTTAGGTTTTATGTTCGAAAGATACATAATTTTTTAGTTTAAAATAATAAAGGGACGTTGTCCCTAGTCAACTCATCGTTTAAGCACCTGCTTAACCAAAATTTCCTATGTCGATGGGACTTAATAAATAGTAATGACCATGAATAATGATGAATGTGAGCCCACACATGGTTGTCTTCTTAGGCATTTAGAGGCTGCAAATTAAGGGACTCGAGTCTGCCTTTGCATCCTAGCCTTGTTGGTGCTCGCAACAGATCATAGCTCCACCTGGCTTGTTCCTTGTCTTGGACAAATTAGGGAAGTATGTAGATTGGCGTTGTCTTATTTCCTAGATCTACTAGCCATTACTATCAGATAGCAAAACAAGTCAAAGAACTTGCCACATTACTTTCTATGAGGAGGAAAGGTTCCTCCCTTGTTCTCTGTGTTGCCAACCCACTAAGGCTATGATCCTGATGTCCCCTTAGGTCTTCTAGCCTCATTATTGAGCTAATTGGAGAGAAAGAGCATGTTCGGGAGGCTTTTGAAGTAGTCGAAATGGAGAGTGGAGGAGGATGAGATCTCTTTAGCAATGTGTTGTCTATATAAAAATGTCATGTCCCTAGTCCCTTCCCTAGGTCTCGTAGCTTAATGAGAGTGATTGTAAAATTGAAGAAATGTCTTGAGAATCCAACCATTCATAATTTGTGAGGTGGGTCTAGCTGCTAACTCTCGCTTAACGTGGCTATAATCTAGTGTCTACCTAAGCTTTGATCATGTGTCTAATATCTTGTTTAGTTTTGAAATGGGGGTGCATGTATTGGTAAGATGTCTACATTAAGTGATGTTGCTGTTTTTTACTTAACAATGAGGTGTTCTTTCTAGAGTTATAGTGCGTAGATTGGTGAACTTCGTATGGTTTATGAGTTACTTCATCAAGTTCAAATTGAAGAATGTTATATATTTAACTTCACTAGTTCTATATGTTGATGTTGAATCTAATGTAGTTTTTAGGGGCTTGACCTTTTAATCTTGTGATTATTGTTTGTTTTGAATACAAAATATTATACATGTGTGTCATTTCATTTACATGTTGCGTATGGTTTATGTGTTACTTCATCAAGTTCAAACTGAAGAATGTCATATATGTAACTTCACTAGTTCTATACGTTGATATTGAATCTAATGTAGTTTTTAGGGGCTTGACCTTTTAATGTTGTGATAATTGTTTGTCTTGAATGCAAAATATTATGCTCTGTGTGTCATTTCATTTACATGTTTCGTATAATTGACAGGGAAATATGTATTGATCCACCACTTAAAAAAATGAAGTTTCCCTCATTCTTGCGACCATTCTCGTCGTATAGTGTCTTAAGATCATATTGCTCCGGTTTAGTACCCACTCTCTCGATTGTCTAGAGAGATCCTACTTTGTAGTTTGATGCTAGGTTGGTTGGAAAGATCATTCATATTGTCAAAGAAGTGAACCCTACTGAACCTGAGCTTGACTTACGTGCTCACAAGTTATCCACTAGGATTGTGTCTTCGGTAATTCAAAACCCGCCTAATCCTCAAATGGGTTTCCGCGACAAGGAGGAGATGGATGAAGACATGGCAACTCCACCAGCTGCTTATAGACATGCTTCTTGGTGAAGGAGAAGAGGTGGGTTCAATTTGTGTTGGAAATCACTCGAGGAACTCAAAGAGAGTGAGGTGCAAATCTCATCTCATGCTTTTCTTGTGTTGTTTTTGGGTTATTGGGAGGCACAGTTGGCAGCGAATGCAGTGGAGGCTTTTGGTAGGATAGGCATTTTGGTTGCCAGCCTAATATGTATGCATACAATTGTGTGTTTTATCTTATGATGCAGAAAGATGTGATTGTATTAGCATTGGCCATTTAAAAGCAGATGGTGAAGTCCTACTGTAGTCCAAATCTGGCTACTTATAGCATTTTGATTGGCAGTTTTATGTAAGATTGGGAAGACCCAGGATGCCCTCAAATTGTTTGATGAGAAGGCTGAGAGGAGCATATCCCCGAACAATGTCACTTATAGCATTCTCTTGTCGGCCTTTGTAAGACTAAGGGAGTGGATGATGCTCAATTATTATTTAACAAGATGGCAAGAAGTGGTGCCGTTCTCCCGACAAAATCACCTGTAATGCGCTGGTTAACGGCTTCTGTAAGCTAGGTAGGATGGATGAAGCATTTACGCTGATGAAATTATTGCAGCCATATGCATATACTCTTGGTATACAGACTTATAGCTGTATCATTGATGGTTTATTCAAAGTTGGAAGGTTTGAGGAAGCTAGTGGGCGGTTTTTTAGAAATTCTGCCAGGAAAACATAAAGCCTGATGTTGAATTGTACACTTTTATGATTCGGGGTTATTCTAAGGCTGGTAGAGTCACTTTGCAATTTCTTAAAGAGTTGAGAAAGAGAGGTCTTGTCCCTGATATGCAGAGTTATAATTCTCTGATTGAGGGTTACCGCCAACTGGGTTTTGTTGATGATGCAATGTCCCTGATGGATGAGATTCCGGAGAAGGGTTGCTTCCCTGATGCATACATCTACACAATCCTTATATGTGCAATGTTTGAGAAGGGGCTAACTGAGGATGCGAAGCATATCTTTTAGGAGATGGAGAAGCGTGGATGCTTTCCTTCAGTCCTCACAAGTAATGCCTTCATTGATGCACTAGGTAAAGCTGGTGATCTGGATGCAGCTCGCCTTCTGTTCTGCAAGATGAAAATCGGAAGAAATCCTCCACTATGTCTTCTCTTATCTCAGGATGCAAATTGTGTTGTTGATAGTTCAAGCCTATAACAACTAGTTCAATGGTTGTGTGATTCAGGGTTGTATCTCAAGGCCTATAAGATTCTCAGTAAGTTGATTGGTAATGGAGTTGTGCCTAACATATTCACCTGTAACATCCTCATCAATCACATGTGCAAGACTGGGCATACAAATGGAGCTCTTAAACTATTCAAAGAGTTGCAAGTTAAGGGGACTTTCTCCCGATTCTGTTACTTTTGTAACTCTAATTGATGGCCTGTACAGGGTAGGTAGAGAAGAGGATGCCTTAAAGATGTTTGACCAGTTCACGAAAAATGCAACTTCACCCACCTCAGCTTTGTATAAATGACTTGGTTATCACGTAAAGTATTGATGACTTTTACTCTTTGGCTGACATACTTAAGAAGCCTTCAGGGCCGGGAAGATGAAGCACTGAAACATATCTCTGGGCATCTTGAGGGTGGTGAAGTGCAGAAGGCTGTTGAAAGATTGCTTGAACTAGACTTTCGGCTGAAACGGATTGATTTAGGACCCTATACAATATGGATTATCGGGCTTTGTGAAATAAAAAAAGAATGGAGGAAACACTAGAAATATTTCATCTTCTTGTATCTCGCAGAGTCAATGTCTCAGCTCAGCTCCGAGCTATGTGATGCTGATAAGATATTTGTGCCAAGAAGGAAAAACTAGATCAGGCAGTGGATGTTTTTCTATATACTATACAAAAAGGACTGAAGTTAAAGCAGCGTATTTGCGATTATCTACTCAAAATTCGGCTTTGCAGATGGTAGCAACAGGAGATATGCAATCTGAGGGATATGACATGGATATGTATTTATCCCCCAACAAAAACACTATTACAAGAATACTTGTATTCTGCAGAGTATATTGACTAGGCGGGATAATTAAACCTTTTATATCCAGTAAGTAACTCGCCGCTGCTACCTCTATTTTGATGGCGACGTACATCTTTGGGTTTCATGTCAGGTTTTTTGATGGATTTGTATCATAGAGCAGGAGTTAGCTGATGTACGTGTCAACCTTCTGACGGAGGAGGCCCCAATGTCAGCTATGTCGGAATTGTTAGGATGAAATTGAAAGTGGATTTGCGGATCATTGTGAATGGTACAGTTATAACATGCCACCATTGAGTTACTGCCTGTGCAAGAGAGACTCATTTTTCTGTTGGTTTCCGTTTTCTTCGCCATATTGGGAGAGATGGTACCGCAAAGACAACTTTTCAGTGGGATATAGCAACACATTCCATTTGATGTTATTCCCCCGAACTGCCAGATACTGCACTATGAGCAAGAATTTGTGGTGATGACACAACCATCATTCTCTGTGTTCTCAATTCTTACATTGAAAGGCAAAAGCTCTTTAAGAGGAAGTCGATCTGCTGGCACTGTAGGTCTATTGCATGCTTTTCTTTTTTAATTATTATTGCATCCTATTCAAAATATAAGAGTCCAGATTATCTCTGAAATGACTTACATTTTAAATAGTAGAGAGTAATTTACTGAGATGAAAAGTATGTAAGGTACTAGCTTCCATTTTAAATGGGTATTTTAAATCGTCAAAAAGAATGGGAAGGCTCCTGGCCTCTTATTAACATCTAGATTTTGAACATGATGATAAAAATGGCATAGGTGATCTAAGTGGGGAACTTGAGAAGGATTCATTAGCTCTCTGTTATACGAAAAAGTTGGGCACACTGATGCATATGTAGCTCAGGCATCCATCTGTGCAGTTAGGACTGTTAACTTGCTTTCTTTCCATCATGTGTATTTTTATGATTACACTGCTCCCAAAAATGCTGACCTTTTTATCCTTAAAGCTTATAAGTGCACGTATATGTTGGAATGTATTCCCACATTTCAATTTTTAAGCTCAACATTAATGACTTTTACAGGGTCTGAGCGAGCTTATGCAACAAAAATCTTTCACTATGGAAGATGGATGCGTCAGCATATTGCTGATGCCGTGGCAACTTCTGTATCGAGTTGGTATCTTATCTCATCTTTTAATCTGAAGTTTGATTTTCTTGTCATCTGATTTAATAGAACCATTCAAATTTGATTATCTGAAATCTGTATCTGGTGCATGGGCTGGAGTCCTCTTACGTACCTTTGTTGAGATGGTTTAACCATTTTTTTTTAAGCTACTTTCACTTGGAAGTGAGTTCTTGAACACGTAAGGTAACACTACGTGACTCTGAAGGATCTTGCTTGGCATTTCTTTTTGGCGTAATTGACAGGTAATCCAAAACCTTGAAACTATTCTTGTGATGTTGCACTTGCACTATCGTAAATATCGTTCACATCACATAAAAGTTAACGGTGTACTGAGGTAATTCATGATGTTCTTGAGGAGACGCTAGAGGAACAGCTGAAAACCCAATCTAAATTGAAGGTAAGCAGCGGACAAGGGGTAAAGATTGATATAACAGTGGTGCAGTTAGGGAGTCAAGCAGCGATTTTGGCTGCTAAAAAATAAAAATAAAAAATTGGTTGCGTTCGTGATACAAGTATGCTAAGAAAGGATATGTTGATGGGTGATAGCGTTGGGCATGTGATGTCTTTTGCCTTCGAAAGTAGGTGCCAGTCTTGAGAACGTGAATTGTGTGGAAATGAAGCTGTACTTGATTCTTGTATAAATAAGATCTTGACGCAGCAACTTATCAATATTTTCGTCTCACATGGGACTATTTTGATATGTTGTGCTTATGGCCTTAGCGATGTTCTCTAGACTGACTGTGAATTTGTATTTTTTTCTTATAATTAGTAAACAATATGCTATTATATCGGTTTGGTGGGATATTAGATTGGTTAACCATAATTTTATTGATTTTAGTATAATTCCAAAGATTAACTCTATAATTGTACACTTAGTTTTGATAAATCAAATAATTAACTACATAATTTTACACTTATACTAAACAGAATTTAAAATTTAAAGACTTACATTGTTTTTTCAGGTTATCTAGATTCTATAATATCAATAACCCGATTCGGAACCAAACCAGTAAACCACTTCGGTTAACTGAATTTCCGATTTCAGTTTTACTCGTTCTGGTTTTGGTTTGGCGGTTCCAATTTTTCATGAACACGCAACATATATGATTTATATGATGGCCTGGATTTGTATATGCACAGAACTGATTTGTATAGGCTCTTAATTGATTTGTATTGTATAGGCAATGAACTCATTTGTATTGTATAGGCCGTGGATGTTTACTATATAGGTACCTCAACTCGGCTTTGCACCGTGACAGTGCTAGGTAGGACATATGTAATGTTACTATTTAGCAATCACACTACTGGAAGAATACTTAAATTCTACAGAGTTTATTGGCTTGGTTGGAAGGATGATTATTATGCCCTTCCATCTACATAGTTTATTGGTTTGGAGTGGCTGATGTACATGTCAATCGCCTTATGGAGGTGGCCTAGAGGCCCAAATGTGAGGGAGATTCGTTAGCCTAGCTATCCCCACCCATCACAGATAGTGATGAGTATTTAGTTTGGATATTTTGGATTTATCCAAAAACTGAATTAATTGATTTTGTTTTTTAGATTTTAACCAAATTTTCTAACTGAATTGAAAATTTCGGTTAACCGAATTATCCTAATTATAATTTGGTTTGGATTTAGTTTTTACTTTGTCTAATTCGGTTAATTGAATTATTTAAATTTTCTATACAAAAGAATATTCTATTTTCTAATTTTAGTCTTTAGTGACAAATAGTGAAACACAAACCCCAAATTTTGATAAGTTGAAATCCAAATTAACTAAAATTTGGATTTAAGTTTGGATTTCAGATTTCACTTTTTAAAAAAATTGGATTTCAGATAATTTGGATTTCGAAATAACTGAAATCCAATTTATTTCTTATAATTTAAATTTCGGTTAACGAATTATCCAAATAATCACCCCTAATCATAGAATCGTGAAAGGGTCGCGTCACGCTGGGAGGATCCATTTGCATTTTCATGTCGTATTCAACTGCTACCAAGGCTTTTGTAGTCAGTTCCTTAACTTTAAGTGCCCATAATCCAACATCAAACTTTGGATGTCCGATCACATTTAACAAGCTCTCCGGCCTCTCAGTTACAACGGACACGTTTATTCATTCGACCTTGGAAAGTAAGGTATTACTCATTCCACTGGACATATAAGGGAAAATTCACGATATACCCCTGTTTTCTTTCGTAATTCACAATATACCCATGTGATTTTAGTAATTCAACTTTAAACATGTTTAAATGTTGTCCAAAATTGATGAAACTTTACATGGACGATGTTAAAGTGTTATATTTTGGTCCAATATCAAATTTGAAGTTTTTTAAGCTCACATGTGACCTGTGGGACCCAATGAATATGTGACTGTTCATTGGGACCTATAGGTCACATATGAGCTTAAAAAACTTCAAATTTGATATTGGACCAAAATATAACACTTTTGCATCGTCCATGTAAAGTTTCATCAATTTTCGACAACATTTAAACATGTTTAAAGTTGAATTACTAAAATCATAGGGGTATATTATGAATTATGAAAAAAACAGGGGTATCTCGTGAATTTTCCCTAATTTAAAAGGCCGGAGTATTCTTCTCTCAAATAGCCTCGGTAACGTCGTCACGAGAGTCTTTAAATAGCACTAATTCAGTACATCCTTGAGAGGACAAGTTTGGCTGGTCTCTCATCTCACCTAGCTCGTTATTAGCCATCACCTTTGGATGATCTTTATCTTCATCCAACATTGCAGCTTTACCAAAATGGGTAGTGGAAATGATGCATTAGCAGCTCAAACTATGTGGGGGAACTGGTGGAAAACTTATATTGTTGTTTTTGGAACTAACAATCGACATAGAGGAGGCAAAAATTATATATAGAGTGGGGTTGTCAATCTTGACATGAATCTGAAATCCTACTTGAAACCGAAATGCTAAAACGCGGGTTTGGGTTGTAATTTTCAATCTGAAAATATTTTCGGGTTGGGTTCGGTTGCTACAAACCCGGGTCGGTTTTGGGTTTGGCCTGTCAACTCGATTTGAACCCGCAACCCGAAAATATTTTAAAAAAATAAAAGAAAATATATATATTCTTATAGTTATATGTCATAACCTTAAACATATTAATCAAGTATCCATTTATGTTTGATGGTTTTATGTGATATGTTATGTTGTCTTGGTGATTTTGCGTAGAGATAGTACAATATTTTTAATTTTGGGTAGATTCGAGTCAATTTTAGGTCGATTTCGAATCGTCGGGTTGGTTTCGGGTTGACACATCATAACCCATTTCGGGTTCGGGTCAGTTTCGGGTTGAGGTAAAATATGAGCAGGTCGGGTTCGGCTTGAATTTAACCCGACCTGAAACCCATAATCGACAACCCTAATTGAGAGGAAGAAGAAGAATGTGTTGATCTATTTCAGAGATGTAACTACATACTCTGTATATATGTTTTGTACATCATTTAGGTATGCATATATGTATGACTATATATACCAGTACTACAAACAATTATAATAAGATACATTACTAATGTACCCTGGAATACAATGTATTATATATCTAACACACCCCCTCAAGGTTTAAAATGTAAACAATTTTAAGTTTTGTTGCCTAATTGTTGCATGCCCAGGTGAGGAAGAAGAGTGCAATATGTCTTCCTTGTGAGAGGCTTGTATTCAAATCAATGAGGCTTTGCTAGATGCTTTCTCTAATGAAATGACACTGGTTTTTTTTTTGCAGTATAAATAACATCCATGTTGTCGCACTTAAGAGGGATCGGTGGTATGTCATCGACACCAAGTTCATGAAGTAGACGTGTTAGCTAGCTTAACTCTGCAGAAACTTGGCGAATCAATTTGAATTCTGCTTCAACAGATGATAGAGCGATAGAAGGTTGTTTCTTCGATTTCCAGCTCAAAGGCGAGCCTCCAAGCTAAAAGAAATATCCAGAAATGGACTTCCTTGTAATGGGGCATGAGGCCCAATATTGAATCACAATAAGCCAGCAAGGTGTAGTCAATACGGGCATTAAAGAATAAACCATATCCTAATGTGCCTTTTTTATATGAAAGTGTATGTAAAGCTGTCTGAAAATGCAAATTATTTGGGTGTTGTAAAAACTGACTAAATGTTGTATTTTAAAAGCTATATCAGGCCAAGTGTTAGATAGAAAATTTATCTTCCCATTCAATCTCCGGTAGGGGTAGGATCTGAAAGCAGTTTGCCTGAATCCTTGTGTAGTTTTTTATTGAGCTGCAAGGGAGAAACAACAATACAAGCAATTTGCATATAGTAAATCATAGAGAATTTGGTCAACAGACTTTCGTTGGGTCATTATTATTCCATCTTTGGTTTGTAAAAGTTTTATTCCAAGAAAGTAGTGAAGTCTTCCTAGGTCTTTGATTTGGATAGTTTAATGAAGTTCATGTTTTAAAAAACTTATTTCGGTGTTGTCATTTCTGATGAAGATAACATCATCAACATAAATCCCCAAATAAATGTCTTTATCCCCTCTCCTTTTGATGAAAATAAAGTAGTCATTTAGTGATTGGATGCAGTCGAGAGTTTTTTAAAACATTTCTAGCTTATCATATGTAACACCCGGCGTGGGTTATCTCCCACATCAATTGGAATGAATAATGAACCATTCCTTGTATGGGTGGGGATACATCTCCTTATCGTTACGCGTTTTGGGGCTAGTTGCCAGAGCGGACAATATCACAATAGTGGGTACTTAGGGATGTTACATATGGTATCAGTGTCAGTGCGGCCCACAAGGGCCCTAGGGTCCTAAGGGGGGTGGAGTGTAACACCCGGCGAGGGTGACCTCCCACATTGAATGGAGTGAAGAATGAACCATTCCTTATATGGGTAAGGATACCTCTTCTTGTTGTGACGCATTTTGGGGAAACAAAAATTTGTGGCCTGTGTGCCAAAGCGAACAGTATCACAACACTAGGTACTTGGGGATGTACACTATACCATTGCCTCGATGCTTGTTTAAGGACATAAAGGGATTTATGAAGTTCGCAATCTTTGTTTCACCTTGAACAAAAAGACCTTGAGATAATTGCATGTACACATCTTCATGCAAATCTCCATGAAGAAATGCATTGTTAACATCTAGTTGATACCAGATATAATTTCTTTTTACTTCAAGAATAATTAAAGCTCGTATGGTAGTGAGTACAACTACGGGGGAAAAAGTTTCCTTGTAATCAAGACCATATTTTTTAATAAAACATCTAACAACTAGTCTTGCCTTATGGAGCTCAAGACTCCCATCCGCTTTTAACTTTGTTTTATAATCCATTTGCAACTAATGGGTTTCTTCCCTTTTGGAAGGTCAACTATGAACCATGTGCTGTTATTTTTAAAGCACTAAACTTCTCTTTCATGCCTTGAATCCAATGAGGTGTTTGCTGGTGAAATACCCCGAACTTAATTATGGTGATTAAATTATTCTAATATGGTATTTAAGGTCCTAATAGTGCCTAAGTAATTTTGGTAAGGAAAATAAATCCAAAAGAAATGAGAAAACGCTTAAAAAGCGAAAAATGCTAAAATAAGCGTTATGTAACCATAGGAGGTACGAGACCTCGGTTAGAGTATTATATGGATTACTAAGGCTTATTCATGCCTAATTAATGTACGGGAATGATTCCCGAAGAAAACATATCCAAATAATGAGTTAAAACGCTAACAGAGCTTTAGCGCACGTTTTTGAGGAAACCCGAAAACGTGACTTTGAGTGGTCAAACGAACCCGTAAAAATTATAGTTCATTAAATAACTATAAATAAACATTAATGGAAGCCTAAGAAGCATTAAAATTAAATAAACAAGAAAATTCTGGAAAACGGGCCCGGTTAGTGAATAGTGCTAAAACTGGGTAAATTAACCAGCATTTTCTGTAAAAGACGAAAAACGCTCCAGCTTGTATTTATTAATGGGGTCGGTTTTTATTAATGTAATCAGCCCCCTCTCACATGACAAGCTAGCTAATAAAGAAGTCGCAAAGCAAAAGTAGAAAAAGAAGGAAAAGTACATAAAGTAAAAGAAATACTCTCTCACCTCTCATTTCTCTCTTCTCTCTCTTTCTTTCCTTTTTTCCCCACCGTGAGCACCCTCCTCCCTCTGGTTTCTGGCCATTTTGAAGCTCCTCCAACAGCCAACAATGGCTTCCTCTCTTTTACTTCATGCTCTAGCTTCATTAAAGCTCCAATCACAAAAATAAGTACATATTCTTCATCTCCTCATCATTCTCTATCATTCTCTCTTTTCAAAATCCAAAAATGAAGAACTTCATCTCCATGGGTTTTGCCCATTTGAAGAGAAAATGGTACCAAATCGAAGCTTGGAGTCTCTTATCTCCATTAAGGTAAAAATCTCCAAGAAAAACTCATATTTTCCCCATCTTTACTGTGGCCAATTTTAGCCTCTAATGGAGCTCTGTTTTTATCTCTCTTTTGAGCATTATTCCAACCTTCCAATGGTGGTGGGATCACCTTCTTGAATCAAGGGTTAAAACCCCTCTTTAAAAACTCCAAAGGTAAACCCTAACTTATAGTAATTTAAGCCTTTCATTGGATTAATGTTATTCCAAAGGATTAGAAGTTTAATTATATCCTTTTTGTGTAATTTGGGTGTTGGGATGGAGTTTGACAACTCCATTTCCCATTTGGCCGATTTTGAGCAAGAGAGAAAGAAGGAGGAGATTGGAAAAAGAAAGAAGGAATTATGAGCTCAACGTAAGAAAAACCTTCTTGATGCTAATTTAATGCATTAGAATGTTGGGAAAGGGTAAATTAATGAATGAACCCAAAATGTTGTACTAGAAATGTTATTGGTGGAAGTTTGAGAGAATTTGTGAATTAATGTTTGGATTGAAGGCCTTAGAGCCAAGTAATTTGAGTATGTATATTGGAATTGTTTTTTGTGGAAATTTTGGTAAATTATAATTGCTTTGAATGCTGGTAGGACCCTTGTATGGGTGTGGCTAGTTTAGGAATGATTTTGGTGAGAACGAACGGATTTGGATATGCTAGGTTGGTAGGCAAACTATGGCAAAATTTTAGTAGGAAATAAGCATTTTTGGATGACTTGGTGAATGGGAGAACCAAGGTGTGTATTGGGTTGAGTAGAAATGTTTAGTAACCATGGAATGGTAGTTGGAGGATGAGAATGAAGGGAGTAAAAATCTGTAGCAAGAAGTGTTGAAATACATTGGAGAAACTAGGAGGAACTAGTGTGCAAGATTTAGGAAAAAGAGAGTTGTACTTGGGTATAGATAGTGCATGTGTTTAGGAATGAATTGGAATGGTAAAATGGAGTTAGGACAAAGTGCAAAGTGTAAAGAGAAGTGTAGAAATGCACAAGGGTGCCAGATGCAAAGGTGGGAATGAAAGTTTGTAGAAATTGAGTAAGGAATTGGGTAAAGAATTTGAGTAATGATTTGAGGAGGTTGAGAGCATGACTTGGAGTGTTTTAGGGTACTTAAACATGTAGAAAATATGTGGAAATGATTAGGAAAGGACTGGGTAAGAATTGAGGTGAATTTGGAGCTCAAAGTGAGTAATTAGAACAAGTACTAGGCTGGGCCGACCCTAGGACCGACCTTGGTAAGGTCGGTCGGCCTGTAAATCACAAATCCGGAGTATTCTAACTTAGACCGACCTAAGGACCGACCTTGGTAAGGTCGGTCGGGCATAAATTTTCAAAACAAGAAGTCTTCTGGCTGAAATTTTGTAAAAACGCGACCTACTGACTTCAACCGACCTTACGACCGACCTTGCAAGGGAGGTCAGGCAAAAAAAATTAAAATTAATTATATATATATATATCATATATATGTATAAGTGAGGCATTAGTGCTAGAGTAATGAAGGTAATAAAGTTAAGCACACTTGAGTAAAACTAAGAATAATGGGACAACGGGGTTAAGTACGGGAGTATTAGTTTTACATTCTGTAGTACCTTATATTAATAGAAATGTTTGGAACGTTATCAGTGGAACAAGTGTGAACCAAGGAACGGGAGGTAACACGGTAAAGTTAAACCCCGGTGAAAGGTATGATTTTCTCATGCCCTGTATGCTAACCGAGCTACGTTGATTTGAGTGCTTGTATGCCGGCTAATCAAGATTAAAGCATGAAAACGGTTTATTGTCTTTCATTGTATGTCTTGATATATGATGTATGAGCTAACCCTTCTTGAATGATTGTGTGGCTTAACTTAGTGTGTAAACAGACTCATAAATGAGTCTTATTGTTTAGTGACTCGTAGTAAGAGTCATGTTGTGAATTAACGGAAACGTAGAAACGCACTAAAACTAATGAACCAAGAAATGATAACGTAAACCAATGAACTCACTAGAATGTGGGAGATTGTACAGGACATGATGGTGCAAGACATAAATCATGAGAGTAGTAACGAATGATGAGGGATCTCCAAACCCCTTAGAAAAAATTAGTCGACCCACATTGAGAGGACCCGACTAATGAAAACGATGTCCCGAACATGAGAGTATTCGATATGTTGGGGAAACCCTTAAATCTGAGAATACTAGATGATGGTAATTCCCTAAGCTAGTGGAGTTTATCGAGAGAGATACTTCTAGGCTAATCCATGAGATTGTAAGATACTCCGAGAGAGGAGTGTCGGGAATTTGAGTAGTCCGGTAAAAACGGACATTTGAGTATTTGAGGAGCTAAGTGTATAGCTCCGCTTGTATTTGTAAGCCCGGTGGCGAGGCTTGAGTATGACTCTGCCCGGAGGCTATAAATATTGAGTATTGAGTACTGAGTATGTATGAGTAAGTATTGAGTATTGAGCAATGAGTATGCACGAGTATAGTAATGAGTATGGAGTAAGGAATGTGTACGAGTAAGGTAATGAGCATCGAGTGATGAGTATGAATGAGTAAAGTAATGAGTATCGAGTAAGGATGTAAGGATGTAAGTATGAGTAAAGTAATGAGCACCGAGTGAGGAGTAGGTATGAGTAAAGTGATGAGTAACGAGTAAGGAGTAAGTACGAGTAGAGTAATGAATATTGAACAAAGCACGAACAGAGTAATGAGCAAGGTAACGAGGAAGTAATGAGTGAGTAACTAACACGAACGGTTGACTGACGAATTGTCTTCCCTAGTAAGTATTGAACCTTGTATATGTATGTAAGTATTGATGTTTGTATTGTCGTAGTATTAGTATGTATGTATGCATGTAAAACGAACTCCCTGTATATTCGACCAAAAGTAGTCGGTGTACCCCAGTTAGCATGCGGGGTATGCGAATTTCATATGCAGCATTTTGCTGAGCCCCTAGGGGCACCATTTTTCTTTACAGGTACTTTGAAGCCGACCACCGTTCGAGAGTGTAGGACGGGGCTGCTGTATAAGCATGGGTAGTTGAGTAATAGGAATGGTATTGTATTGTAATGCGAAATTGTAAATCCAAATTGTATCGGTAGTTTGAGGATTGTAGTAGACTCGGTATAGTAATGTATTGGAGTTTGTGTTTGGAATTATGAATTGAGTATGGAATGGAAAGTAAGGTATTGTGTAGAGTACTCAGTATGTTCAAATTCATCAGACCGATAGTATGTAGCATTGTAATAGGCCTTGTTAGTCACGTGGGTGACTAACGGCATTGTACACCCGCCGTTGTGTATGCAATATCCGCTGCGAAGGTAAGTAATTGTAAAGTAAGGACGGGATTAGCGGTAGGGGTGTTACAGCTGGCCTCAGTGTAGGATTGAGGTTATTTTAGAGAGATAATTTGAGAGTAAACTATTGGGTTTTTGATGGAGCAAAGATTGACATGGCTGATGAGTTTTATGTTTGTTTAAGTGGATGGAAGAGTAGTAGTAGAGTTTTGTGGAGGGAGAGAAGAGTTATCAAGGGTGAGTCGGTGAGATAGGATATATGTAAAATGATCCTTTCTGTATGTATCTATGGTGCAGATGTAATCCCACAGTTTTACTGGTTGCTTGTGGATCCTAGTTGATCTTCTAAGATGGGTTTTTGTGTTTTGATTTTCAGGTTCTGTTGGAGGATTGTTATCATTCTGATGTAAAACAAAAGTAGAAGGTTGCAGGGAAGATTGTGAATCAGTTTAGTGGTGGTTGGGAGTAGAGGTAAAGGGTTGGAAAGGGGGATGAAAATCAGGTGGAGAATTGTTAAGATTAGTCCCTCGATTGATACTATGGTCACCCCTGTGCAAGTAACAGAAACACCCCCTCTGTGAATAATTTGGTGAATGCTTTTTGGTGTGGTATGTGGATTTTGAGAGATAAAGTAGTCAGAATGATTTTATGCATCATCTAAGTGCAGAAACAGATCTTCATGTTTGTCATGCCAAAGGTTTTTCCATTCTACATCAAAAAAAGGGAAAATGAAATACCCCAAACCTAGGTATACTAGGTAAACATCAAGTTATGATGTAATAAGGCTAAAACGTGCCTTAGAAACATTGGTATACAATCTAAACCAAGGGAAACACAAGAAAATGCCAAAAGGACAGTTTAAGCAAAAATGTGCTCTAAGCTTGGAGTAACTTTGATTAGCACCCAAATATCATTCTAATACCTTATTAACATGCTAATGGACATGTTAAATCAATTACCAAAGAAAACCAAGCTAAAAAACAAGCTTAAACACAAATTGTGCTTTAAGGACTCTTAAAGCACATTTTTGAAAAATTGTCTTAGAAATGAGTTTTGTGTGGCTAAATGCCCATGATTACACCTTAATCAACATGTGTACTAATTAGTATCACATTAGGAAGCCTAAATCAATGGGAAACCAAAAATTTCATAAATATGTGCACTAATTGTGAATAGTACTAAAATAGTGCCCAATTTGGACTTTAGTCAACTTTGCTTAATTAATTGGTCAAGATAGGCCATAACTATCTCCATTAAGAGAGGGGGACAGTTTTTTAAGGGTATGAGTCACCATTAAGTACCATCCAACTAAAGAAAGAAGAAGGAAATAAAGTAGAAGTACAATTTACTTTTTAAGTTAAATATCTCACCTTTACCTCTTCTCTCTCTCCTCTCTTCTTCATTTCTCCTCTTCCCCACCATATTATCCTCCTTCCTTCTGCTCCAAAACCATGAGTGCAGCCCCCATTCTTGCTCCACCTTCATTTGCTCACAAAATCTTCATTTTAGCTCCAAATCCAAAAATAAGCTTAGATAACTCTTAATTAGACCAAGGCCTTGCTTCCTATCTTTTCAAAATTGGAAAAGATTCATTTTGGAGCCATGTGAAATCGTCATTAGAGGAGGGAAAATTAGCTTGAAGGGTTTATTAGCTTCTCCATTCATTCGAGGTAAGGAAAATGTAAGAAAAATCATGTTTCCATCACTTCTTCCCCATTGCCGAAAATTTACCTCTTAAGGTGGCTTGTTTACTTCTTGTTCTAGCCTTGATTCATTGTTCAAAAGACTTGAGGGAGGTCTTGCCTTGCTTCATTATCAAAGCCATTCCAAAATTCAAAGGCAAACATCCATTTAGTGCATTAAGCAATTCTTGTAAACCTAGGAAATGATTCCTTAAGTTAAGGTGCAATATTTAGCACTTATTACATTATTTGAATGTGGATTAGAACATTGGCAAAATGATTGAAGTCCTTGGCCAAGAATCATCCAAGGAAACATAAGGAGGAAGTTAAGAGAAAACTTGGAAAAACAAGGTAAATGTTTTACCTCAAGGTGGTTTGTTGTTAAGGGGTGGTAATTAGATAAGTACTATATGTAGCTCAAAGCTTACATTAAGTAATGGTTATATAACCTAAGAAAAAGGATTTGAACAAGCTTGTGAACTTGTGACTAAGGAGCCAATGGAAATGAGTTAGTAAGATAAGTATAAGGTGAATTATGAGAACACTTATATTGCTATGGGAGCATTGTTGTGTGTATTTGCAGGTTGAAAGCTATTACTGTGGAAATTCAGTGTTTAAGTTCAAGTCATTTAAGGACCTAAGAGCCATGTCATTTAAGAGCCTTAGTGCTATGCAATTTAAGATTATTGCACTATATTTGAGTTTATTATGAATGAGTTGATTTGGGTGAGAAATATGATGAGAAAAAGATTTGATGTGTGTGAGATGATTGTATGAGAAAAACTATGCATATGGGCATGATAATATACTAGAGGAGCTATGGGCATGATAATATACTAGAGGAGCTATGGGGAATTTGAGTAGAAAACCAAGTGTTTAAGTGGTGGTTGTGCATTAATATGACCTAGGATTTACTATGGATCATTAAGAGTAATTTGAGTGGAAATGAGTTAACAAAGGAGTTCTTGAGGATTGGAATGACCTAGAGTTGTCTAGGAGGAATTAGATGATTGGTGGGTGTATTAAACACACCATAATCATGGGATGAGGAATGTTAAGACTTGTGTAAAAATCTGGAGGAAATGATGTATAATGTTTTAAGATGATTTAGGTAGGAACTGGAGAATATAACAATGAGAATTTTTGGGTAGCTTGTGTAAGTGGTGAAGATGCTAGTAGTGGATTAATAAGGTTGTAGTTTGGATGGTAATGAGTGGACTTGGGGGATGGAAGTGAAAAACTATAAGAGAATGTAGTAAATTGTCAAGGGGATGACTAGGAATGTATAAGAGTGTATGATCATGAGAATGGTGAGTAAATTGAGTAAAGGTGATGGAAATGTCTAAGGAGGGTGTAGCATGGTCAAGGTAAATGAAGAACAATGCTAAGGTGTTAAGAGGAGGGAAAGAAAAGCTTAGGTATGTGCAAGCTTGAAAAGGGTGGGTAGAAAATGTAAAGGAGGGGAATTGTACAAGGAGATGAAATGAGGTTAAGTTTAGTATAACTAAGTTGGTAGACCATAAGATATGGAGTTAGAATGGAAGAGATGAGGTTAACACACTCTAAGAAGAGTTGTGAAAAGAATTGGTAAGTAGTACCACTTGAAATGAGGCTAGAAATGTGTAATAAAGAAAACAAATGCAAGAATGTTCAAGGTTTTAAGTGTAAACAAATTAAAATATTTGGGTGGATGTGAAATGGAGTTGTAAGCAATGAAGAGATGGTTTAAGGTGTTTAAATGGTGTTAGAACATGTTGGGATGCATGTGGAGAGATTAGAAGAAGATTGGACAAAATTACAAGTTGGAAGTGTAAGAAATCAAGTGTTAAGTGTTAAGAATTTAGTAAGAATTTGAGTAAATGTTTGAGGAGTTTGTTGGATGATTTAAGAGGGGATTAAGGTGCCAAAAGGATGTTTAAACATGTGGGGAAACATGTGGAATGATTAGGAAAAGTTTGGGGTGAATTTGGAGTGAAATAAGCACTTAAAAACAAGTTTCTGGTTTCGACCTACCTTACGACCGACCTTGGCAAGGTAGGTCGGGCCTAGAATACCATCTAGGAAGCTTTATGACTTCAACCTACCTTAGGACCAACTTTGGCAAGGTCGGTCGAGCTAAAATTTTGCCGACGGGAATGTTTGTAGTTCCGACCGACCTTGGGACCTACCCTGCAAGGTCGGTCGGCCCTTATATAAAAAAAATTAATTTTTAAGGATGTTAAGTGGTATTAGGGGTATGCCATTAAGAGGGTAATGATGATTAGAAAGACAAGGATATAAGGACTTAAGGGCTTAAGTTAAGTTAAGGATTTAAGTGTTTAAGGTTAAGTTTATAAGAACTTAAGAGATATTAGATGGGGGACATTAATGGCTAAGTAAGTTAAGTAACATGGAAGTAATTAACAACCTAATTGGATGAATGTTTTAGGACTTGAGAATTGGACTTTGGAGGAGAGTAAGCAACCGAACAACCGACGGTGTACGGTATGGTTTTCTTGTGACCTGCTTGCTAACGAGGTGTCCCTCAGCTTGTGTGCTATCTGTTTCTTTGCTATGACTGTAGACACCAAAAATTCTCACCCTATAAGGCAAAATGCAGAAAAATAAATAAAATAAGAGGGTCGTCGCCTTTCTTTTCAAAACTTATCCATGGGCATGCCAAAATGAAACTATCATTTTATGACAAACTTTTTATATCAATTTTCAAAGCATTCATTTTCAAACCCGTCCCTTTTCGTTATTTACTTATTTTACCATTTTATTTCATTCTATTTGTATTTGCTTATGTACTTGTATGATTATTACTTGTCTATATTATCGTGTTTTATAGTTGTTTTACTTGTATTTTATGTATTAGTATTTGCCGTTATTTTGTTTTATCATCATTGTTTTTAGTGTCATTTCTATCATTTTATGCACATTTTACTATTATTATTAATATGTGTATACTTCGTTTTGCCGCTAATTCGATTAGACTTCCTCTCATCTCACTTTATTTTGCTATTTGTTTATCCTATCTCATTTCTCACCACTCGTACATATCTAATTCAACCTCCATTTTATTTACACTCACTTATATTTTTACCTCCATTATATTTGTACTATGTCATTACTTCATATACTTATCATTTTTATTGGTTTAGTACTTTATTATGTTTTCGTTTTCATATCTACACTCCGTTATTTCATGGTTTTTTTTTAGGAAGAAAACAATTCATTTTTGTAGTCTTACCCTACGGATTCTTTGTAGACCGTTAAGTGTTCATTTTGAAAATATACTCAAGTCGAACAAAGGCTTGTCTAAGATGTCGAGAAATTTTTGTATCGAATACATTTGATAGCTCAGTTGGTGGTTACTGGTGGGGCTTACGCAACAGGAGTCCGATTCTCAGACCCCTCCCTTTTGGGTTTTTCTATTTTACTCATCCTATGCAACGAGGCCCAAGAGTCCATTCATAAACACAGCCCAAAAATACAAAATTACAACCCTGGGATCTGCCGCCTACTCTCATCCAAAACACCCGGTCACCTTCCTATAAAAGCAAACAACACAAAGCCCTAGAAGAGGGGGCAGCGATATACAATTCCCAGCACAGCCGACATCCTTCTTTCTTTCCTGAACGCCGTCATCTTCAATCCCAAGACAACCTAGATACTCCCATCGTTTTTCTCACATCTGGTGCACTAGGAACGTTCTTCATTCTTTCACTCACGGACCATGGTAATCTTCATCCAAAATGGCAACAAGAAGCATACATCTCTTTGCCACCTTCATTCTTTCACTCACAGTAATCTTCATTTCAAACTGATGAACAAGGAACAATACACCCTGCTCTCCCCAGTCTCTTCAACGACAGTAAGGAACATATGAGCTCCTTCTGTTCATTCTCTCCATTGTTGTTGTCGATCAAGGGACACACATATCCTGCCTTCATTATCTTATTTCCCGCTGGTGAACAAGGAGCAGGCATGCTCCACTTTAGTCATTCTCTACACATCACTGTCAAGCAAAGAGCCTACATATTCCGCCTCTCGCATTCTCTCCACTTTCAAACTTTGTAAACTCCTTCGACAAACAACAAATATACAGGCTCTGCTCCTTATCCACTTCACTCCCGGTTTCGCAACCTAACTAGCGATTAAGGAACATCCCTGTTCCATCTCTTCTCTTCAAGTCAGCGGCAAACGAGGGAAATACAGCTCCAGTTCTCATTTTCTCTTCATTGACGAAATATGCAAATCCCAACCGGACAAGGAACGTACATGTTCTACTGTTTTCTTCATTCTTTTCACCTACAACTGAAGCTTTCTTCCGTCATAAACCACCACCAACACCACATTTCGGCCAAAGACCAGTTCATCCTCTAACTTTCATCGCTGTTATCCGACGTTCAAAAATGACATGGGTTTATGGATCTGTGACAGCCGTACAGATTCATGTCGCAGAAATTATAAATTATTCTTTCTGTTCGCATTTTCTGTGTGCATTAATCGTTGATCCTGCAGGGTGTGCTTCTTCGATTGTGTTTTGGTTCGGAGAGCAGGTTCACATATCCTTAGAACCATAACATCGGTGCTTGTTTGCGGAACCCAAGCTCCTCTCTCGGTTCCTTTAGTGTGCTGATGTTTAAGGCTAACTGTTATAAATACATGAACCGCCCTTAAGTGATTATTGTACTAATCTAATCCCGGTTTGTTCTCGTGTCATCAGGAAGGAAATTGTCAGAGTTCTTCTTTGTGCGTGCACCATTTGATTCTCCTCTGTTTTTGTATATTTTGTTATCAACTTTTATGGGTGTGCGTGAGTATATGATTCAGTTCTGGAAACCGACAACCACCAACCACGGCCTGCTTAAGGAACCCTGGATCTTTCTACTTCCGCATAAGTATATTGTCATCATTCTCATAATTATCCCTTATGTGAGTTGGCCTTCGACTCTTCTAGAATAGTGGCATGCCTCAATGATCTGTCAATATGTATATACTTCAGTTTGGCTTTCTGTTTCTACATTTCTATCATTCTATGTTGGCATCCTAGCCTTCATTTGTTATACTTGTTCAGTGCTTTTATGCCATATTACATACCTCTCAAGCATGAAACTGTCGTTTAGGAGCATGTAGCATCGAGAGTTTTATTTTTCCAATCCCCTGTAGTTTGTATTCGTAGTTTTGACACAGGTTTAGAACCTCGAACTCAGTTGCTATTTTCCCATTCAATATTAGGGGACTTACATGTCAATCCTTCCCTTTTGTTTTCACTCTAAATCATCAATTCCTTTCATGCGTTATCCCGTGTTTTGATTTTCTGTCACTTACGAGTTCGGATCTCTTTGAAACTCTCTATACTGGTTTGCTCTATCTTGTTAATTTTTGTCCCTATCCAAGATGGATCTGTGGACCGATGTTGATTGCAGGTTATTATCAGAATTAAGTTTGAAGTTCGGAAGCCCAGTTGCTTCGACCCCGCGGAAGTTTAGGATTCAAAGTACTCACCGTGATTTTGGCTTAAAGTGGCTTTTGCTCTGGAACTTGACTATAAGGATTGCAAACCCATCGATGAGGCGGAATCATATGCTCGACGTCTGCGCTTTGCAGTGCTGGAATTTTGTCTGTCAGGAGATGTTTGCTCTCCTTTGTTAGGGAAATTTTATTATCGGCCTTACGGTACATTCCTTTGAGTCGGGACAAGATCATGAAGCTGATCCGGCTAGGAATTCCTCTTTCCTTATATATGATTGAATGATAAACCGGGGGCGGGCCACCTCGTAGGTTGGTTTTCTATCACTTGAATCTCTTCTTGGTCATCATCGACAATATGCATTAGTTTTTCTAGCACTGTTGTTTGCCCCATGCACATAATTCGGTTTGGAAATCAGATTCTATATAATTTTGATTCTTTCATTTGAGGACAACTTGTTTAGCTTTAATAATGAGTGTTTGATTTAATTGCTTATGATCAACAACTCTGAACAACAATTCAATCTGCTACTTGTTCATTTCTGCTACAATCTTTGTTGATTTGCCTTGTTCATTTTCAATCTCCATGTTTATTCTGCTATTACTGTATACATCACTTGAATAATTGTGAATATATTTGGTTATTCAGTCTGTTATTATTATTTGATCTGATTAATCGTCGTGTCTTCAGTGATTTTGATATGATTCTCTTTGTTATATGTGTATATATTATATATCCAGCCTCATTGCAAATTTCGTTTCATTCCATTGTACAAAACTTTACTATCTAAGCCCTAGTTATGCCCTTAGGTCCAAACCATTAGGATAGAGGGGGTCCCCCTGGCCTGATAGGTCATTGACCAATCTCGTGGTGGTGACACCCCTAAACTCTAAAACACACACCTAAAATATGTATATATGTATATAGACCAATATTCCCAATCAAATTTTCTCTCCAACAAGCCCAAATAAAAAATCAGGCCCAAATCACTCAACCTAGCCCACTTCTTGCCTGACCCACTTCTAGCTTGACCCATTCGGCCCAATAAGCCCATCGGGCCCAATCCATGTGTGGCCAATCCATGTGTGGCCCAACCCTGTAAATAAAATCAAAGCCCATTTCAAAACACAATTGGCTCATCAAGCCCGATTCAAGCTCAGTTTGACCCAAACCCATTCCGGGTCCAAATCCAATTCGGCCCATTAAGCCCAGACCAGCCCAAGCCCACAAAAGTCAAACTGATTTGACCTTGACCCGAACCTTTGACCAAACTCGAGTTGACCGAACCTTTGACTTTGACCAAAGTCCACAAAACCAAGCAAGTTCACAAGAATCAAACCCTGACCCGAATGTCAAACTTTGACCAAACCTTGACCCGAATGTCAAACTTTGACCAAACCTTGACCCGAATGTCAAACTTTGACCAAACCTTGACCCGAATGTCAAACTTTGACCAAACCTTGACCTGAATGTTGACCTTTGACCAAACCTTGACCCGAATGTTGACCTTTGACCAAACCTTGACCCAACTTTGACCAGCCCAAGCTTGACCTTGACCCAACTTTGACCAGCCCAAGTTTGGCCTTGACCCAACTTTGACTCGATCCCATTTTGACTCAGTCTAACTTTGACCCGACCCATCTTCCAAACCCCAACCCAAACTCATTCAAATCCAAATTCAATTCAATTCCAAACTCATTCAAATCCAAATTCAATTCAATTCCCAACTCATTCAAATCCAAATTCATTTCAATTCCAATTCGAATCAATATTCATTCAACCCCGGTTCAACTTCGATTTCAATTTCGTTCCAATTTCTCCTACACTGGCAAATATCTCATAGACCCGAGCGTCTCACAGACTTTGTCATTCCAATGATTCGAATGTCTCACAGACCTGAGCGTCTCACAGACCCGAGCGTCTCACAGACCCAAGCATCTCACAGATTTCGACATCTCAAGGTTTCAAACGTCTCACAGACCTGAGCGTCTCACAGGCTAGCATCCCAAACCCGAAACTTCTCAAAACTCCGAACCCTTCTGAATCTCAAACACCTCAAATATCTTCAAACAAACACAAAAACATCAAAATCTCCAAAAAACCAAAAAACAGTGAACTACGTAAGGTCTGATCTCAACAGGGAGTTGAGTACGTAGGCAGCCCACACAGGGTGCGACCCCATTCCAAATCAAAAAACCCTTTCCCCAACTCTAAGGCAATATTTATGTCTGTCAAACATTCAAATCCCCTCTGACTCCCACAAATCCTCAACTTCTCCAACTCTCAAAATCAGACTCCTAATCCTTCATTCTACACTCATTCGAATTCATTAATTCTTCTTCTTGGCGCTAGCTTGGCAGAAAAGCTCGCCTCATCCACTCGTTTTCTCCCCTCCTGTCCTAATCCTATCCTTGGCGTTTAAATGAATCTCTCTAAAAAGGTTTTGGAAGAAGGTAATCCCGACAATTGGAGACCGAGGTTTCCTCGGGCACCAATCCGAAGTCGTGGTCGTCACCACTTCTAAGGGGTGTAACCCAGTGCGAACCCACATAGAATCTCTGAAAGGACCAGATAAGTTCTATCCATATGCAACAATCTCAGAGTCAATTAACGGTTCTTAGAACCCGATCTTCCTTCCTAGTTATCATAGGTCAAACTAGGTGGCGACTCTAGTCAATTCCGCCTTATAGAGGCATAAGTCCGCGTGGGGCCCATTGAGAGCGGGTGTAGTGTTCACTTGCACTCTCCCTTATGCTTTCTGGGAAAGACGGACGATTTAGTAGGTATTTGAGGGTTGCCAGATTAACAGGTTTTCACCCTCCACAGAATGGCAATTTCTAGGATCTAGGCTTCTTAGTCAGACCATATTTAGATAGACCCCCCCTCATACCGAAAAATCACCCTCCACAATGACTAAAACAAGATAAAGCATGCAACTGGTTTTATTGCACTCATTGTGTGTGTGTGTGTGTTTTCTTTACACTAACACACCTGACTTGAGATAAGTTACTAACTAAGTTTAGTACATATTGGAATGAGGAGAGGAATTACACTTCGGTAACTGTTGGTTAATACCCATGAAGGTTTAACTAACACATGGTTTATAAGATTTTCACTAACTGGAACTTAAGGGGAGTGAGGAATCCGGGACTGACTCCGATCATGCATGTTAAGGAAAGGGGGTCGGTATCTGAATCAGATCCGACTTCTGCTTGAGGACTTGTCTTCGGACTTGTTGCCCAGGGTCGAATGTCGGCTCAGCTACATTGGATTTTCAGTCCAAGGTAGGGGGCAGATTAAGATGGTGCGGTAGGATCACCTAAATCCTAAGATTAAGATAAGTTGTTTGTTCAACCAATGAAGTTAATAGCTCATTGGCAGGGTTACTTTTGACGCGACAAAAATAAACATTGAGATAAGATACAACCATTTCTAATTAAAGAACGGTTTGTATACTGAGATTGAGGTAAGGATTAAGGTTGAGGTAAGTTAAGAATGGACTGAGGTTAAGAGGAATTGTAACTTGAGGAGTTAACTAAATAACTCATTTACTAAGGGAACGCTTTTAAGTCGTTCATTGTGTGTGAACTCTATTTGTTCATTTGTGGGTTGTTGTTTTATTGCACTTCTTATTTATGTTGTGTATCTAATCAACTCTATGCTATCGACAATTAGTCGTCGTAGCCCCGTTAGCTTGGGGGCCACAAGAGAATCGTACCAGCAAAGGTGCTGACCCCCTCGGGGGCTACTGTTTATATTTTGCAGGAGAATGACAGAAGACGACAGTCTTGAGAGTAGGATCGGGTAGAATTACTTCGGGTTGTCTTGTTTTAGTTGAACGAGTTGTGCATGTACACATGTTTAGTAAATGGTATGAGATGTTAGTAAGATGTAATAAGATTTGAAATACTTGTACTGAGGACATGTATTGGTTAAGGTGAAGTATACATTAATGTTCGGTATATTTTGTTAGTCAGACCGTGGCAAGGTCCTGGAGTGTATTAAATTCCTCTATGACATTTATATATTTGTTGTTAAGCTTACAGTAACCACGACATGGATTGAGATGGGGTGTTACAGAAAATATTTTCAAAGAAAGTGACATCTTTACTAACATGTATTTCTTTTGTTTCTGTGTGTGATAGAAGATATCCTTTTGTGTTCTTGAAATTTCCTAGATTGATACATGCACTAGATCTAGGATCTAACTTGAATCTGTTTGGTTTGATGTTGGTGCTATAGCAAAGATAGCCAAAGGTGTGAATAACATGATAATTAGGAGGATAGTTGAAAAAATTTGAAAGGGGAAAGGTTATTGATAGCTTTAGAGGGGATTATGTTGATAATGTAAGTTGCATGCTCCACACAGTACCCCCAATATTTTTTGTCTAAACAAGTTTGGAACAATAATGATATAGCAACTTCCATTATATGCCCCTGTTTTTGTTCCACTACCTTATTTTGTTGGGGTGTGTAAGGGCATGAGGCTTGATTAATGATCCCCTTTTTTCTAAAGAAATCAATGCCTTCAAGTGATTTGCATATGTCTTTAGCATTGTCACTTCTAATGATTCTTGTAGGTCTACTGAATTTTTTCTAATAAGATTCACAAAGTCTATTATGTGTTTCATAGCATCAGATTTCTGTTTTATAAGAATAACCCTGGTAGCACGAGAAAAGTCATCAACAATGGTAAGGAAGTGTTTAAAACCATGAACAAAATTAGTACACATGGGGCCACAAAGATCAAGGTGTATAATTTCAAAGAGAACAGTAGTTCTTATTTCAAAAGTGCCAAATTTAATGTGTTTACCCTTGGCTTTGAAACAAATCATGCAGGGAAGTATTTTAGTGGCTTTCATGCCTCTGATTACATTCAATTTTGACAGTTTGCTACCTCCTATGTGACCAAGTCTGTTTTAGCACAACAAAATTTATATACTAGGGATGCTCTAATCATCATTTAAATGGGATTCCATTACAGTGGGCATGGTGAAACTAAACCTATCAAGGAAAGCTTGTAAGACAATCACATCTAGAAAATACAAGCCAAATTGTTGGCTGATTATCCTAGCTTGAGTTCCTGATTTTAAGACCTACAAATGAGCATAATTATCACAGAAAGTCATGCTCATATCCAATTGTTTTTGAAATTTATTCACTGACAGTAAACAAAAGTGGAATGAAAGAAAATGCATCACAGATTCAAGTCTTAGGTTTTTGCAAAGCAAAACGATTCCTATATTGTTAATTACAAGTCTTTTAGCATCAGGAAAGACAATGTCTATATGAAATTGCAGTTTATTTGAATTCTTAAGGGTTAACATGTTTCCTATAATATGATATGAGGCTCCAGATTCGAAAATCCAACTAGTCTAAAGTTTGGCAGCTGCATCATCATTTTCACTATGCAAACAATAATACTGGGTTGGAACAGTATTACATGTGAAGTCCCCGAAAGCCTTGGTAAAGTTCTTAGAGTTGTTTTTTTGCTTGAAGAATTCAACTAATTGTTCCAGTTGCTTGCTGCTCAGACCCTCGACAAGTGAACATTCTTCACGGTTGGAATTTTTCTTGCTGCCATCTTCTCTTTTCGTCGTGCTAGCAATGGACTGTTGAGAGTTCTGTCTCTGATTGTCTTGGTCGGTGGGGAAACCAATTATCCACCAATATTCAGCTCGGGTGTGCCCTAATTTTGCACAATTTGTACATTTGGCACCGATTTCCTTATACTGGTGTTGGTATTAGACCATGGGGATTTCTTTGATATGTTCTTTCACACATTACAGGAATTGAAGTTAGGCTGGAATTTCTTCTCGTGCCATAACTGGTTTTGCCGGTGAGGGCTAAAGTTTGTCTCCATCGTTCTTGTTGTCATACATTTCTCATTGTTTTTCATCTTGAATGAGAAGATAATACGTTTGTTCTAGGTTTAAGAGAGGATTCATGAGAAGTATACATCCCTTAGCTTGCTTGAAACCTTTGTTTAGCCCATCAAGAAACTTCTGCAGATAATCTTGTTGTTTCAAATCTTCAATTTCCTTTCCTAGGTTACAACTGCACTTTCCGCAGGTGCATTTGGGGGGTTTTTCTCGCTTCATTCAGTCAATCCCACAAACATTTCAACCTAGCAAAGTAGGTGCTAACAGAATCTTTGCCTTGTTGAATCTGACTTATTTCTTGTAGAATGAGGAAAATTTCCGGTCCTTTTAGAAGGTTGTATCTCTTGCCCAAACTTCTCCAGGTTTCATACGCAGTGTTGTAGTAGAGAATGGAATCTCTGATGTCCTTGTCTACTAAGTTGATGATCCAAGCAAAAACAGTGTGGTCACATCGTTCCCACAGCGGATATCTCTCTCGAACAACTTCGGTGGTTCCGCCACCTGACCATTGACAAATCCAAATTTGTTCTTGGACTTGAGGTTTATCATTGCCGCTCGTTTTCAGATATCGAATCCCATTCCTTTGAATTTGAGCCATTATGTGCCGAAGCTAAAGATCTAGCTGAGCTCTGATACCATGGCAATCAATATAGGAGAACGAGATTATATAGTGAAGAAGAAGAAGAATGTATTGATCTATTTCAGAGATGTAACTACATACTCTATATAAATGTTTTGTATGTCAGTTGGGTATGTATATATGTATGTCTATATATACCAATAATGGATGCAACTATATATAAGATACATCACTAACATACCCTTATATAGAATACAATATATTATAAATCTAAAAGGAACCACACTATTATGGGCATGGCCACAGCAGGGCCCGGGTCGGGGACTATCCTCTAGATTTCTTCTTCTTTGTCTCCCCGGATACAATGGGGTTATCTCTTCATGAAATATTGAGACATGTAGTATATGAAGGGCTGATTTTACAGACCTCCAAGAATGCATAACCGTTAGATAACCCATCTTCTTTGGCCATAAAAGGGTGACATGCACAACCTTGTGCATGCTTTTACTATGACTATTCGGCACGTCATCATTTCTATCAAGCTTAGACTAAATGAAGAAGAAAAGGATAAGCACCTAATATCGAAGTTGACATTTAGAATTATTTTTGTTAATTGTAGAATGCTATGGAAACTTGCTCTAATGAGCTTACACATTGGCTATTCACCAAGATTTTAAAATAAAATAAAATAAAACTATCATAAACCTTCTAGCTTTTGGTTCTTAAGATATCCACCCTTGTACATAATAACAATGTTGTATTGTTGTTCAAAATTTGGTATTTTGACACATAATTGCACCGTAGAAGTAATGTTAAAAGGTATGTAAGGTTTGAGACGGATAATGATGATATTGTGATACACTGAATGTTAACACAATATAGAGAAATAGGACAAAAATGAATAAGTTTGATGATCAACGACTATAGGAATCCAAGGTATTAGAGGGGTTCACTCTAGTCAGAACTATATATCACTGTAAGAAAATGCCTTGAAATCCATAAATTTGTTACATACACTCATTGAACACGCAACACATAGGCCACTGATAAAAGATACTAGTAAATAGATACATATCCCCTCGTGTTCAAATTATTTATCGTTTTAGACATTTTCACACTTTTAACAAAGAGTTTAAAAAAACTAATATATCCTTACTTTTTGTATGAGAAAAATAAATAAATATATAAATATATTTTATTGATAAGATAAAAAATATGATACAATGACAATAATAAACATAAATCTCAAATCTAAAACGATATATATTTTAAACATGAGGAATATTAACTAAGAATTTCATTATCTCTTCCATCGCATGACATAAATGCTCACATAATCAAATACTTTATGTTATATAGCACTAACCCCTATGAATGTTTAAGAGTCTTCAACTAACCCAAATATAAACGAAAGTCATGATGTAATGAGTTTCTCTACTTGTTTTCAAGTTTGTAAAAAAGTTGTATACCAGTAATTGATTGTATTTCTTTCTTTAATTTTGTCGTCAAACAGCTAATAAGCGATTAAAAGTCCCCGAATCAACGCCGTATCCAGGGCTTACTTTTGTTTAAGATTGAAACTTTCTCATTCAATTTCCTTTAAAAAAATTCTTTTTGTTAAAAAAGCATGTTCCTAAAGTGTTTGTCCATGAAGAAAGAACCAAAGAACCATCAACTAATGATAAGCATAAATCATTAAGTGGACAGTACACTGACGTTGATTCATATTCAAAGGATATATAAAATGACGTGATATCATATCATTGAAGCACTAAACACACACAGACGACGAAAAGAAAAAAAAAAGCACAAAAAAAAAACATATACATCATGAAACACAAAAGTAGAAGATAAAAATCATTATCTAGTAAAGGTGAATAATTAAATCAATGGCAGTATTCTAATTATGTCTTACAACTACAATAATCATTGTATTTTAAAAAAAAAAAAAACAAGAGCACTAAAAATATACAGACATCAGGACAAATTGAGTCCCCATTAAAGGACAAGACAAGAAAAATGATAATGGAGCACATGACCACATGGTGTAGATGTCGTCTCCGTGATTAGCTCGACAATTACACTTACTAGTAGCTCGTAGAAGTTGATACTCTATATACATACTGCACTAGTACATTACAAGATGTAAAAGTAGGATTAAGTGGTCCCACCACATAACCCACAACACACTCAAGTAAAGTAACTAGCAAGTTCAATCATCTTCTTGAATTTATCCGTGGTTCCCGGCGGGTGTGATGGCTATATATAGCTAAATTGATAATGATAATAATAAGGTAATTTCTTGGCTATAGTTTAATATAGTTACCGATGGCTATCTATATTTATTTTATAAAAAATTTACAATAAGTAACTGAAAACTATATGTATGTATGTGCAAAGTTATATATTGGATTGTGATATTACTAAAATTATACCGATAATAGATATAAATTTCTTAAACTATATAATAAATTTACAAAACCTATATTTTTACACCAACTATATAATTTAAATATAGTCAAGAATGATTGTAATAATAATCCTCAAACCTCAATCCATAGGCCATCTCTAACATTCTAGTTAATGTACGTACTCTTTTTATTATCAGAGTGACATATCATTCAGAGCTGAACTAATTATGAACAGTCGCACGCCATATATCTAAATTACTACTACTACTGATCCGCACATATTTTTCATAATTAATGACATTATAATAGTAACCTATTGTAATACCCTCATCCCACATCGGGATATGAGTAGTATTATGAGTTCCTTATATGAAAATACATGGGTTGACTACAACAACAGACCTTCCACTTTTAAGCCCAAGTTATGATTGAGGGCCTAATGTGGCTAGTTTTCAAGTCTGGATGGTTTGAGAGTTAGGTTGTTGGACAGTTACATCATTGATTGGAGAGGAGAATGAACCACTCCTTATGTGGGTGGGGATACCTCTCCTTGTTGTGAGGCCTTTTGGGGCTAGGAAATTCTAGGAACAAAACCGGATGTTACAGTTGGTATCAGAGCGGATTCACGTTCTTTGAGTGGGGAAGTATGTAATACCCCAATCCCACATCGGGATATGAGTAGTATTGTGAGTTCCTTATATGCAAACACATGGGTTGACTACAATAACAGACCTTCAACTTTTAAGTCAAGTTAGGATTGAGGGCCTAATGTGACTAGTTTTCAAGTCTGGATGGTTTGAGAGCTAGGTTATTTGACAGTTACCTATATCGGGTGTTACACCTATCGATTATAGAAATTAACAGGAATTATTTGATCTGATTAATTATGTATTATAGCGTAAATACTACAGTTTGCAAGCATGATCTTTTTTTTCCCGGCAAAATTCCAGTTCATCATGGATTGATTCAATTCAACCACATTCTGACCGCCGTCAACTATAATTATTTTTATTGTTATTTATCATTACAACTAGTCGTGTTCTTTTCAGGTTACTTAATTCAGATGATAATGACATGATAAATCTCCTTGTCAATTTTCACAAGTTCATGTGTTGCTGCTTCTGGATCCTTGAGAAAAAAGGGGGAAAAGAAAGAAATTAGGACGAAAGCGACGTGAGGAAGAAAAAAGTCCCATGTGCCATCGATCGACATCACGAATGCTCCATAGTAGTATCACGTATAGTAGTAGTAGTAGGTATTTAGATTGCTCCTCTCTCTTCCCCACCTCCTAGCTATAGGCTATGGTTGCTTACTGCATACAGCTTTATTGAGTTTTTTTTTTGTGGCCAAAGTGTTATACTTCGTCAGATCGTCTAAACATTGTTACGCTGGTTTTGAAATATTTAAAATCACCTAACATATTTGTGTTTGTGTGGTTCTTTTTCAAAAAAAAAAAAAAACATTTGTGTGGTTTTTAATTGCAAAATTGCATATTAATACAATAAGGGTTGTTAATGTTTGATCCCGTTAGATTCCTTATAAATCCTAAATTTCCAATAATATACTATTATTTATAGAAAACAAAATAAAGTTTTTTTTTATTCCAAACTCAATGAATGTAATTATAAAATAAAAAGTATGAATTTATTACTAATAAATATCAATATGAGAATCGACAAAGCAATTGACTTGTTTTTTTTTGAAAACAAGATTGTTGTTTTACCTGCCATCTATAATCTCAACGTAACGTAACGCAACTACCAACTAACCCTATTTGTAGGACTAGGTCCTAGGACCAGAGTCATTGCAGGCTAAAAGCATGCAATTGCAGGTCCTACGCGTCCTTTGTTTTACTCCCTCCGTCTTAATTGACCGTCCTGTTTATTATTTGGACATGTCGTTTGATTTCATTTTTAATATGTAAAATAAAATAATTTTAAATTTAAGTTTTGCATATGATTCCTTATATGTTAAAGTTTATAAAATTATTTATCTTATATGTTTAATATTGAAGTGGAAAAACGTGTCATAAAGCAAATAATACGATCAATTCAGGACGGAGGGAGTAGTTGGTTAGAACTTCGATGGGTCAAAAAGATGGAGTGGCAGACTGCTGATGGTTGGTCCCTACTGCCAATTCGGCTATATTTTGAACGTACAACATTTTAACACCTACGCTTATTATGATGTCAGTGAATATTGAATACTAGTATGGTTCTTTCTCGTGTTTCACTTTTATTTTGTTTGGTAAGAACAAAATCAAATTGAGATCTGCGTAGGGACACGTGTCTCCTGGGCCATCGTTAGTATGTGACTCTAGTCACGTGCCACCGGCAGGTCCCATCGTAAACCATGCGTTGGTGTACCGGAATGTGAAATGATGATAGATTTCAACGGACCAGGGTAAACAAAACAGAGCATAATAAAACTCCTTCTTTTGGATTAATCATCTCAGGTTATTCTTTTACAATCAGCTATCAGGCAATATCAACTAATATCAGTTATCAGCTAGTAGCTATTTAACTCAATTGTCTCTTATGTTCAACTAGTTTAACATGTTTGACTGGGTTGATCAGTTTAGCACATTCTTTTACAATCAGCCACCAGTCAATATCAGCTAGTATAAACTGTCAGCTAGATGTAAAAGAATGGGGTCTAAATTGTCTCATCATATAAGTAGATAAGTTTATGGTTGATTGTTAGCCTCCTCAATTTCACCAGTTTTTACGATAGTATTTGACAGTATTTTTACAGTAAATAATCTTACATCCATTTTCATCATATTTCAATGTTTAACCGTAATGTTTAATGAAAATTCAACTATACTATTTAAATAAAAAGATTAAAAATAAGGATAAGTGTACAATTTTTACAATTAATACTCAAATAATCATGTCAAACCAAATTAATGAAATTTGATTCACGTTGGTCCTCGGCTTCTCTTCTTCCATGAGAGGTCATATCATTATCAGTTTCACCAACGCAACACATCAATCCTACTAATCCACGTTCTCCCCCTCCTCTATTTGTGGTATTCGGCGCGCGCTCAAGGACATGCTCAATTAATTATGTTGTCCCTGCAGCATGCGGCTGAGCTTTTTTACTTCCCTCCTCTTCCCTTTATTTATGTACTTATATCTTTTCGATTTTCGTCTTTGTTTCATCATAAAAATAATCATTTTGATCATCAACCGCATGCGTGCGATTGTCTTCCCTTCTCAATAGTATTTACAAGACACGGCCAGAACATAGTAAATCATTTATGCATGCAGAGAGCAAAAAGGCGATTTAATACTACCAATGTTTCATTATGCCTTTTAAAAAACGTTTTATCATTTACCGTATTTTTGTGTTATATATTTGACATCATTTTTATGGACAATAATTTATTAACACATAGGTGCGTTCGATGACAGTCTCTAAACGCAGGAATACCTTGAAAAAAATAAGCTGTATATGGTTAATGAATGTAACCAGACACAGTCATTTTTGTCAGCTCAAAATAATAACACCCAATCCCTTTGACATGTGTCACAAAAGTAGCTTTAAAAGTTTTCGTGACTACCGAACGCACCATAAAAAAAAATACCTAGTCCAACAGAGTTGCACCCCGTTTGTAGGCCTTAATTTGCGTAAGTAATAATGTCTTGTCCAGCATGATATACGGAGTTTGTTAAGAAGTAGGTGAAAAGTACCTACGTACGTCGTCACTTACATCATGCCCGCGCCTTTCCATTTCAATTTTGGATTCATATATGACCCAGTTAGTATTTGATCAGCTAGTTTATTGTCTGTAGGTCACATACATCAATTGTTACATCAGCTAAATTATCAGTCATGCAAAAGAATAGGGCCATACTCTGACGGAGGCAGGTGGGCGTAGCGTAGATACTTGTCTGGTTAGGTTAACTTAACAAATTTGATACTATTATATTACTATGGTATTACACTCTTCTTCTTTTCACTAATATATCACTATATCTAGTGACACACTGTATAGTTTATTAAACCCAAGGAAGTGGTCAAAGGGGTAAACAAAAAAACACAAACAATTAAAGACATCAGGTAAGATCGATAATAAAAGAACCAAGAAGAATATGAGAGTAAAAAAACAGTGAGGGAGGTTAACAGAGATGAAGACAATCAATTTGGCAGGAGGTCGGTCTTTCCACTGCACATGCTCTCAGTCTCACTTGAGCCAACCAGCCGCCCTTTACACTGTACAAAGACCAGACAGACTACAACCATAGACATGTATATATCGTTTGCAGATTCGGCAATAATCTTGCCATTTTTGTTTTCCAGTGCGACATCGGAGCAAATACTCTGTTGCAGCCTGCAGCACTGGCAAACGCCCGTGTCTTTTTTAATACAGCCAGCCAGCCATATCCGACGTTTCTTGATGGTTATTTATTTTCTCGATTTCATACCTATGTAATTGTATTCCCCAAAATGTTTCGTACGTTAGTTTACACGTAAGATAGTTATGGAAGGGGGGAGTGGGCGGCAGCGGGAAGTGAACAGAAACTGGTACGGACTGCTCTATCATGATAATAGTAGTCAGATCCATGTCTATGCTACTCGGCCTGGTTAAAAGATTTGAAGAAATTGAGATGTCATGTTCACTGTACTAATACGGACATGCAATCAAATGCAACAAAGTGTTTTTTTTTTCCTTTCTACAAGTTAGTCCCCATTATTTTAGATATGTTTATGAAAATGAGTTTCTCAATAAAATATAAAAGAAATAATCTTTCAAGACCGTTTCTAAAAAAACTTGCAAGGCAAAGATATCTAAACATCAATGATGTTAATGAAACTATCATGTAATTTATATTTTTATATATGATCATGTAATTTTAATTGGCGCTGGCCCCTAATTGATTGATGTAGATAAATCCGAGCACGCCAAATCTGCAAGAGTAAGACCCAATCCAATATCACTAGGGCACACCAAAATTTTGATCTATATGCTTACTAGATTATTTGAATTAACAAGTTGGATTTTGTTCGGATAAAAAAAAGATATTCGATTTTAAAATCGACGGTGAAATCATTGCAAAATAGATTTTTATTAAGATAAAAACTGTTCATTCATAACCTTTCGAAGTATCATAAGCTTATCTTTCACGGGAAAAAGTCAAAATTAAATAATCATTCGTTTCATTATTTTGTATTACTTTCGATCTCTACTGATTCCGGATGATCTTATGCCCGACACTGGCCGCCGGCCGATCTCCACACCGAAATACGTACTACCTCTCCACTTGCCAGTTTATAAGATGTTAACGTTGAAAAAATCCAAAAAGATGAAAAAGCATTGATGAAATAAGTTTTCCCGGCTTTTTTTTTTTAACTTTGCAACCCACGATAAAAGAGAGACAAGACAAGTATACCCTACAGTATAATGGGGGAATATAATGTCTGGATCGTTGTTACTCTAAGTTTCGGATTGACCTTTTTGTGGTTGCTTCTATGAAAACCGATTAGTCAATGGCGAGATTAGCGACAAAAATTAAGACACTCAATGCAACCAAAAACCAATGTTATGAATATCAATATGGCTATAATAGACCTCCCGATGAACAAGTACATGAGAGACACAAGTTCTTAATTAAGTAGTTCATTCCACTCTATGCTAATTACATGGATAAAGTAGAAAAATAACCATTTGTGCCGAAAAAGTATATAACAATTTAAAGAAATAAAAGGACCATTACAAATTGATAAATATGATTACATATCTGCGTCTGAAAAATGACAAACTATCTCATCACCTCCAGCATTGAATACTTTATCATCAGGAGTGTCCACATGACCAGTTTTGTTTACGCACGCTGGCGCCGAGGAGGGTCACACTATTTTGTCTTTGTCCTTTTGTAAAATTGTGAAGTGTTCTAGTTTATTAAATATAAGTCGAAATAACATAAATTTTATACCGTTTTTTATCATAATTCGAGCTCTTAAAATAAGATCCAACATGAATATGATTTGATAAATTTCAAATTTTATAAATTTTGTATGTATGTATGTATGTATATTTTAAGATTCATTGTGAAAAAAATAAAATACATAATTTTTATATGTTAGACAGTGCTAGCTTTTTCCATAGTATTGGTCATCAAAAAGTTGAATGGGGTAGGGTCATCTTTTTTTTTATAGTGTTGTGGGTTATTGTCGAACCACATTGGCCTTCAATGACGTTGTTAGCTTCTTCGACGGTGTTATCCGTCCTAGTGTTATATATGGGAGTAGGGTTATATTTTTCTTGAGTAGTTGTTAATAACCAAACCACATTAGCATTCTTAAACACGTCGGCGAACCTGGACGTTGACCTGTGGTCCTGTGCAACCCAATAAAAACATGTTTAACCTTTCATTTTATGAAAAGTAAATCTTTCATTTAATAAAGGTGAATCTTATGTGTTTAAAAAAGTGAACCTTTCATTTTTAAACAATGTGAATCCTTTGTTTTTTAAGAGACAATCTTTAGTTTAAGAAAAGTGAATCTTATGGGAGAACAATATGATTCTTTCATTTATTGACAAGTGAATCATAACTTTAAGAAAAGTGAATCAAATGTTGTTAAAAAGTGAATCTGAGATTTTTAAAAAGTAAATCAAAGGTTTAATAAAATTGAATCTCCTAAACAGATATTGAGTAACTAAATGAATCAGAGGTATAAGAAAAGTGAATAAAAGGTTGTTAAAATTGAACTTAAACCTAACAGAAGTGTGGTGATTATGGTGTAATCGACATGAATTGAAGGAAACATGGAGAGAAAACATTGAGAAGAAAATCGGGAAGAAGACTTAGGCGTATAATACGGGAGACTCTTTAATTAGACTGACTAATTACAAACCCTAAGACCTACACAGAGTATATATATATATATGCTAAATAATAAAGAGATAAATATTAGAGATAAAGATTTGCCAACTAATTAACAATCTATCTAATAAACTTGATAAAATAGAATAGACAGAAACTAGACAAGATGGGCTGGAACTTTGTCATTGTTTGGGCTTTCTACTGGCCAGCTCATTACTCCAACACCCCCCGCAAGCCGCGGGGGTTCTTGATCGTCAAGGCTTGAGTCAGCACTGCCAGCCATGCCCATCTTTGTCAGATGAAGTCTGTACGAGGTTCCTGGTAACACCTTGGTCATCATATCTGCTAGCTGGGTCGACGTATGAGTATAGACAACATCCACCAATCCTTCTTGAATTTTCTCACGGACAAAATGACAATCTATCTCAATATGCTTGGTGCATTCATGAAAAACCGGATTCCGTGCAATGTGAATAGCAGATTGATTATCACATTTTACAGGAATCGGGGTAATAGTGGAAACATCAACTTCATGCAATAACCGGCTATGCCAAGTAGCTCTGCCGTGACACGACGCAAAGATCGGTACTCTGCACTGGAAATAGAGACTGTAGTCAGTTTCTTGGTTTTCCAAGAAATTGGACTACTACCAAGGAAAATGTAGTATCCTGAAACAGATCTATGTGTCTTTGGACAAGCAGCCCAATCAGAATCACAATAACAAGATGAAGAGGATGAGATGGTGAGGCTTGTAGAATTACTCCGTAAGATAAGGTGCCTTTAATATAACGCAATGTATGCAATGCTGCTTCCATGTGAGTATCACAAGGTTGCTGCATGAACTAACTCAATACTTGTGCCGTAAAACTAATATCTGGACAGGTGTTAGACAGGTAATTAAGTTTTCCTACCAACCTCCTGTAAGACGTCGGACCATCGAGTGGAACTCCTTGCGAAGTAAGAAGTTGTTTCCCATAATCATAGGGGCAGCTGCGGTCCGGCCTGTTGCGCAATCATATTCTTTAAGTAAATCCATGCAGAACTTTCGTTGCATCAAAACAACTCCACGTGCAGTGGGGATGAATTCTATTCCCAAAAAGTAATGCAAGGCTCCCAAGTCTTTGATTTTGAAATTGGCGTCGAGGGCGCGTTTACATCATTTATGTCTTCTTGGTGACTACCTATCAACAACATGTCATCGACATAGATAGCTAGGTATAACCGATGACTACCTTGATTCTTGTAAAACAAGGAATAGTCATTTTTAGACTGGCAAAACCCAAGCAGTTTGAGAAATTCTGCGAGCTTCGAGAACCACTGTCGTGACGCCTGCTTTAGTCCGTATAAGGACTTCCAAAGAAGACAAGCTTTGTTACGTCCTGAAACCTTCATGTAGACCTCTTCATCAATGTTCCCATGAAGAAATACATTATTCACATCTAATTGATTGATGATCCTGCCCTTCTGGAGGGCTACTGTGATGAACCGTTACGTGATTTTAGCAACGAGCCGAGCTTTGTATCTCTCCAATGAACCGTCTGACTTGAGTTTGATCTTGTATACCCACTTACAACCGATAGTCATTTTTCCTTTGGGTAAGTCAACAATTTGCCAAGTATCATTTGCTTCTAAAGCCCGTAATTCATTTTGCATGGCCTCGCGCCACTCTTCATGTTGGGAAGCCTCTTGATAAGTCTCTAGTTCATCTTGATTCAAACTGACACCGTGGGCTGCTAATAGAGCCAGAGTACTGGTGGGCAGCATATTTGTGAGACTATCGCAATGAAGAAGATTATTTGTCTCATGAGCATGACTAAACACTCATTCCTCCAACACGTCATTAAAAACATTATTGCATATGTAATCCTGTAGGTAACTCGGTTTGTGTGTGTTCTCTGCTGGAACGACATGGCACTTCTATGGTGATGTGTTCCGTTTCTGCATTTTCATTTGTTTCAGGGACTATCTCACGATCAGAATTATGTGCACAAGGAGTAGTGCTAGTTTCAACATCATCAAAAACCCACCAGTTGGACAAATTACCTACCTCTTGCTTCTCGTAATTATAGCCAGTAGCATGTTGTTTGAATGGATATATGTCAACGTGAAACCTGACATCCCTGCACACTTCGACTTTCTTGGTAGACAAAACCAAAACTTTGTATCCCTTTTTCCTTGGCTCTTCTCCTAGGTACACACAAGTTTCAGCTCGTGGATCAAACTTGCTCCCTTTATTACCCACTATGGTTTTATAACATAAACATCCAAAGGGCTTAATATTATCATATTCCGGCTTTACTCCATGAAAATCTTCAAAAGGAGTCTTGTTTCCCAAACCTTTGAGGGTAGTCTTATATTCGATAGGAACTTGCGACTGAAAAATATTGCCCTCGCTGTTTCAAGAAGGTATTTGTGTTTCCGTTCGACGACCGCGTTTTGTTGTGGTGTGTGAGCACACGTCGTCTGATGTATAATCCCTTCTTGGGCATAAAATTGTTTCCCTCATCATTGAACTACCAAGTTCATTAGCATTATCACTCCGAATTACCTTAATTTTGGCATCAAATTGTCTTTCGACCATTTTAAAAAAACCCACAATAGCAGACCATGCTTGACCTTTGTGTTGAAGTAGTTGTGTCCAGGTAATGCGTGTGTTATCATCTACGAAACAAATAAAGTAGCGATAACCGTTGTATGTGTTGGTATGGAAAGGACCCCACACATCCAAGTGTATTAAATCAAACGCCTTGCTTGTTTTGATTTCAGAAGTACCAAAAGGCAGACGTTGTGCATGAGATTTAGAACATATATCACACGCATAATTCAGAGAAATCAGACTGTTTTATTAACTGCATTTGAAGTAACTTTCTGTATGGAACATGTCCAAGCTTTACATGAACAACCTCAGCATTCTTAGTTACAAAATTCACTAAACTAACGCATCTGTTTGCTCCTTTCTCGTCTGACCTGCTGCACCACACGATCCAAACCGTGCTGATTCAACATATAAAGACCGTCTTGGCCCACACCTATCACCTCAGCTTTCCCGGTAATAAGGTCCTGGACAACCAAGTGTTAGCATCGAAAATCAGGGAGTGCTGCAGTTTTTTAGTCAATCTTTGTACAAAGATCAAACTAACATAAACCCCGCTGGTATGAATAAGACTTCCTTCAGTATAAAATGCTCCCCTAACTGGACATCTCCTACCAAAGAAACTTCTTGAGGTCTGCCATCTGGCAATATGACAGATCGCTTATGTCATAAACATTTCCAATTCAGAAACAAGTCTTGTACCCCAGACATATGGTCTATAGCACTAGTATCTAACACCCATTTTTCAGAAAATCCATCTCTAGACTGTAAATTTTTTCCTAGTAAACATAGTTTGCTCAGAGTAAGAACAGCTTGTTTACCTGAAAATTGAGAGAGATTTGACGCTTATGTCTGTTGCCTGCTGCTTCGTACAATTTCTGTAATTTGTTGGATCTCTTCACGAGTAAAACCCTTCACGACACCACTACTGCTGCTACTACCAGTATCTTCTTTAACCGCAGCAGCAAACACCTTTCTTTCTCCGAGCCAGAACTTGCTCTTTCTCGTGGAGATGGAAACAGTCTCCAATCAAATGCCAAATTTTATTACAGTGAAGACATTTATGCCTGCCATAGCATTCTTCATACGAATGCCCAGTTTTCTTACAAAAACTACAGTTCTTAAATTTCCTCTCGTTTCCACTCCTTTTATAAGTATTTGTAGTCTGAACAGCATTAAAAGAATAATCTGTTGAACTACAAGCAAATTAGTCGTTTCAATTTTCTTACCCTTTGAATCGACTGCGCTCAAGAATGACAAGGAATGTTGTTTCTGTTCTTCAGATTCTTTCTGCTTCTCTTCATGAATCACCAACCCAAAAGCTTGTTCAATCGTGAGTGTCTCTTTCATCGCAAGGATCTGACTCCGGTTATGCGCAAATCTTTTGTCCAGCCCCATCAAGAAGTGAATGAGACGGTCTTCGCTTCTCTGTTTATCAAGAAAGGCTTTTAGTTCTCCGGTGCATTTGGGGAGCGGGCGCATCAAATCCAGTCCCCCCTAGAGCACTTTCAACTTTCCATAATACTTGGTGACCGAGTCTCCTTCTTGCTTGAGTTCACTCAAAGACTGCTTTAGACTATGAATTGAGGCTAGATTGAGTTGCTCATACCTCTCTAATAAACAATCCCAAATTTCTTTAGGATCGTCTGTGTACTTCACGCCATGAGAGATGTTCACTTCTAATGCCGTCGTCAACCAAGAACGAACCAGAGAGCTCACCCTAACCCAGGCTGCAAGTCGAACAGGTTCTTCGGGTGTTGGGCGACTGATGGAACCATCTACGAAGCCATATTTGTTCTTCGCTTTCAAAGCAATGACCATCTCCCACTTCCAACTCATGAAACCCTCGCCATTAAATTTTGGAGCCAACAAAGAACCCGGTTGCTCTGATGGGTGGACAAACAAAGGATCTCCTGCATCGACTTCTTGCTTTCCTGTCAAAGACGATAACGCTTCTTTCTCTGCTCCCGAATCTTTTGCCATCGTGAATCTTTCTAATCAAGCTCTGATACCATAACGGAAGTGTGTGATTATGGTGTAATCGACATGAATTGAAGGAAAACGTGGAGAAGAAAACATTGAGAAGAAAATCGGGAAGAAGAAGACTTAGGCGTATAATACGGGAGACTCTTTAATTAGACTGACTAATTACAAACCCTAAGATCTACACAGAGTATATATATATACGCTTAATAATAAAGAGATAAATATTAGAGATAAATATTGCCAACTAATTAACAATCTATCTAACAAACTTGATAAAATAGAATAGACAGAAACTAGACAAGATGGGCTGGAGCTTTGTCATTGTTTGGGCTTTCTACTGGCCAGCCCATTACTCCAACAAAACCCTGCACCACAAACCCTAACAATCCTTCAACGTTTTTTAGCTATCCTAGAGTGGTTTTAGGGTGTGTGGGGTAGGGTAATCTTTTTGAAGTTGTTCTATATTTTATAATGTTGTTGTTGACGCGACAGTTTTAGGGGTGTGGTTTAGGGTTTAGTAAACCCTGCACTACAAGCCTTAAAAATGTCTTCAATGTTTTTTAGCTTTCCAATGTTGGTGGTTAGGTCGTGTGGGGAAATATTTTTTGAAGTCATTCCATACTTTATATTGTTGTCACTGACTCGACAATTTTTTTGGGTTTGTGGTTAGGGTACACTACAAGCCCTAAAATTCCTTCAATGTTTTTTAGCTTTCCTATGGTGGTTTTTAGGGTTGTGGTGTAGGGTAATCTTTTTTGAATCTTTTCATACTTTATATTGTCATCACTGATTCGACAATTTTCCTTAATCCCTAATCCATGATCCTAAAAATTCATTCGACGTTTTAGTAAATTTATGACTGCAAATAATAATTATTTTCAGATTATTATTAAAAAGGATTCATTTTGTTATGGAATAAGATTCACTTTTAAAATACATAATATACTTATTACAAAAGCATAAAATTTTAAGTTAACCAAAATATATTCATGATACATTTTGTTTGCTACACCATGTTACTTGACTTATCCCTGTCTGCCTCATTTTGGGCAAAGGCAGTCACTCCTGCATGCTATGTTATAAATCGAGCCTCATTTCATCCACTTCTCAGAAAGATTCCCTATGAACTCCTAAAAGACAAAAAACCCCACATAAGTCATCTTCGTCGGTTTAGATGCCGTTGCTTCATACATAATAATGGCTAGGACAATCTGAGTAAATTTGCATCTAAAAGTGATGACTGATTATTTCTAGGGTACTCATCCAAGAGCAGAGCCTACAAAGTGCTTAATACAAGGACTTAGTGTATTAAAGAGAGTTCGCATGTCAAATTTGATGAAATTTTCAATGTTGAAGGAAACCTAGAATCTGAAGACTACTTTTGTCCTGATATTGATCATGAAATCTCCACAACCTATACCATTGTCCCCATTGTTGATATTCCTACTCCCCATAACATTGTTCTTGATGATCACGATGATGACAATCCTAATGACAATCAATCTGATGATAATCCTCTACCATAAAACAATAATTATGATGATGATAAAACTAATGATACTCCTTCCCCTCAAACTCCACAACAGACTCCTCAGAATCAATTGCATCTTCCCAACCTAGCCTGACTCTCTCTCACATAACTACTGTTGCATCCTCCTCTGTGTAAACAATCAATCCATATGGCCTTGGAAGCACTCCTCCTCTCATCCAGTGGACAATATAATCAGCGACCCATCTCTTGGTGTCCCTCTTCGAGGTGATGTCTATCGTAGTCTCTGTGCATATAATGGTTTTACCTCCACCATTGAGCCAAAAAATATCAATCAAGCCCTCGATGATCATGACTGGATATGGCTATGCAAGAAGAATTAAATTCGCTAGAAAGTAACTCTGTCTGGCGGCTTGTTAAAAGTTCACCCAATACACATGCAATTGGCACTAGGTGGGTCTGTAGAAACAAGCTGAACGACTCTGGCAACATCTTCCGCAACAAAGCTAGGCTCTTCGTTTAAGGATACGCATGATGAGTATCCAAATGAGCATGTTTTAGGGGTGTATTTAGTATGTTTTATCAACATTTTTTATGCTCATTTCACCACTCTAGCTAGTTTTCCCCTAGTTTGGTGTTTTATTGGTGTTTTACACATTTATTGCTTAAACAGGAGGGATAACATAGCTACGAATAAAGTAGATGAACGCATGGGCACAAACGGATCCAAAATTAGAGCTATACGAAGAAGATAGAGCATTCTGTTGCGAACCTACCCAGGGAGACCGACCCAATTGGGTTGGTCGAAGTCAGTGTGCCAATTGAGTTGCGTCCGAGGCCTTGGACGACACGTCCGGCACCCGGACGCCCCTATCCGACCCTTGTGAGTCGGACGCTCGCTTGGATGCAAGAAAACTTTGGATCTCACCCGGAGGCACCGTCCGGGTCCAAGACATCTCATAGGATGCCGTAAATCTCTCGGCTGGACAAGATTGGCACGTTGTGTCTTGTCCGACCCTGGTGAGCTGGTCGCCCACCCGGACATGACCTTGACAACGTCAAATTTGTGATTTTAAGAAAGAAAAAGAATAAAAGGGATAGAGGACTCGGGGAGAAGCTCCAGCGACACACAGAAGGAGAAAAAAAGAGAAAGAAGGGAAGAGGAAGTGGAAGAAGAAGGAGAAGGAGAAAGGAAGAGCTCTACCTCTGTTGAAGCTCCACACCTCATCCATGACTATTTCTCTCCCTTATCTCTTCTCTATCTCTACCATGCTTGAGTAGTCTCTTTGTAGCTTGGGTTGGGGATTTTGCCCCAAAATCCCAAATCTTCCATTGTTGAACCTTAAATTTGTATTTATGCTTTATTTTAGTCCTTGTGTTTAGTGATTGATGATTATTGGGTAGATGTGAATCCTAAACTTGTTACTCTTGATTGGGGTTTTGTTTAGGGTTTTACCTAATTTATTATCTACGTGTTAACTTGGTTGGTTCGATTTACCGATAGCTTTAGCACTAATGTGGGATTCTATCAATATTGATTTTGAGATAGAAACCTAAACGGTGGGGGACTAAACGGATGTACTCTAATTTTGATGATTTTGAGATTAGACTACATTACAACTTAGGGAAACTTAAACCAAGTGCTCTCGAATGATCCGGGGTTTAGCTGATTGAGAAGCCCCGGTTAAATCGTTAGGATTTGTAGGCCTAGATTAGGTTACTAATTAATTGAGTGTTTCTGTTGTTTAGCTACAAGTTCAAAGGCCGACAATAGGTAGTATGTAAGGGGAGGACGGGTGCAATTGTCCATCCCGGGCTACATTTATCCTAGATTAGTTAGATTAGTTTATTGTTTTCCTTTATTTCACCAATATCAACCAAAACCAAAAAATCCTCAATTTAAGTTTATGCACTTTTTTTTTATCTTCTTGCACATATATTAAGCTTATAATTGACTAGATAGTTAGAAAGTCCATGTGGATACGACCTTGCTAGACTACAATGACTGGATTCACTACCCATAGTTAGCACGATAGTTTCACTACTATTGTGCTCTACAATGCTCAAGCTGAGGGAATTGATTACGATGAGACTTTTGAACTAGTGGCTTGGATTGAGGCCATTAGAATTCTTGTGGCATATGCAGCCTTCAAGGATTTAAACCTTACCAAACCGATGTCAAGACTACTTTTCTTCATGGCTTCACCGATCCAATCCATCCAGAGTACGTATACAAGTTGAAGAAGGCTCTCTACAGTCACAGCAGGCTCCTCGTGCCTAGTATGACCGTCTCTCCTCCTTCTTAATCACTCTCGGATTTTCTTGAGGTAAGGTGGATAAGACATTACTTACTCTTGAAGAAGGCAATAAGCTACTCATTATTCAAATATATGTTGATGATATTATTTATGGCTCCACGAGTCCTCTTCTATGTGATCACTTTTCTAATCTAATGAGCAGTGAATTTCAGATGAGTGCCTTAGGAGAACTAAATTTCTTCCTGGACTTCAAATTGTGCAAGAAGACAGAGGAACTCGCATTCATCAACACAATCTAGAGTTAAGGTTTAGGTTACATCACCATCTAACAAATGACATGCTTTTAAAAAATAAGAAAAAAATGGAGACTGTTGGTATGGTATAATTAATCTCACCTTAATCATGTCATTAAGAGAATTATCACACTTTTATACTTCTAAATATGTATCATAAATAAGGAGCCAACAAACGGGGAACCTGTGTAGTGTCTCCTACACCAGGTACATACAGTCTTCTCTTATTGACCAAGCATCTTCTTCCACTGCCCTAGAAACCACTGCCTGACGGTCGCGATCTTAAACTATTATTGCATTGGCATAGACCTTGGGATCTTTAGGGATCGGAACCTCAGACTAGCAATGATCTCCTTGAGTACCCAGCAACTGCGGTCAAAGAAGCCATTTTTGAAAAAAGTGAGAGTCAAGTAATAAATGAAGGAAAGGAAGCAAAGATCAAGAATTCGAGAGTGCAAGGAGTTTGACAATAGTTCAAACATTCTTAAAGCATTAGAGTTTCTCCCTTTACTCACCGGAATTTATAAGCACGGAAGCTCAAACCGTAGCATGTCCCGCTTGCACAATCATCAGCTCCACTCCTCTGACGCCCAACCATCCCACGCCTTGTGTCAAAGTCATGCATCAGACACCTACAAAAGCAACACTCGAGTACCTATCGGTAACCCACGCTCATAATCGCCCCACCGTCGCCTTACAACGGATCTGTCGCCCGACGTTTCGCTTCCTCAAGAAGAAGAACCAGATGACAACATGTGGTACCATTTACTCTTCCCTGCCCGTTTATAACATTTCAAAAGTTCAACCTTCCGCCCAAACTCGTTGGGGGTCAAACTTGGGGGTCTTGTAGGGATACCTGGGTAAAATCTCTCAACTCCTTTTTTCACTCCATAATTTCCTAAGTATAAAAAGAAAAGTCTCACATTTCTCGAAAACTAAAATCGAGACTTGGAGGACTAGTGTTGGTACGGTGTATTAAACCTCACCTTAACCATGTCATTAAGAGAACTAATCACACTTTATACTTCTAAACATGTACTCTAATGAGGATCCACCAACCGGGGAATCAGATGACCGACCACCAACCACCGAGCCCGAGAATTCGGGTTTCCCCAGCGGAAACCCCAGTCCTAGAGTGAAGGTTATACGTGAGGCTAACCGGCTAAAATAAGTGGTTTCCACAGTAGAAACCCCGACCAGCTCTCTAATGCAACAACCCAATTCTGTTACATATAGCACTCTTGACCTAGTACGGGCGACGCTGACATCCCGTCTCATTAGTCTCATCGGATAACCCATCATTACCACTTGCATATCTCTCTGACACATCATTAAATATCCCAAGATGGATGTGTCATTTTCATATTTAGGATAAAATTGGGCAATTGAAGAAAGCTTTATTTCTGACAGGTCCATCCCGAGTGTAGCCCTACTTCACGATGCGGAGGTAGCCCGTATCACCAGCCCGACTAGTAGATGAGCAGCGAGCTGGCTTATCTGTCTCTTCCCTACAAATATCAATCAATGCCTCATTTACTTATCACATGAAAATCAATAATCTCTCTCTCCTCATTTGTATTCTTCCAATCTTACTTAAAACCTTTGTCACCCGTGGACTAGATCATTTAAGATCGAACCACCTAAATCTTTCTATCATAATCACCAACTCATAACAGTAATCCTTAACACCTAAAGGAGTTAATCCAAACCCATACCATAGATTATACTATGACAGAGACCAAGGCCAAATACCACATGGGTGGCAACGTATCTAACTGTTATCCAAACTTATATCTTGTTAACCTTTCTTTACTAGTCCACCGCGCATGGTTATTACATCTCCTCTCTTTTTTCTTCACTGTGTCTTGGGAAATGATTTAATGCAGGCATGCTTGGTAGCTCACCATCTCTTTGTTCTCTGCTATAAAGCCTTACAATTATCATGTTATTGATTCCAATAATTGCTTTGAAGTATTTTAGCAGATGAGTCTCATCTATGACTTTGCATCCAAACTTCTTGGGGACTCTAAGCGTCCCTCATGTGTATATTTCGTTTCGAGATCTCCCTTATATTTCTTGTGCTTGCCCTTGTAGCATGGGGTATATTGTTGTGTTCTGCCATAGTGCCTTCACTTGTAGTCGTAAGTTCAAATCCTAGAGGGTACTTTGGATCTTCAAAAAGACCATCTCAAAGCTTGCGCAACTTGCTCATCGTCTTTCTCTTGTATTTAGCTTTTCCCATCTCCCACCTCTTTTTGACGATCCATCATCTCTGACATTTGTCCACTGTTTGACTTCTTTTTCGATAAAGATTTACCGATAGGAAACTCAATGACATATAAATTCGGTTGACTTTCATATTCCGTTGTGATTTTCCATCATCTAAGCAATAAAATCATGTCTAGAAGTTCTAGTTCCAATTAACTCACTCTTTCTAGATGCTGAATCTCCTTGCTAACCTTTACCCACGATGTCGCGTGGTATACCAAGACACATTTGTATTCTTATTGACTCCACAGTTAGGTGGTTCACTGTTGGGAAAATGTTCTGGTGCTTCGTTTGGGATTCGCCCCATTGTGAACATATTCCAGTGGTGACTAATTTAGACTAAGAATTAGTTCTTCAATGGCAAGTCAATATAGTGTTGAGTTTGATTATTCAAGCTGAGTAAGCAAGATTATGATAACTTAACATAGTGGATACATAGTTTTAGTTGTGACCTTAGATGGAGAATAAGTTCTTTGATCACATGTCACTTTAGTGCTCAGTTTGATTATTGAAGTTGTGTAAGCTAGAAGTCGATCACTTAATTCGAGTGGTGATCTTAGAATAACAATTATTCTCATTGCAAGTCAATTTAGTGTTGAGCTTGACCCTATAACTGATAAATTCATTACTGGTCTGTATTTATCACTGAGTAGACTAAGTACGTGCCCTGTATTCTTTGTTGTTAATGCTTCAATTAATGTAACCTATAATAGTGTTCTGCCACATACGATCGATGGCTGAGTGATGAATGACGATATCGCGGTATACAAACCTAATCTCTTTCATTGAATAGATGTCTACGATAGGTGAACATTTCCAATCACACAAGGCCCGCAGGGAACTCACCACTCACATCTTAAAACCGAATAATAGCAATATTGCTAAATTCCCATCCCACGTCTCATCTCATGACCGTCATCTCCCTACACTCAAAAGCCAAATCTTTTATCTGTATCTATTGCGCTGTTTGACCCCGCGAGAATATGTGCTAAAGTAAAAAAAAAGTATGACTTTGTCGTATTGTATCTTGGGCAAGTGCACCCTAGTAGTGCGAACTATGCCACTGCCTGCTTTCGCAGCTATCTATCAAAAAAAAAAAAAGTAAAAAAAAAGTAGGAAAAAGAAAATTGAAGAATCACGCCCAAAACATCTTTAGCTTTAGCATCGTGTGTAGTTTGACTTTCCTCACTCTGTTGATCGTGTACATACATACATACTTTTTTAGGAATACATACTACAATATTTCACCGTAAGTATGTAATTTCAATCACCGTCGCGAAAAGATATCAATTATCAGTGAAAGAGATAGCTAATCGTTTGTGTCGGTGTGCAAGATGATTCAATTTTTTTCATTAATGAGTTTCTTTATAAGAGAAGTCAAAATGAAGGCAACTGGCTGGTCATTATGATTCTGAACTGAACTCCATCGGTATCTGTTTGACTATTCGGTGATAACGTAAATTTTGTAAGCGTGTAATTTACCTAATACCCGCACATGCGCGGTGTAAGTAGATAGACCGAGATTGCATACATATATAACACATACTATATTCCTAAGATAAACAACGTGTTTAATCAATTCAAATTTGTTTCCGCGCACACGTATTAAGCAGGTATCTGGGCAATATTGTACAAGTAGATCTTACCCAATTAATGTTCAAATAGAATTTCATATTTATATGGTTTGATTTACATAATATATGTCCTTAGTCATTTCAACTTTTGATGCGCTAATTATATATTGGCCATATCATACGATATGCATCCCCTGAGGATGAAGTTACCATGAAACATCCCACACTGAATCCTGATCTAAATGTTAAGCGAATATTCAATATCAACACAAAAAGGAAAAGATAAAATAAAACAGTAATGCAAAGAAGCTTCTCTTTGAGACTTCAGGGTTCCCTTCCCGTCATCCTCTTGATTCTGCAATGATCAGTGAGGGAGAATCAAATCTAAGCTGTCACTGAAACGTGTAGCGAAATATTGGGAGTTTCAGCAGATCTCGATAGCCAGCTAATTTTAGAAGAAGCAGCTGATAGAAGCTTCAACAACACCGCACTTGGTTCTTCCCTCTCTGATTTTATCTAGTTAGGCTGGCATTGTGTGGGCTAATTATTACTAGAATTTTTTAATATCAGTCGCAAAATTATGAAGGTTATGATTTTTGAGATTCAAATCAAAAACCGAACAAGATTCCAATCCTAGAGCCGAGTTTGGAGACGCATCGCAAAATTTAATAATAAATAATTGGCCAAATTCTAAAGATGGCAACTCACTTCCCCGTAATTGCGATTTGCCCATTCCCGTGGCGTGACCACACCGGCGTCGCCACTCTCACTCTCACTAACTACTCGCATTCGCTCGGGATTCGGGTGACCTTATTTTACCTCTTCCACTCCACTCACACGAACATATTGACTTGTGGGATCAAACTCCACTATCTCTCATTTCACTTATTATTTAAATATGAATTATAAATAAAAACCCACGAACATATTGACTTGTGGGATGAAACTCCACTATCTCTCATTTCCCTTATTATTTAAATATGAATTATAAATAAATACTTGTATACTATACTCCGTGATTGCTTAAGAAAAGAGACCGAAAAAGTATACTCCATAAAGAAAAAGAGGGTACGGGGATTTCGATGTTCTAAAACTAAAGAAAACTGAAAAATTCGGCGGGTGGCCGTTGATTGCGGTTATAATAAAATTAGTGCCGCTTGGAGGCTCTGACAATTAGGACCAGACACACCACTCAGGCTTTAGCCATCCTCGCCAGTTCTTTTGACCGTTTGCATTTCCCTCGTCCCCACTTTTATCATTTCTTTCTCAACTCTCCATTTGTCTAGACTATATTACCAAATTACCCCAATCTGTAATTATAATAAACCTTGTAGAATCGGTTTTGTTAGACTCGGCCGCTAGTCCAGCAGCTCATATCCTTTTTATCATCGGATTGCAACCAGTCTCATCCTTATAAGTTCAAAGATCCCGGTGCTACTCGCAGCACCACACGTCCACTGTTATCCAACGGTAACGTTATTGTAAGGCTACCGTTATTACTCATGGGGAATAGATAAGTTAACGTACTCCTCCTAAGAAATAATTCCTACGACCGACAGACGACAGTGTCGGTGGACTCAGATCAAAGAAAGGAAAATCGAAATGGGTTCAACGCTTGTTTGTCGGATTGTCGTCGGAGCACGCAATCGAATCCAAATGGTACCATAAGAGGTCAAATTTACTCTCTTGCTTCTCTCTGATCATGTATCTGTACGTGCGTGGTTTCAGACTGGCAAACGTGTCCCGAATCGTAACATGACACCGTCAAGAATATGCGATAAATTATTATCATACTATATGGTTGGTTGTATAATAGTATAGTGTGAATAATGCGAGATTGGGTACGAGGGGGTGGTGTGGGGGAAGTAGCAACAAAGATGGGCCAACACGTGTCTTGTCTCACTATATGAAAAGGACAAAGTTCCTTCCCATCCCCATAAATACTGCTATTACGGACGAACGGGTTAACCCTTATTTTGCCGGTGTTTTGTTTTTTTGTTTGCTTGGGTTTTCGCGGTGGAATTGGGTTTTTTGACAGAGGCGGATAATATCTACTTCGATAAGATTAAAAAAAAAGGAGATATAGTTACCTAGTAAAGTGAGAAGAGGTATAACACCTAAAATTATTTGTTACCTGAACAAATGAGCAAACAAATAGAAAATAAAAAAGCAGAGAGGAGCTCAGAAAAGAAATGGTTATTCATTAATTATAGTTTCCATGAATACGTAGCGGTTAATTTTCCACCAATCAAGTAAAATAAATAAGATAAAGTACTTTGATTACGAGAATACGCATACACGAGGAACACCAGATTAGTCATGGCGTTTGCTGTACCAGCACTTGCAGTTTTTTATACATTTGACTGTTTAATTATGCAATAGTTTTGGATCTAATTTTACAAGGTGGGCGCAGAGAAAATCTGTTTCATTGTACGCATGCTTTTTAGGTTAGGTACATTTTCTAATATTCTTCACTGCCAATGCCATGCTTGGAGAGATAACATTAACTACCCCATCACTTATCCTAATTCTGTGGTTTTTTAAGAGCAAAATCGATGACAGGGGGAACGGAAGGAGAACAAATATAAGAGGTACTACTAAACTACTACTACTACTAATACAGTAATTGCAGTAGTAGTATATAAAATGGTGACTGTATATATACTCGGATAACAAAAAAAAATGTACGTATATACTAGTCAAAAGATGTATCTCGACGTGCTATCTTTATACAGAGAGAAGCCAAGGAGGTTATACGAGAGAAGAAGACAGGAAAGTAAAAGGCACAGCAATTCCGAGAAATGTTTGCCGGCCGGGAGGAATAGTACTAGCTTTTTAGTTCTTCTTTGGATTTGTATAATACTACTATTACTACTAGCGTGGAAGAAAGAAGAAGCATTCTTTCTCTTCTTTTTCTTAACGGGATTTCTGGGGAATTGAGAAGTAGAAACAGTAAAGTAAACAATGGCGGGCCAGGCCTGAGCTAGCGCCTCTTATGAATACTGACCTCCCAGGATCCGCTTCATGTATTGCGCGATAAATAACGGAAAAAAAAATCCATTCCATTCGAAGTAGTGATAGAGAAGTGAGATAAGATGAAGTAAGCACTTTCGCGGGAACAAGTGAACAAACCAAAAAGTTGTGTTTGTGTAAACGCAATTGAATTGTATAGCCCAAATTCAATTATACGACATCCGTCACCCGCCATTTACGCTAAAAAGCTTGCAAACAATTCATTTTTTTATTTGTGGTGTGTGTTTTTTTTTGTTTAAACTAATCTATTTTCCTTCTTTTATCGAGAGAACAAGCAAGCTAGAATTGAGTCTGAAGGATGGATGGGTCACCGCTATGGGAGAGAAATGCGTCGAAAAGGACAAAAGTAAAAATAGGACGAATAAAAAAAAACGAACCTAATTACTCAATAGTACTATAAAATCTTTTTTTGTAGGGAAATTACTACTCTGGAGGCAAGCTCTGAACCAAAATTTGACCGTCCCCCGGTTTTGTTTCACATTTGCCGCTTGGGACCGCAAGACTTTCATTTCTTGAGGTTTACCAAAATCGTTCAAATTTCATACGCTTAATATCCCCCTTGGGCCTATGGTGGGTTACGTACTACTATCCTATTTTCATGACAAAAAGGGAAAATACTACCCGTACTACTAATAAATTAATTTGGCATTAAATACATACACAGGGTGAGAGGAGTACTCTCTCTAGAACTAAGTTTATTACTTGTTCATTTAAGAATATGATACTTTGCCATGTTAGAACGAACCGCAGTAAATAAAAGTAAGTACCCACATGCCTCTTTCTTTCCCTCACCTGTTCAAACAAACTCGTGTATTAAAGTCGACCCTTCGTGGTAAAGGCTAGGGAACCACCCCACATGGCTCTTTGCTCCTCTTGTCCCTTTTTTCAACTGTGTGAACTGAAACCTACAACACACAACGATATTACTATTTCCTTCACTCCTTACAACATTATAGTAGTATTATCTGTACTACGGCCTATTTCTCCTTTTTGTAATAATAATTAATAATTATTTCGTTACATATTTGGCCCTTCTCTCCTTTCTTTCCTATATAGACCCCCATTCCATAACCTTCACTCCTCGCCTACCACCTCATCTCCACTCTTCTTCCCACTGCCCCTTCCACTCTCCCTCCTTGGTTTATCAGAAAAAACTTTTTTTTTTTGTCTTTGAATGATAAACCAAACCACCAACATTGTCAATCTTGCTGCTCCGTAAAATTCACACACATACAACAGAAGAAAAAGAGAGATTTGAAGAACTCATCTCCTTTTCTTTCTGCTCCCGTTCACTTTTAAGAACTCGGGAATATATACACTCTTTATAATATACATACATACTTACCACCTCCTCTGTTTACCATTTTTGTTTTCTGAAATGGCGGATCAGAAGCTTGTGATGTTAATGATGTTTGTTTTGGCTGTGGTGGCTCCACTTGCAATGTCGGCGCATGACTATGGTGCTGCTTTAACTAAGAGCATCTGTTCTACGGGCTCAGAGATCCGGACACCTCCCTGCCTCTCAGAGAGTTCACTGGAGATCTCATCCGGTTTGTACGACGGCAAGACTAGCGGGGTAATTTAAACTTTTCACTCCTTTTCTTTTCTCAGTTATTCAATTTCAGTCTGCTGTCTGGCTCACTCATTATACCTTTCATTTCTCGGAAATGTGAGCAAAATTATTGTTCAAGCGGCAAATCCACTTTTGTACCATTGTCTTTCTTCGATGTCAGAAAACCTCTCTCACAAATTGGTGAACGAAATTGAAGTGACATAGCTTAATTATATACTGACACTCAATTTTTCTCTGGGACAGGTGGATTTGGTTGGAGGTTACTACGATGCAGGGGATAATGTCAAGTTTGGGTTGCCAATGGCGTTCACGGTGACGATGATGTCATGGAGTGTGATCGAGTATGGTCGTCAAATGGCTTCCAAGGGTGAACTAAGCAACGCTATTGACGCTATCAATGGGGAACTGATTACTTTATTAAAGCCCATCCTGAACCTGATGTTCTCTACGGAGAGGTAATATCCTTTTCTATCCCTGGTTTTTCCTTCTCAACAATCCTAATTAGTAGAATTTATGTTGTAATATAATAATTAACTTCTTGAAAATGTGATTAAGTTGGATACTTAACTTGTAGTAGTATATAATGTCTACGTTCCAAGTAGCTTGTTCTGTGAAACATGTCTTAATTAATCAGTCATATTTAGGACTATCTGATAAGTTTAAGGCGTGTTAGGGAAATTAAATTGACATACCCACTTGGCACATGACATTTGCACCTAATAAATTGTGTCCCGTTTTGTACCTTTTCAATGCCGACACGGCAAGACGTTATTCATCCACTCCATCCTAATTAATTAGGCATTGGTACACTACACCACCACACTGACCACTTCTTCCTTCCCCATTTGGATTTGCTTGCTCATTAATTTTCATTTCAATTGCTGGAAACGGTGTAGTTGTAAGTGTACTGTGTTACCATATTTTGAAACGGTGGAAATTAATAATGTAAAACAGGTTGGAGATGGAACCTCAGACCACTACTGTTGGCAGAGACCAGGACATGACCACCGACAGGACGGCGTACAAGATCGACCCGAGCAGACCCGGTTCAGATCTCGCTGGTGAGACCGCGCTGCCAATGGCTGCTGCTGCCTCCATTGTCTTCCGTCATTCCAACCCGGCTTACTCCGCTAGTCTCCTCTCCCATGCTCGTCAGGTATGAATCTTTTCATTCAATTCTGATATATACTAGTAGTGTATATATTTTTAATTTTCGGTCCGTGATTGGCGCCTTTTCCGCCGCCTGCTATTATATACGTTGACGGGGGAGACCTGGACGGTCGACGTCTCTTTTTTCTGTTACCTTTTTTGTACTGGAGCGCTGATCGTTTTAGCAGAGATCATCAGCTGTGAGTATATCGTTGGTGGTCCACGCCACTGCCCTGTGATTTTTACGTAGAAATGAATAAGAAACACAACTAACGTGGCGCACGTTAAAGGTTCCTTTTATTAAATGGGGGAGGGGCTCATAAATGATGTCGTTACGGTGGTTGGTTATTCAGCTTTTTTTCCTGGCTCTAGGTCTGTACGGTTACCCATGTGCACTGCCCCGCGCATGTTAGCAGGCCGTCGGCAGTTGTACCTTTATTGCTACCACTTTAACAGTTCCTAACCGGTCATAGAGGATAAATGGTCGGTTTACTGACGCAAATAAAGTGAACTGGTCCCCTTTGCCTTAGTATTCAATTTCATGGCTTTAGCGCAAAAATTGTAAAACGGTAAATAAACTCTGATGGACATGGGTTGGGAGAGTTACTAATTGGGTTAGATGTAGGAATTAGATAGTGAGGTACATAACATAACTTCAGATGTCAAGAAGAGCCAACACTTAGATTTAGGAGTTAAATATATTAAAACACAAATATGGAACAGTTAAATTTTCATTCTACTAATCCCAATGACTTTACTGTTACTCCCATGATAGTCTAAATAAGAAAAAAACTTATTAGAGATCTGCACCGAAATTCATGATATCTGTTGCATCATTGTGTATGAAATGCACTCATCCTTACATCCCCCATGTGACCATTGTCCTTACTATGCAAACAAACCCCTAGAGATCCACAAGCTCCTTCGTAGCGCACAGCATAGTCCTGTCACTAGTTTATTAGTATTGCTTAACACAAACCCACATTATTCAAGTCCAAATGTGGGTGGGGGTCGCCCTATGTCTCTATCACCCGAACCCATATCCAAGTTTTCATCAATTCTCGCTTTTAGGCCCAGTTCGGATTTTTTAGGGAGGCCCGGTGAATCTTCTTATTATCTCCTTAAATCATTGTGAAGCTACACACTGCCGTTCCTTTTTTAGAGGGGTCCACGGACCACCATAGGGAAAGTGGAAGTCCCTTCGACTTCCATTTCGGCGAAATTTTCTATCCCGTCGAGCGCAACTGTAATTCAGCAAGATCCGTCAATTTCGCTAATTTGTTCTTCTAAAAAACGCTAACGTGTAGCCGTCGGTGGCTCAATGCTTCCACTTTTTATATCGTCCCCAGTGTTACGTTTACAACAAATCAAACCTTGTTCTTATTAATTGACCCTTTATTTGATCAGTTTTTCTTTAAGGACTTTTCATGATTGATTAATTGACCTCTCGGTTTTGGGTTTACTTTGTTCAGCTGTTCAGTTTCGCGGACAGATATAGAGGCAAGTATGACAGTAGCATCACCGTTGCTCAGAAATATTATCGATCCGTCAGTGGCTACTCCGTAAGTGGGGATGGTTTCGAAAAAATCATTTGTAATTGTTGCAACTTAAATTGATCCATCACACTTTTGCACTGGATTATTGAATCATATTATTTCACTCTGTTTAAAACAGGATGAACTCTTGTGGGGAGCCGCCTGGTTGTACAAGGCAACCAACGAGCCATACTACCTGAACTACCTTGGAGCCAACGGTGACTCCATGGGCGGAACTGGCTGGTCAATGACTGAATTCGGTTGGGACGTCAAGTACGCTGGCGCAGGTCCTGGTTTCCAAGTTCTTAATGCAAGGCAAAGCAGCTCACCACACTCCCGTCTTCGAGCGCTACCAACAGAAAGCCGAGTCCTTCATGTGCTCCTGCATAGGAAAAGGAACCAAAAATGTCCAGAAAACTCCTGGAGGTTTAATCTTCAGACAAAACTGGAATAACATCCAGTTCGTCACATCTGCGGCTTTCCTCATGACAGTCTACTCCGACTACTTGTCATCCACCCGCGGTACCTTGAGCTGCCCAGCCGGCAGAGTGTCTGCAAACCAGCTTCTTGGGGAAGCCCAATCCCAGGTCGATTACATTCTAGGAGACAACCCCAGAGCTACAAGTTATATGGTTGGGTACGGGAACAATTACCCGCAGCAAGTGCACCACCGTGGGTCCTCCATTTGTGTCCATCAAACAAAACCCTTCATTTGTTACCTGTAGGGGTGGGTATGCGACTTGGTTCAGCAGGAAGGCGAGTGATCCGAATGTGCTTACGGGTGCGCTTGTTGGTGGGCCGATGCGTATGATAACTTTGCTGATGAAGGGATAATTATGAGCAGACTGAGCCGGCGACTTATAACAATGCTCCGTTTATTGGTGTTCTTGCGAGATTGGGTGGTGGTCACAGTGGTTACAACCAGCTCTTGACTGTAAGAAACATACCTTTTGATTGATGAATATTTTTTCTTTTGAAAGTCTCGGTTATGTAAGATTGAAACTAATTATCATGGCTTATATAACTCTGTGAATTTCAGGTGATATCTCTGCTGCACCTCCTAAAAGAATAAACCTGCTGCACCGGTGAAGTCTGAACCAAAACCGGCACCTGTCTACAACCCAACTCCCAAACCAGGTACTAATCTGATTTGTCTTTGTCGATCTAGTCACTGTTCCATCATTTCCCTTTCGTAATTCGCACATATTTTTCAAGCTGGTTCTAAGAATGTTTGTTTGGCCTTGTGTTCTGCAGCTTCAAGTGCACCTGTGACAGTCCAACAGAATCAACACTGACATGGACTCACAGAGAAGAACATACCACAGGTACTCAACAATCTTGACCAACAACTCACCCAACACGATTAAGAGCTTGAAAATCAAGATTGATAATCTGTATGGTCCAGTCTGGGGGCTCTCAAAGTCATCCAACGATGATGCGTACACTTTCCCTTCATGGATTGATCTTTGCCGGCTGGTAAGAGCATGGAATTCGTCTATATTCATGCTGCTGACCCAGCTGATGTTTCGGTCTCCGAATACAACCTGATCTGACCAAGACTAGGTAATCGAGGTGGAATGGAAAAAGAATGAAAAATTGTGCAGCTGTTTTATTTGTCGATTTGGATTAGGAGCTACTTGTAGTTTTTTGCTTTTCTTGGTGTCATATATCCCTGTGTTTTTTAGGTAAGGGTCATAGTATTATTTTCTCTTATATTTACAGCTTTATTTGGTTGGGGTGAGGTGGTGGGTGAGTCTACTAGGCTTCTGTTTATTAGGAGAAGTAAGTTTACAAAGAAAAACAGTAAGAACGAAGATAGGGATTGAAGGAGTGAAGAGAGAGTTCTATACAAAAGTGCTCATCCTCTTTCGCTTCCCTCTTCGTTATTACAAAATACATACTACATAGAGGTACACATCATCAGATGGGTCTGGCTACCAGAAAGCAGGTCCTTGATTGGGGGTAACTGAGAAATTTCCACAATCTCAGCATAATTTTTACTATGTCGCCGTCTTTTTTTTTTTAACTTTTTGACTTTTTTTTGTTTTCTTTTGTGTGTGTAACTCCAAAGGGGAAGAATTCCTATTAAGTCTGGTGTTTTACCTTTAATGTATGTTGTAAACTCTACAACTTTTTTTCACTTCCATTTTGGCAGTGACTTGATTATCTAAGTTGGGGCACACTGCCTTGTCCTATTCTTATTTTTCTTGACTTGCATAAAACTCTTTACCTTTTTTTTAATTAGACTAGCTTCATCACTCTAGATAATCTCTCTACATAATCTGGGATTTCCCTAATCTAGTTATTTTCACCTTTCAAATATCCCCTCTGTACTAAGGACATGAACATGTATATTTTTATAGCTTGGTATATATAGCTGTTATATACTAACAAAAGAGCCAACCCAATACCGTTTAGCTGATTTACAACACCCAAACAAGTCTAAAATGACCAATATCAAAACGCACTAAACAATTATCCAACCCATTACCCATAAATTACTCAGGTTAATAAAATATCTTATAGGTAGAAACTTATACAATTATTAAAAAAAAGTAAAATATAATGTATATACTCTTACATTTTACTTTTCTGTCTAAATAATATTCATTTTTTGTGTAAAATAGTAGAGTTAAAATATAAAAAAGGATGTCATAAAACTAAAATATTTATAATTTTGAACACAATTCATATCCTAAAACCATAGATATCAATGTTTCCGCAAATAGTTGATGTTACTTGGCCAACAATTGAAGGTGTAGTACAATAGTAACATACTAACATGTAGCTTCCTCCCACGACGAAAGCACAACATCAGGAAATTATTCTTTGCTTATGGGGCCATTCTCTCACGGCGATTAGAATCAGATAGATTAATGTTGTCATGTGTCAGTTGATTATTTGTTAAAATTTAACCAAATACATATGTGTCAAGTTAAATAAGTTAACTAGAGGTAGATTAATTGATAGTAGCTTTTGAAGGTCATGGGCGAACGGCCCCTATAAGTTATGAGGGGAGCGCACTTTTCCACTACACTAAGCCGTGGTAGAGTTCAATCATATCAATATAGATATTTGGGAAAATTCACAATATACCCCTTTTTTCTTTCATAATTCACAATATACTCTATTGGTTTTCATAATTCAACTTTAAACATGCTTAAATGTTGTACAAAATTGATGAACTTTACATGGACGATGTTAAAGTGTTAATATTTTGGTCCTATCAAATTTGAAGTTTTTTAAGCTCACATGTGACTTGTGAGACCCAATGAACATGTCACAATTTTCATTGGTTCCCACAGGTCACATGTGAGCTTAAAAAACTTCAGATTTGACACTGGACCAAAATATAACACTTTAGCCTCGTCCATGTAAAATTTCATCAGTTTTGGAAAACATTTAAACATGTTTAAAGTTGAATTACGAAAATCAACAGTGGTATATTGTGAATTACGAAAGAAAAAATGGGTATATTGTGAATTTTCCCTAGATATTTTCCTGTACTTGGGGATGGGTTATGAATGTTTAATTTTGGAAGTCTATCCATGTAGATAAACGTGCAAGAAGGAAAAAATATCTCTATTTATTAAAGAAAATTAAATCACCCTATGTACGCTTACATATTTTTGGACAATTTTGAATTTATTTTATATTTATTTTATTTCCTTTTTACCATTTCCAATAATTTCTTCAAGATAGATCATTTTAAATTGTTTAAGTACAATTATGTTTTTAGAAATTTATATTATATTTATGGCTTTTCATAAAATTTTGTTTATTTTTTCAAATACATTATTTTATTATTTATCAATTTCAAAATATTTTGAATTTTTTTTGATATTTAATAGTTTGTTTTAATATGTTTCTATAATTAGGGAAAATTACATTCCTTCCCATGACATATGACAAAATTATATCTCGTGCCCATGTAATTTCATAAACTACTTACCCTAACCATGACATTTCCAGCATTTTACATCCGACACCTTCTGTTCAAATTGATTTTCCTTTCATTTTCGTTCAATTCAGAAGATGTTTTTAATGTTGTTCGAAGTTGATGAAACCTTACATAGATGATGTTTAAGTGTTATTTTTTAAACCTGTGTCTAACTTCCAAGTTTTGTAAGCTCATATGTGACCTGTGTGACCAATGAAACACATCAAAAGTAAGCTTTTTTTACGATTATCAGTGCAAGTCGGTATTCTCTATTTTTGTTCAATTTAAGAGATGCTGAAACACTGTTTATAGTTGACAAAACTTTACATGAACGATGTTAAAGTGACAGACCTGTGCCAAATCGCAGGTCACATGTAAACTTACAAAACTTGTGGATGACATAAGTTCGAAATGTAAACATAAATTTCGTCAACTACGAACAATGTTTTAGTATCTCCTCATTTGAATGAAAATTAGAGATAATAAACTTACGACAGACAACGTTTATGCATCTTTAAAGTGGAACAAAAATTAGAGAAAACCAATCTGAACGGAAGGTGCTGGATGTAAATTGGTGAAAGCGTCATGAGTAGGGAAAACAATTTTTGGAACCACATGGATTCGGGATGTAATTTCGTCAAATTTTATAGGTAGGAATGTAATTTTTCCTTATAATTATTTTCTTGAGTTTTTAAACTAGTGACATATTATGAGCTTTTAAACTAATTTGTTAACTAGTCTAGATATGTTTTTTGGTGTTTCCCACAACGAATGTAGGACTTTGTGAATAAAAATACAAATATAGTGATTTTCATAAATTTATTATTATTAATGATATTTCATGCTTTTACTAAAAATATAGTATTATTTTATGACAATTTCCTTTTTACTATTAGATAAAAATCTTATTCGTGTACATGAAAAAACATCTATAGAATCGCATATTATCATAAAATTTGTCATTGTATTTGAACAATGGTTTCATTTATATTTGAATATAAGTAAGTCATTTAAAAAGAAAAGAAAAAAAATGCTATTTTTAAAATCTCGTCCAACCTAGCGACGAAATGAACGCGCCTGTACGCGCTGTGTCCCCCCTCTGAAAATTAGGGATTTCTTCCTCTTGAAGAAGACCTCGGTGATGATTTCTGAAGTGGAAAAGCTGATCAACGCTATCTTTCTGACGCACTGGTGGTGATTTCAGCTCCTGCCCTCTCTATAGTTAATCTCTACCTGCGGAAGGCGGCGGCCATGCGCTGATTCATCCGCTGGAAGATGGACTTCACATTCAAGGCGACACTACCAGATGGGGAAACAAAGAAGATTGTCAAGAAGAAGAGGGCTGTTTCTGACTGGGAGATAGAGATGCCCGCCGAGATTGCTAATGTTTCAATCAAGAAGAAACTGGATGATACGAGAAAGAAAGTTATTGAAGAGCGTCCGAGTTTCAGTGAAATTCTAAAAGACAGTAAAGATGTTCCTCTGGAAGTATCTACAGATGAAGAGTTATCAGATTACGAGGAACTGAGGTGCGTTCCTGAAGCCGCTAAGGATGATCCCTTATGCCCATCGATCTCCTTGCCAAAAGAAGTCATTCACAGTATCAAGATAGGTAAAACATTTCCCCTATCTATTTTGTCTGATAGACTATCAGAGAGGTGGAAAACTAAAGGTAGGTTCGATGTTCTAGCCCTAGGAGTCAGATATTTTTTGGTAGTTTTCGAGCTTAAAGAAGATAGAAATATGGTTCTATATGGAGGCCCTTGGAAGATATCGGATAGGTATCTCACTATCAGAAGATGGAAAAGGGATTTTGATACCAGATCAGAGGCTCTGGTTAATCAGGATGTTTGGATAAGATTACCAGACCTGGGTCTGGAATATTGACGGAGGAATGCATGAATGAGATAGGTGGCATGGTGGGGAAAGTTCGAAAGGTGGAGATTACCACAACAAGACTGGGCTGTGCAATGAATGGTCGAGTTTGCGTCTGTTTAGACCTAACCAAGCCTCTGTTGGGGAAATTCAAGCTCCAAAAGAAAGCCCACAAAGTTGAATATGAGGGGATTCACTTATTGTGTTTCAGCTGTGGTTGCTTTGGCCATAAAAAAGATAAATGCCCTCTGTTGGAAGACGACAAAGCGGTGGTTGGTTAATGAAGGGGTTTTAAGGTGGTTCAGAAAATACCTCAAGAGGATAACTCCCATCTCACTGAGAATTTTGGGCCTTGGATGAGAGTAACCAACAAGAAAAAATCTGCATTAAGGAAGGCTCCTGATAAAAATCAAGGGAAAGGTCCCATTGTTGTAGATAAAAAGAAAAGGTCTGAATTATCCAGTCAAGCAATTCCTTCAAGTAGTAATGAGAATCTGCTTTCAAACAGCTTTGGGGTCCCACAAACAGAAGTAGACGTGCCAGAGAATCCTGAGAGTATGGATGGTGAAGGGATAAATCAGTCAAGAAAGGATAGTAGGTTACCAGAGGCAAATGCTGGGTTGCTGAACAAGAATTCTCCTTCATTTGGGAGAGAGGAAAAGGAGCAGCCGTTGGAGTCGTCTTCAACTAGGATTGTTGACCCAAATCTAGCTAAGTCTCTTAACTCTAACCTCTCTTTTGTATGCACTGATGGTTCGGTTAATGCCATCTCTGATATGAATGACTTGGAAGATAACAATAAATGTTCTACTTTGAATAGAAAAGATGAACTAGGAGATGTTAATGCTACTTAGTTCCCTGCCTGTTTTTTTTTATTCCTTGTTTGTATCATTTAGTATGGATAAGAATTTTAATGTACTTGCATGGAATGTAAGAGGTGCTGGGAAAATGAGTTTCTTGCCTTCTTTTAGGGATTTGGTAAATAGAATCAATCCTTATATCTTGTTTCTCTGTGAACCCCGGATTAGTGGCTCTAGAGGCCTTGATGTTAGTGATAAAATTGGTTTTCCCAATAAATTTATTGTTGAAGATGATGGCTTTAGTGGTGGATTGTGGCTGTTCTGGTCTAACATTACTTTTAATGTCTTGTCCCATAGTAGCCAATTTATCCATACGAAGATTGATTTTAGAAATTATTTTGTTTATGCCACTTTTGTGTATGCCAGCCCCTCTGATAATGGCAGAATATCACTTTGACTTTGGATGACCTTTCTAGGCTAGACATTAGATCAGATGATTGTTGGCTTATTACTGGGGATTTCAATTCTATCCTCTCTCTTAGTGGTAAGAAAGGGGGTAATAGATCCATCAATAGTGAAATACCCCGAACTTAAATATGGCGATTAAAATTATCCTAATAGGTATTTAAGAGCCTAATAATTCTTAAGTAATTTGGTAAGGAAAAATAAGTCCAAAGAAATAAAGAAACGCTTAAAAAGCGAAAGACGCTAAATAAGCGTTTAATAACCATAGGAGGTATGAGACCCCGGTTAGCGTATTATATGGATTCTAAAGGCTTAATAATTCCTAAATAATGTAAGGGAACAACTTCCGAAGAAAATGGATCCTTAAAATGGATTAAAAGCATAAACGAACCTTAAAGCGCGTTTTTTTCGAGGAAACCGGGAAAACGCGACTTTAAGCGGGTCAAATAGACTCTTAACAATTTTGGTCAACCAGATAGCCATTAATAAACATTAATGAAGGGTTAGAACCAATAAAATTAATTAAACGAGAAAATTCCGGAAAACGGGTTCCGGTTAGTAAAAACTGTAACAACCGGGAAGTAGTGGGGTGAGAGTGTAATAAAATAAAACTAGTGTGTCCACTTTTGGAAATAAAAAGTAAACATTTGAGTGAGTGTGTGTGTGTGGTCGGCAGCCCCTTCTCCTCACACCCTCTCTATTTCTCTAATATGCTAAAGGACAACAATAAAGTAAAAGCAAATAAAACACTCTCTCACCTCACTCTCTCTCATTTTCCTCATCTCTCTCTCTCTCTTCTTCCTTCTCCCCACCGATTTCTCCCTCCTCTCTCTCTGGTTGGGCAATTTTGGAGAGCTTCCCACAACAACAATGGCAACTCTCTCTTCTTCTCCATGCTCCACCTTCATTTGAACTCCAAATGCAAAAATAATTGCATATTCTTACTCCCCTCATCATTCTCTACACTTCCCTCTTTTCAAAATACAAAAATGAGGAAGTTCATCTCCATGGGTTTTCCCCATTCAAAGAGAAAATGGCACCAAAGTGAAGCTTGGAGTCTCCTCTCTCCATTAAGGTAAAAATCTCCGTGAAAGAACTCATATTTCTCCATCCTTGCTTGTAGCCGATTTTTACCTCCTTGTAACCCTCCATTTTCTCTCTCTCTTTTGAGCATAATATCAGCCTTGCAATGGTGGTGGATTCACCTTCTTGAACCAAGGGCTAAATCCCCTCCTAAAACACTCCAAAGGTAAACCCTAGAAATCTTGTTTAAAGCATTGCTATGAACTACCATTAATTAAGGGGTTAGTATTTTAATTACACTTGTTTATGTGTGTTTGGGGTGATGGGAATGGAGTGTGGCAACTCCATTCTCCATGTGACCGATTTGTGCAAGAAAGAGAGGAGAAGAAGTGGAAAAGAAAAGAGGAAATAAGAGCTTAAGGTAAGAGCTCTTTCTTGAATGGTAAATTTAATGCATTAGAGTAATGGGAATGGGTAAACCAATTTAACGAACCCAAAATATTGTATTGGTATTGTGGTATTGGAATTTTGGGTATTTATGAACTAGTGTGTGAATTATAGGCCTTAGAGCCAAGTGTATTGTATATGTGTATTAATATTGTGGATTAAGGAAGTATTGATGAATTGGTATTGTATTGGTTGCTGGTAGGACCCTTGTATGGGTGTGGCTAGATTAGGAATGGATTTGATGAAAAAGTGTGTATGTGGCGAAGTAAGAAAAAGTAGGTAAACTATGGCAAAATTTGGTAGGAATTATGTATTTAAGAATGACTTGGTGATGGGAGGGAGAACCAAGGTGTGTATTGGAGTTAGTAGAGATGTTTAGTAACCATGGGATGGTGGTTGTGGTATGAGGATATAGGAGTGTAAAATCTGTAACAAAATGTATTAAAGTGCATTGGAGAAGTTAGAAAGAATTAGTGTGCAAGAATTGGTAAAATGAATGTTGAACTTGGGTATTGATAGTGTAGTTGCTTGGAAATTAATTGGAGTGGTAAGGTAAAGTACTTGGGATGCTAGGAGTGGCATTAGTTGAGGAGGTAATGAGAGGTAGAAGAGAGTTTAAAAATCTGTAGCATTAGAGGAGTAAAAACTGTTGCAAGTGCTGAAATGAAATGAGGAAAATTTGTGTAAGTTGAGTAGAAATTGTGTAGCAAGCTTGGTGGATGGATTAAGGCGATTTGGAGCATCTAAATGAGTGGTAAACATGTAGGGAAGTATTGGTAAAGATTGGGGAAGCAATGGGATAGTAAAACACTAAGAAACAGATTTTAAAACTGAAGTACTGGGCCGGACCGACCTTGGGACCGAACCCGCAAGGTCGGTCGCGCCTTAAAATACACAGACGGGAAGTCTTCTGACTTTGATCGACCTTGGGGACCGAACTTACAAGGTCGGTTGAGTCGTAAATTGTGAAGGCCAAAGGTCTACTGGAATGGACCGACCTTGGGACCGAACTTGGGAGAGGTCGGTCGAGTCCAGAAAACTCGAACCCAAAACATACTGGAACGGACCGACCTTGGGACCGGACTTGCAAGGTCGGTCGGGCCTGAAATTTTCACGTAAGTAACTCACTAGAATGGACCGACCTTGGGACCGGACTTGCAAGGTCGGTCGAGCCTGGAATTTTGCCTTAACGAAACTTACTGACTTCGACCGACCTTGGGTCCGACCCTGGGTAAGGTCGGTCAAGTCAAAACAAATATATATATATGATTATATCAATCATAGGTATAAGTATGTATACCTATACCCATATGTATATGTATATATATAGTAGTACATCATTAATAGGATAGAAATGGTAAGAAAGTATGCACAAAAGTAAGAAAACAAGTTGAGAAAACTGTGAATCTAGGAATGTTAAATTGAACCGAATTAATGGGATAACGGGGTAAGTATGGGAATAGTAACTATGTATGAAGTGTAATGCTTAGTATTAATGGAACCATTTGGCATGTAGCCGGAGGTTCGAGAATAAGACTCGAGGAACGAGAGTGAACCAAAGGAACAAGGGAACGCCCGATAGAGTAAATCAACGGTGAAAGGTATGATTTCTTCATGCCCTGTATCCTAATTTGGTTACCCCGATTTGTGTGCTTATTTGATCACCTAATAAGATAAATGCATGAATCGGACTATATTGCACTTACTTGTGCTTGCTTTAGGTTGTTCTTGATATGTTTATCTTGAACAATCAGTTTATATAATTCATGAAATGTATAGATGATGATAAGTGTGTATGTATCTCGTAGCGCACTTGTATTTTGTATTGTACCTGTGAGTATGTGTATGGGAGTAACGTATTATTGTGTGTGGCTTGAATGTGAATGACTTCTACTAATTCCTAACCACCTAACTCCTAACGTAAGTATCGAGTAAATTGGAATGAGTAGAAGTCCGATATAGTTTCGGCCACGCGTGAGGATGAGGAGACACAAGAGGTTGGATCCGATTCCTGGTTCTTTAAGCTGGTCCACGGCCCAAATCCCTTAAGTGGGTAGCATCCTGGATTGGTGAACCAAGTAAAGCCCGGTGGTGGGACAGTGTAGTCCCTGCCCGGAGGTCCCGACGACTTAACTTGAGTATGTAGTAAGTAAAGTAAGTATTGTATGAGTAATGGTCTTGGCTGGTGTAAGTCATTGACCCCGAGTAAAAGATAATCTCCACCCGATTAACCCGGGTGGACCAATGAAGCTAACAAGTACGGAGTATTGAGTATGTATGGTGTATGTAATGCGTATGTGTAATTCGGAGTAAGGTAAGTATGTATTGGAGGGCTTATATGGTATTCTTTGTGTGTAATGAAGTGTATGAATGTATTCCTTATGTAAGGTATTGAAGTATTGTGTATAAGAGCATGTATGCATGTATGTTTGAAATAAATGAATTGCATGTATTCGATCAAGTGGTCGGCGTACCCTCACTAGTACGCGGGGTATGCGGTTATCATATTCAGCGTAAGCTGACCCCCTAGAGGGAACGTTTTTAGTGTGCAGGTACCGGAAGCAGACATGATCACAGTAAGAGACCGACGACTGTACTTGGATAGCTAGAATGAATTGTAGTTAGTACAGAATCGTAAAAGGCTTGGAGCTTGTATGTAGTTGTGAGGAATGGGTAGCTGTAGACTCTTGATGAGTATATATGAACTTGGAAGGAGTATTGTATTTGTATTTGGAACTTAGTAAACTCGGTTATGTATATTGTATTGTATGGAATGTAAAGGAGCAAAGTGTTGAATGGAGCATTGTAGTATTTCCTTGGTAAAAGGAGTATGTATTGTAGATGTGTAGTACTCGGGATTCCGGTCCATCAGACCGATGCTGTATGTAGTAGTAGCTTTGTTAGTCACGTGGGTGACTAACGACATTGTATCACCCACCGTATGTAAGTATGTACCGCTGCGTGAATCTGGAAGTACGAGGAGATTAGACGGTAATGACAGTATTAACGGTAGGGGTGTTACAAATAGAGGCAGTATAGCTTTCATAGATTGGTTCCATTCGAATAGTCTCATCGATCTTCCTTTAAAAGGAAATAGATACGCCTGGAATAATAGGTCTATTTTTGTTAAACTTGATAGAACCTTAGTTTCTCATAATGGTTTGATAGGTATGCTCATTTTTGTTAAACTCTGATCACTGCCCTATCTTATCAAGTTTTAATAGTATTATGCCTAATCTGAAAACTATAATCATGTGGTTAGTTCCACCTGGAATCAGACCCTTCCTCTCAACTAGAACCTGTCCAATCTTAGAGAATCATTAACTTCTTGGAATAAAGACCAATTTGGGAATATCTTCCACATGAAGAAGAGACTAATTGCCAGACTAGCTGGGATTCCAAAAAGTCTTGAAAAGTATCAGTCTAGTTTTCTGAGAAATCTGGAAAGTAGTATGCAAAAGGAATATGAAAGCATTCTAATCAGTTACTTTGGTTTTAGAAGTATAGGGAAAAGTGGATTATGTTTAGGGACAAAAATTCATCATACTTTCATAGGAAAGTTAAAATCAGAAGGGCCAAACAGAAAGTGCTCAAACTTGATGATTATAAAGGTAATACCATAGAGGGTGTGAACAACCTTAAGAGTCTTGCCTTAGATTTATATAAAAACCTTTTAAAACACCATCTCCAAAATAACCATATACCTCTAGGCCATGACTTCCCTTTGATTAGTTTGGAATTTAAAGATCTTTGTGCCTCCCCTCCTACTATGAATGAAATCAGAGATGTCATAAAATCCATGGGCAGCTTTAAAGCTTCTGGCCCGGATGGCTTTCAGGCCTGGTTTTTCAAGAATCACTGGGATCTGGTTAAAGATAGGGTGTTGGACCTGGCCCTCAAAGTCTTTTCCAATGAAAGTATCCTAGAGGAAATTAACTCCACCCTCCTCTGCCTAATCCCCAAAGTAAGTCCTCCAGAGAATATGAAACATTTCAGACCTATCACTCTCTGTAATGTGTCTTACAAATTCATCTCGAAATTGATAATGAATAGAATAAAACCCTTTCTGTCAGAAGTGGTGTCTCCGCTCCAAAGTAGTTTTGTGCTAGGAAGACACACCTAGGATAATCAAGTCATTATGCAAGAAGTTGTTTATTTCATGAGGAAGACTAAGAACAAGGAGGGTTGGGCCATTCTGAAAATTGATTTAGAGAAAGCCTATGATAACTTATCATGGGCCTTCATTAGAAATACGCTTAATTGTCTTAATCTCCCCTCAGCTTCATCAACCTCATCATGTCTTGTGTTGAGACCGTCAATATGAGAATACTTTGGGAAGGAGCACAATTGGATAGTTTCAAACCTTCTAAAGGCTTAAGACAAGGGGACGCTCTATCTCCTTACCTGTTTGTGCTGTGTATGAAAAGACTCTCTCACCTATAGATCAAGCTGTTATTGACAAGGAATGGGAACCTATAAAACTTAGTAAGTGTGGCCCTCACTTATCCCATCTGTTTTTTGCAGATGACCTTATTTTGATGGGTAGTGCTTCCATGAGTAATGTATCTACTATGTTGAGAGTGCTAAATGAATTCGGCTTGATGTCGGGTGAAAAAGTTAATAAGCAGAAATCTACTATCCTTTTTTCTAAGAATGTAGGAGCTGCTAGGAAAATCGAGATTAGCTCAATTGTTGGCATCTCTCTAGCGGATAACTTGGGGAAATACCTTGGCCTTAATTTAAGTTATGGCAGGAATCATCCTTATCAGTTTGGGGACCTCATTGATAAAGTTCTAAAGAGAGTTGCTGGTTGGAAGGCTAAAACTCTATCTTTTGCGGGAAGATTAGTTTTGGTCAAATCTGTCCTCAGCTCTATTCCCACTTTCAATATGATGTGCCAAAAAAATCCCGTCGCCAGTCTGCCAAAAACTAGACAAGATAAATAGAGCCTTCCTTTGGGGTCAAAAAGACAGTGAAAGGAAAATTCACATTATCTCGTGGGAGAAGATTTGTAGAGTTAAAAATGAAGCGGGGCTAGGGATCAGAGAGTCTCACCTGATGAACAGAGCCTGTCTAGCTAGATTGGGTTGAAGGTTATTGAATAACCAAGACGGTTAATGGGCTAAAATTCTCTTGAATAAGTACAAGAATACTGATACTAAAAACGCCTCCACCACTTGGAGGAACATCATGGGCTCTAAGGATATTATAGAGAAAGGGGCAAGGTAGAGATTAGGTACTGGTAAAACCATAAAATTTTGGATGGACAAATGGCTTTTGGATAAACCCCTCTGTAGATACATTATTTTACCAAATTCTGTTAAAAAAGAATGCACTGTGGATGACATGTGGGAACCTAATAGAGGCTGGAAATGGAGTTATTTATCTGATAAGTTGCCTCCGGATATTATGAGTTACCTTCCTAGTAAAGCCATCCTTGACGAAGATCTGGAGGATTCCATCGTCTGGAACTGTGGTAAAACAGGAGAACTGACTGTCTCCTCTGCTTATGATCTAATTAGGAATAAAGGGGAGAGTAATATGCTATGGAAGTCAATATGGAAAATTAAAGTTCCTGGAAAAAATAAAACTTGTTTATGGTTGATAGGCTACAATGGCCTTAAAACTAAAAATCTACTATTTATATGTGGTCTTGCTAGTAGTAATTGATGTGACACTTGTGGGAATATAGAAGATACTGCTCATATCTTGAAAGATTGCCCTGTCAACCTTAAAATTTGGTCTTACCTGCTGCAAAACAACCCGTTAATTGAACAATGGGCTCATTGCAATCTGCATAACTGGCTTACTCGTAATTTAAGAAACCCCTCTCTGATGAATATCTGCAATACGAAATGGCCTAGGGTCTTTGCTTGTACTTGTTATGTTTTGTGGTATTGGAGAAACCACAAGTTTCACAATAAACTCACTGAGATAGATATGCCTTTACATCTGTTTACTTCTAAATTACAGGGACTTCTGGAGGTGATTCACTTGGATCTGCTCCAAAACGAAGTAAAGATAGACAAACAACAACACTGGCTCCCTCCTCCTACAGGCTGGTTCAAAATCAATGTAGATGGGGATGTCTCGCAACAGGGCAAGGATGTAGCTGGAGGAACCTGCAGAGACCACAGAGGAGAGTGGATAGGAGGATATACTCATGGACTGGGACAATCGAGCATTCAGGAGGTAGAACTTTGGGATGTTTTTGATGGAATTCAGCTGGGAGAAGCTCTCAACTACAATAACATTATCATCGAATCAGATTTTCATGAGGTATTTGAGTTGTTTAATAAACAAAGAAGAAACTATCACACGTGTGAAAGCCTGATTAGAGCATGCGAAAGCAAATTCTCTAGTTTCAACAACTGTAAAATAGTTAGGATATGGAGAGAAGCAAATAGAGTTGCAGACTCTATTGCCAAGTTTGCTTTAGATAGTGAACAGCTCTTTGTGTTTGCTTGTTAACCCCCAGCTCTGAGCAGACCTTTGCTCCAACTTGATGTAAGTACCCTTTCTGTTGGGTAGTCAATAAAGTTCAGTTCATAAAAAAAGAAGAAGAATATAAGTAAGTCGTTTATGTCCTGCTACATTCTATTATTTATTAAAAGTATAACCTTAATAGTTGTAAAATATTAAAAAGTACATTTATTAATCTATTACTTAAACATAAATTTATACTATTACGTAGTTTGAGAAAAAAAGGTATAGATGTTCCCGAGTTAAATAACTATCTTAAATAGTAGAATTACATGACAATGAATGATTAGTTGGTACTGAGTGTGAATCCTTCGACCATCATAATAAGTCCTTAACCGTTAAATAATTCACAAAAAAATTAAAATACTATAAAAATACATAAATATAAGTATTAATTTAAAAATAATAAAAAACTGAAAAAATTAAGATATCATAAAATATGGTGAAAGGTAAAGATTTCTTAGATTTTTTAAATTATTCAATACCATAAAAAGAATATAGAACTTTAAGTTATCTTTTTTTCGACCAATTTAGTTATTGATTCAAAATAAATAATATTATATTTTTTTAACTATTATTCAGGAAAAATATTTTAAAAATTTTATACTATTTTGTAAACAACTATATGACATAATAGAGATAACAAAAAATATTATGTCATAAAGTTATCTATAAAATAAATATATAAATTAATTTTTTTCTAAATATTAGTTAAAAATATAAAATAATTTATTTTGAATAAGTAATTTAAATTGTTAGAATAATAATTTAAAAATGTATGGTAAAATTATGGTACTTAATTGGTATAAATTGTTCAAAAAATGTGTATACATTATGTGTTAAAACAATATTTTCTTTTTTATGGTACTGAATCATTTTAAAAATTTAAGAATTTTTTTTTTTCAAATGTTATGATAATTTAGTATTTTTATTTTCCAATTTTTAATAACATTTTTAATTTTTATATTTTAAAAATTTTATAGTATTTTTAATTTTTTATGAATTTTTTTATTATGAGCTTTAAAGTAATTTGTTAACTAGTAGTGGGATATTTGTAATTTTATGCTGGTCAATGACTATAGTGACATTTTATTGACTTTTACAAATAAATTAACATATTGTGACTTTTTGTTAATTGACATTTTAAGAATTAACAAAAGTATAATGACATTTAATGAAATTTCTCTATAAAAAAAACATAATTCTACTTGCCTTCCAAGCCCAACTTTCAACGTTTCTTGAATTCTTATACCAGCATTCTCCTCTACTGAAACTGAAAGTAGAGGTGGCCACTGGGTATGCACCAGTCCGGGACCGTCCGGGACTAGCCTAGTCAAAGACTACTGACCAGGGATTGGGACCGTCCCGAAAAAATAGCAAGTCGGTCAGTTTTACTTTCCAACCAGGACTAGCCCGGGACCGCTTGAAGTCAGGCTCGATTGAGCCCGGTTAGGGACCAGGACGGAGGCTGGTCCCTTTTTTTGAAAGATATCCGTTATACAACAGGAACCGGTTCGGACCGGTTTGTTGACCGCGACTGACCTAAAATTTGAAATATAGTCATTATGTATGGGGACCGGCTCAAGCTCTACCTACTCCACTTATGATGATTATCTTGATTTAACTTTTAATTTGGATGATGATGAGGTTGCTGATGTTTCTCAAGTGGTGGGAATGACAACAATCAAAGTTTTCAATCTTAGCTCGAATTGCACGAGACATCCTTGTAGTTGATGCCTCAACGGTTGCTTCTGAATCAACATTCAACACGAGTAAACGAGTGTTGGACGATAGAAGATCAAGCTTGGCGCCAAATTCAATAAAATTGTATATAAAGTACGATTAGGATGCTGCTGTGATACATTCACAAGAACGAAGTCAAGAGAATGCTCTATTTGAAGAAGATGATTGGTTGACGTTGAACTCCAGCCGTTCAGATCAAGGAACTACTGACGGTAGTGATGACGTATAAGTGCTTGATTAAGTTTTAGTTTATAATGATTGTATATTAAGATATTGGTCGAACTTTGAACTTGAAAATTAGAACTTAGTGTTCGAACTAGTAGAATTGTAACGTAATTAGGATTGTAATAATAGAACTACATGGGTTTTGATTCCTTTAGGATACGTAAACAACTTATCTTATGATGTTTTATCTTAAGATAAATGCAAGCCCAAAAAAAAATAAAATTTTGTTTTTTCTTAAATACATAAAATTATTTAGAAAATGTTGTCACTCTTATTATAACATCACAATTTACTAATTAGTTATAAAATACACAAAGTCCAGCATTAAAAAAAAGCTCGGTTGTCACTTGGGACCAGCTCAATACCGGTTACGGTCACTTAAAAGAAAAAAGAACCCGGACCAGCCCGAGATACTAGCGATCCAGGACCCGTCCCTTGCTCGGGGGAATGGGATCGGTTAAGCCAGGACCAGTCCAGACCGCCGCCCGACCTCTAACTGAAAGCCTGAAATATTAAAGGGGAAATGTTGTCAAAACTAGCAATTCTTTATTGATCTTTCGAGAGAAAAACCAGAGCTTGATAGCTCAGGAGAAAACGACAATGTCGAGAGAATAGGAAAGTTGAGTAAAGGGGAGTGTACAGGACAAAACCCTAATACACGCTTCTAAAGAGGGGAGAACCCAGATGTGGGCAAATTACATATTTGACCCTAATACACACTAATACAATAAAAGAGATACGTTACAGAATATACCGATACATCAATAACATATTATGTACACATTCTAACACCCCCCCCCCCCTTCAAAGAGTACCCTCTTCAATAGAGGAGTGTTCTTTGTGTTCAAGATTGATTGTAGAAGAACTTTGTGTTTCAGATGCTCATAGATCAACCACGTCTCTGTTGCTGTTGCAGACCCAAATGATAAAAGGAATCCTGATAGTGCCTTCCTGTGAGTGGCTTAGTCATTACATCTGCCAACTGTTGTGCACTTGACACATAGTGTACCTGTATCAAACCTTCCTTCCTGCACTTTTCACGAACAAAATGACAATCCAATTCTATGTTTTTTTGTTCTTTCATGTGAAACAAGATTCTTTGCTATGTGAATTGCTGCTAGATTATCACATCTTAAAGGAATGGGTGTGATGTCTTCAATTCATATTTCACAGATTAGTCTACTTTACCAGCTTAGTTCACTAGTTACCTGGCGCATTGCTCTATATTCTGCCTCAGCGGATGACAAAGAAACTGAAATCTGTTTCTTTGATTTCCAGCTAAGGGGGGAACCCCCTAGGAGAATATAGAAACCTGAAATTGACTTCCTCATGATTGGGCAAGATGCCCAATCTGAGTCACAATAGGCTACCAGATTGTAACTAGGCTGAGTATTAAAAAATTAACCGTAATTGGCAGTGCCTTTAATGTAAGATAATGTGTGGTAAGCTGCTTTAAGTTGTTATGTTGTGGGTTCTTGCAAAAACTGACTCAGATATTGGACAGAAAAAAGCAATATCTGGCCTTGTGTTTGTGAGAAAATTCAGTTTGCCAACTAGGCATCTGTACTCTATGGGATTTTCCAATTTTGAACCAGAATTCTTTTAAAGTTTCCGATTCATTTGGAGAGGTGAAGGTGAGGTTCGACAGTTTTCCATCTTGAATTCTTTAAGAGTTTGATTAACATATTTCTACTGGGACATTATCATACAATTTTCTGTTTCTAGAAACTCCATTCCAAGAAAGAATTTTAGTCTTCCTAAATCTTTTATTTTGAATTCTTTGTTGAGTTTTCCCTTGAGAGTTTTGATTTCTTTCATGTCATTTCCCACGACAAGGATATCATCTACATAAACTCCTAAGAGTATGAAAGTGTTGTTTTTTCTTTTGATAAACAGTGAATAGTTGTTTTGGGACTGTTTGAAACCAAGTTTTATAAGGAATTTGTCAGTTTTTCATACCATTGCCTTGAGGCTTGTTTAAGTCCGTAAAGTGACTTATGCAACTTGCAAACTTTGTTTTCTCTATGTACTTTCAAACCTTGAGGAATGTTCATGTAAACCTCCTCATGGAGGTCGCCATGGAGAAAAGCATTGTTTATGTTAAGTTGGTCAAGAATCCATCCCTTTTTATAGCAATTATGATAAGGGCACGGACTGTGGTAAGTTTGACAACGGGAGAGAAGTTTTCTCTCATAATCTAACCCATATTTTTAAGTGAATCCTCTAACAACAAGTCTGGCTTTAAATCTTTCTAGGTTCCATCTGCTTTAAGTTTTGTCTTATATACCCACTGCAGCTTATAGGGCGTTTACCCTTTGGTAATTCAACAACTGACCATGTATTATTAGCTTTTAAAGCTTGGAATTCCTCTATCATAGCCTTAGTCCATCTGGGGTCTTTGCTGGCCATCTCATAGTTAGGTGGTTCAGTTAGGTCCTTAATTGTTACAAGTAGTTACTGGTCCCTTTGAGGAAAACAGAGGATAGGATGATTCTGTTTGGTGTGTAGTCAGTAGACTATTAACAGAATTTGTTTCATTTCTGTCAAAGGTTTTGTGATGGAGTCTATGACTAAGAATGTTGGTAAAAGGATTCTCATTATCATTGGTGTTGAAGGTACAAACAAAATCATCATACTTGGTTGGAAACTTGTGAATCCTGGTGGATCTTCTAAGGTCTGAGACCTCATGCATCTCACCCTGAGATTCAACAGTGAGATCTTCATTTCCCTGTGGAGGGATTGAAGTAGTTGTGTTGGGAGAAGAGGGAGATGCAGAATTTTCTCTTTCTATGGTGGCTTGTGTTTGAGAGTGAGAAGAAGGGGTTTCTGTTTCAGACGAAGAAGAGGGACTTTGTGTTTCAATGGGAGAGTGGAAATTTGGTCGTCTGTCTCAAAATGATGGTCTGGGTGAATAGGAAAGTTGTCAGGTTGAGCTTGTTTTTCTGTTGGACTAGGTTTCCACTCATGGTTTCTTAGAGGGAAGATGTGCTCAAAGAACTTTACATCTCTAGAAGTTTTTACTTGACCAGACTCTAAGTGAAGAACTTTGTACCCTTACTATTTCTACAATTTCCTAGGTATATAGAAGTTAAGGCTCTTGGGTCTAATTTATTTCTGTTGGGTTCTATGTTAGTGACATAGCACAAACATCCAAACACTTCATCTCATTATAATTAGGTTTGTTTCCATAAAGTCTCTCATATGGCGTGAGATTTCCTATGGGTTTTGAGGCAATTCTGTTGACTATATATGTAGACAACATGCTCTACACAATGATCCCAATACTTATCTTCTAAACCTGCTTGGATGAAATACCCCGACCTTAAATATAGTGATTAAAGTTATCCTAATAGGTATTTAAGGGCCTAATGGTGCCTAAGTAATATTGGTGAGGAAAAATAAATTCAAAAGAAATAAAGAAACACTTAAAAAGCGAAAAACGCTAAATAAGCGTTAAGCAACCATAAGAGGTATGAGACCTCGGTTAGCGTATTATATGGATTCTAAAGGCTTATAAGGCCTAAATAATATATGGGAACAACTCCCGAAGAAAACGGATCCAAATAATGTATTAAAACGCTAATAGAGCTTTAGCGCACGTTTTTCGAGAAACCCGAAAACGTGACTCTAAGTGGTCAAATGAACCGTAAAAAAATTATAAATCATTAAATAACAATAATTAAGCAGTAATGGATGCTTAATAACCAATAAAATCAAAGGAATGAGAAATTCCGGAAAACGGGCCCGGTTAGTGAATAGTACCGGAACCGGGCAAAATAACGAGCGTTTTCTGTAAAAGATGAAAATGCTCCAGCTAGCAATACTGTGGGGCCGATTTTTAATCAGTCAAAAGCCCTCTCACACACACACACTAGCTAATTAAATAAGAGACCAAAAAAAAAACAAAGTAATAAAGTAAAAAGCAAACCCCCACACTCTCTCACCTCACCTTTCTCTTTTCTCTTTCCCATTTCTCTTCCCAGCCGACCTCCCTCCTCCCTCTCTTCTGGTTGGGTGATTTTGAAGCTCCGAAGAAAAGCTTCAATGGCTTCTCACTTCCTCCTCCATGCTCTACCTCCATGTGAGCTCCAAATGTAAAAATAAACACATATTCTTACTCCCCTCATCCTCCTCTACACTTCTCTCTTTTCAAAATCCAAAAATGAAGAAGTTCATCTCCATGGGTTTTCCCCATTCAAAGAGAAAATAGCATCAATGGGTAGCTTGGAGTCTCCTCTCTCCATTAAGGTAAAAATCTTCATGAAAAACTCATGTTTCTCCACCTTCTTTTGGTAGCCGATTTTTGCCTTTGTAATGCCCTGTTTTTCTCTCTCTTGTGAGCTTCAATTCAACCTTACAATGGTGGTGGAATCACCTTGTTGAACCAAGGGCTAAAACCCCTCCTAAAACACTCCAAAGGTAAACCCTAGAATTTGTGCTTTAAACATCTCAATGAATTAGTATAAATCTAAGGTTAGTATGTTAATTATACATGTTTTGTGTGCTTTGGTGATGGGAATGGAGTGTAGCAACTCCATTCCCCATATGGCCGATTTGGGCAAGAAAGGGAGAAGAAGGAGAAATGGAAAAGAAAGAAGGAATTAAGAGCTTAAGGTAAGAGCTCCTTCTTGATGCTAAATTTTAATGCATTAGAGTAATGGGAATGGTGAACTAATTAAGGAACCCAAAATAATGTACTAGTAGTGTAATTGTGGAAGTTTAAGTATTTGTGAGCAAGTATGTGAATTGGAGGCCTTGGAGCCAAATGAATTGTGTATATGTATTGGTATTGTGGATTGAGGAAGTGTTGGTGAATGTATATTGGTATTGCCTTGTGTGCTGGTAGGACCCTTGTAAGGGTGTGGCTAGATTAGGAATGAATTTGATGAAAAAGTGTGTATGTGGAGAAGTTAGAATTGTAGGTGAACTATGACAAAATTTGGTAGGAATTGTGCATTTAGGGATGGCTTGGTGAATGGGAGAACCAAGGTGTGTATTGGGGATAGTAGAGATGTTTAATGACCATGGAATGGTGGTAGTGGTATGTGAATAGAGGAGTATAAAATCTGTAGCAAGAGGTATTGAAATGCATTGGAGAAACTAAAAAATCAGTGTACAAGATTTAGTGAAATGAATGTTGGACTTGGGTATAGATAGTGTATTGGCTTGGAGATGAATTGGCATGGTAAGATGATGTAATTAGAATGCTAGGAATGGCACTAGTTGAGGAAGTATTGGATGGTAGAATTGAGCTTAAAAATCTATAGCATTTGAGAACAAATGTTGGCATAAGTGTTGAAATGAAGTGAGGAAAAATGGCGTATGTGGATTTAGGAATGAGTAAGGAATTTGGTGGACGAACTAAGGCAATTTGGAGGGCCTAAGTAGTGTTTAAACATGTGGGATTACATGTAGGAAGATGGGGGAAACAATGGGCAAAGTATAGAACTGAAAACAGATTTTAAAACTGAAATACTGGGCCGGACCGACCTTGGGACTGAACTTGCAAGGTCGGTCGAGCCTAGATTTACAAAGACAGAAAACCTTCTGGAATGGACCGACCTTGGGGGCCGGACTTGCAAGGTCGGTCGGCCAGGAAATTTTCCCGTAATGTAACCTACTGGAATGGACCGACCTGGGACCGGACTTGCATGGTCGGTCGGGCCTGAAATTTTTCCAGCGATGACCTTTACTGACTTCGACCGACCTTGGGTCCGACCCTGGGTAAGGTCGGTCGAGTAAAAAAATAAATAAATAATAATAACATAGTAATCATATGTATGTATATATATATATATATATATATATATATATATATGTACATATATAGGCTCTTAGTAATACATCATCAATGTAGCAATAATGGTAAGGAAGTAAGTACATGAGTAAGAACAAGTATGAGAAGTAATTAAGGAAGTTGTAAGTATATGAACATTAAGATAAACCGAAATAACGGGATAACGGGGTAAGTATGGGAGTGGTAATTATGTATGTATTGTAATACTTAGTATTAATTGAACCATTTGGCATGTAGTCACTGGTTCGAGACTAGGACTCGAGGAACGAGTAAGGACAAAAGAACAAGGAAACACCCGGTAAAGTAAATCCCAATAAAAGGTATGATTTCTTCATGCTCTGTATCCTAACCTGGTTACCCCGATTTGTGTGCTTATTTGATCACCTAAATAAGATAAATGCACGAATCGGACTTTAATGCACTTACTTGTGCTTGTTTATATTGTCCTTGATATGTTTGTCTTGAACAATAGTTTGTATAATTCATGAAATATATGAATGATGATGAAGTGTATTTGTACCGTGTGTAGTGTACTTGTGTATTGTATTGTATTTGTATGAATGTGTATATGAGCAAGGTATTTGTGTATGTGGCTTGAATGAATGACTTCTACTAATTCTTAACCACCTAACTCCTAACGTAAGTATTGAGTAAATTGGAATGAGTAGAAGTCCGATATAGTTTCGGCCACGCGTGAGGATGAGGAGACACAAGAGGTTGGATCCGATTCCTGGTTCGTAAGCTGGTCCACGGCCCAAACCCCTTAAATGGGTAGCATCCTGGATTAGTGAACCAAGTAAATCCGGTGGTGGGACAGAGTAGTCCCCGGGCCGGAGGTCCCGACGACTTGACTTGAGTAAGTAGTAAAGTAAGTAAGTATTGTATGAGTAATGGTCTTGGCTGGTGTAAGTCATTGACCCCGAGTAAAAGATTAATCTCCACCCGATTAACCCGGTGGACAAATGAAGCTAACAAGTACCGGGTATTGTGTATGTATTATGTATGGATTGAGTATGTAATGAGTATGTATTGTGTATGTATCGTGAATGTGTATTTCGGAAGAAGGTACGTAAGTATTGTTGGACTTGTATAATCTCCTCTCCTTGTTTGTATTGAAGTGAATGTGTGTATTCCCTGCGTAAAGTATTGTAGTATTGTGTATAAGAGCATGTATGCATGTATGTTGAATAAAAGGAATTGCATGTATTCGACCAAGTGGTCGGCGTACCCTCGCTAGTACGCGGGGTATGCGGAAGTCATATTCAGCGTAAGCTGACCCCCTAGGGGAACGTTTTTAGTGTGCAGGTACCCGAAGCGGATATGGTCAAGGTAAGAGACCGGTGGCTACACTTGGATAGTTAGAAGTAGAATGTAGAAGCGTACTAAGTGGCACACCCCTTGTACTTAGAAAGTAAGTAGTTTGTGAGGAATGGGTAGTGGTTAGACTCTTAATGAGTATCTATGAAATTGAAAGAGGTGTTGTATTTGTATAAGGATCTTAGTAAACTCGGTGTATTATATTGTATTGAACTTATGGAGTATTGTAATGAATGGAAAGTTCTAGTATTTGATTTGGTAATTGGAGTATGTATTGTAAGTGTGTAGTACTCGGATATTCCGGTCCATCAGACCGATGCTGTATGTAGTAGTAGTAGTAGCCTTGTTAGTCATGTGGGTGGCTAACGACATTGTATCACCCACCGTTGAGTATGTAAGTATCCGCTGCGTGAGTCTGGATTGTATAAGGAGATTGGACGGTAATTAGCGGTAGGGGTGTTACAAAAGAACGAGTAGGACCTAGCTATATTCATTATATGGCCTTGTTTTCTCTCAGCCACCCCATTTTGTTGTGGTGTGAGGGTAAGAAGTTTGATGAATTATGTCTTTTTCTTTGAAAAAATCTACCCCTTCTTGAGATTTTCCCAATTCCTTTGCATTGTCACTCCTTATTATCTTTATAAAAGTTTATTCATTTGTCTTTCTATGAGGGTGATAAGTGGTGAATAATGATGTTTCAATGCCTTCATTCACCTTCATTTCATTTGGTGCATAGCTTATTTCACCACTTAATAGAGTGTTTTTGTGATTAATAGTGAACTTATACAGTTTGATCTTTTGATAGGTAAAAGCTCACCTTGAGCACGCTTTTGATCCATTTTAGAGCTAGTGGCACGCACCAACAACTTCCCCATCCTTCAAGCTTTCCAACGCCGCAAACGGGGAGCAATTCCGAGCCGTAACGAAGATTCTAGGCCCCGCGTAAGTTAGAGAAAAATGTCTTCTACAGTCGACCGACCCAATGGACTGACCCACTCTGGGTCGGTCGGAAGCTCCTGGAGCAGAAATTTGTCTCTGCATCGGACCGACCCTTGGACCGACCCCACTGGGTCGGTTGGAACTTAAAAATGGTCACATGCCTCGTCTCCAGAAGGCCGACCGACCCACGGGACCTACCCTATGTGGGTCGGTCGGACGCGGAAACTTCTAAACTTATGCCAGTTTTTGAGGCTCTTTCACTCACTTTTCACTTCTACACACAAAAAGACCTAAACAAGAGAGAGAGGCAATTTTGAGGGAGAAAAGAAGAAGAAGAAGAGAGAAGGAAGAAGAAGAAGAGAGCTCACCTTCTCCAAGCTCAACCACCTTCAACAATGGCTTTTTCTCTCTCTCTCTCTCTCTCTCTCTCTCTCTCTCTCTCTCTCTCTTTTATGTATCTCTATGGCTGAGTAGAACTATTTAGCACTTTGGGATGGGGATTTGAACTTGAATCCCTCAACTAGCTTGTAAACCCTTGCTTCATTAATTATGATTGTTTTTCTCTCTCTTGTTCATTTATGCTTTAACTTGATCAATTATGGCATTTATGGTGATTCCCAACAACACAAGACTTTGAGTTGGGGGGTTGTGACCTAGAGGAGAGAGAAACCCTAGATTGTGCTAGCTTGATTAGTTGGTGAAATTTGGGGCTATTTATGTGGACTTGCAATTAATGCTATCTAGTGATTTGAACTCCTCTTGATTTGAGAGTTGAGAGTATCTAGGTAAGAGTTGGCTCTTCCATGATTTGAAAGGTCATTATAATAGTCCAAATAGACAATTTGAGTGAACTGGGTTATGAGTGAAGTTGGGGTGTATTTAGGTGAGAATAACCATCCTAGGGTGCTTTCCATCCAAAACCCTTAACAACCAATTTTAGTTCCCATAGTTAAGTTGCAGTTTTTCTTGAACAAAATCATTAGCTTGCCGCCAGCTAAACCCCCCTTTACTCATTTATTGTTCCGTTACCGAATACCGAAACTAGGGAGACAGATAATCAATTTCCTGGTGGAACGACACTCGTTATCTACTACTTCGATTGGGTCCACTTGCCCATTTTTGTGATATTGATCTGCACATACATATATTTCTTCTGACAGAGGGTGACAAAATTTTTAATCTGTTGCATCGCTTCAGATTTTTGTTTGATAAGGGTAACCAATGTTGCTCTTGTGTAATCATCAACCAGATCTATATCCTTCTTGTGTGGTGACCCTCATGGGGCCACACACGTCTATATGAATCAATTCAAAGACATATTTGGTTCTGATGTTAGATTAAGGAAATTTAAGCCTTTTTTACTTAGATTTGTAACAGATAGGACAAGGAACATCATCAGATCCAATATATTCCTTTATTTCAGCTATTTTACAAAGTTTTGCATGAGATGTGTGACCTAACCTATTGTGCCACAATTCAGAGTCCTTTGAATTGTTTTCTTTAAAGACTCTGTACAAGCATTAGAAAAGGCAATAGAAGAACATTTCCTATGAAACATGTAATCACACAAGGCAGCAACATTGAGAAAGTAAAGACCAAAATGCTTTTCACCAATTTTCAGAGCAATATTCCTATCAAAATCCTGCAAAACACAGAAATCAGGTTGAAATGCAATCTGGACTCTTAATTTTTTTGTCAGTTTTCCTTTTGAAAGAAGATTAAACATGAAAGATGGTATATATAACTCCCTCAAGACAGTTTATGTTGTTATTTCTCAGATCTCCTAGGCTATCAAAAGTTTTTCTGTTTCCATCAGGGATGATATTTTCTCTGTTTGAACTGATCTTTCTATGGTTACTCAACAAAGATTTATTCCCACAAACGCGTTCTGCCGTACCAGAGTCTAGCAACCATGAGTTGTTAAGTTTCTCAACAATTAGATCACCACAGCCACTCAGACAGTAAAAGGAATTAACAAGGGAAGGTTTGTTACCTGAAAAATCACCAAAGTTTCCTTCGTTCTTACTACTACTTTACTTCTGTTGCAAGTAGTTGGCCAACTGGTTGAGTTGATCTGAGCTGAAACCGGAGACAGGTGATTCTTGATTCCCACCTTGACTACTGGCTTTGTCTTTGCTTTCTTCTTCTACTGCAGAAGCCACCACCCTCGCTTGTTGTTTTCCTTCGTTAGTTGGGAACCCAATAAGCCACCAACACTCTTCCCTTGAGTGTCCAGGTTTCGAGCAATTTGAACATTTGAGTTGGGCTTTCTTGTTGTTATTGATGGACTTGTTTCCCCATTTGTTCATCTACGGTCTGGGGCTGGTGTGTTCGACTTATATTTGGTGAAACCGGGTTTCATTCCCTGATTCCTAGGGCGACAGACTGCTCAAGTTCCTCCTTCCCTTCGGCGCGCTTCTCTACACTTCTTCGTGTATCACTAAACCGAAAGCTTCTTCTAGGGTTGGCGTCTCCTTTATAGCAAAAATCTACCCACGTATGTAGATGAAGTTCTTGTTTAGCCCCATCAAGAAATGGATCAGTTCCTCTTCATTTCTCTTTTTCTTCTGGAGATCCTTCGATTTGCAGTTAATACAGCAACGGCAATCCTCCAGTGGTCTAACGAGGTCCATCTCCGCCCTAGATTTCTCTGACTTTCATGAAATACTCCGTCACGGAGTCGTCTCCTTGTTTTTAGAGATGTGATTCTGTTCTTGATAGCTTGGACCGTCGCAAGATTCTTCTGCTCGAAGCGATAACACAGCCAATCCTAAATCTCCTTTGGGTCATCTGTAAACATTACGCTTCTGGCAATATTTGGAGCAAGGGAAGAAGTGATCCACGACACGACTAGGGATCTGACGCGCTCCCAAGAAGACCTTCTTGTAGAATCTTCTTCGTCTGGAAGTTTCATCGTCCCGTCGATGAAACCGAGTTTATTCTTGGCTTGAAGGGTTGTTTTCAGTGTCCACTTCCACCCGTGAAAACCTTGGCCATTAAACTTGGGAGCGAGACCATGACCAGGTTGTTCGGATCTGGTACATAGACTGGATCATTTGGATCAATCGCGGACATCGCCGAGAAACCAGGACTATTCAACTCCTTCTTCTTCCCCGATGCTTCTTCTTGGCTTGTCATTGCTTGTGGTGTTAAGGAACCCGCTCTGATACCATGTCAAAACTAGCAATTTCTTTATGATCTTTCGAGAGAAAAACTAGAACTTGATAGTTCAGGAGAAAACGACAACGTCGAGAGAATGGGAAAATTAAGTAAAGGGAGTGTACAGGACAAAACCCTAATACACGCTTCTAAGAGGGGAGAACCCAGATGTGGACAAATTACATATTTGACCCTAATACACACTAATACAATAAAGAGATATGTTACAGAATATACCGATACATCGGAGCCGGGCACCATGTAGTCCATGAGAGAGAAAAGCTCTCTCCTCTCTCCTCTTCTTCTTGTTTTTAGTTTTTCCTTGTCCTCATGGTTTTTTACTTAGTTGTAGTTCAACATCTAGTCTCTAGATGTTCTTTTGCTTAATAATAACTATGTTTAGTTTCTTGTCTTCTCTCCGGTTAGGAGAGTTTTTTTTGCTGTGTATAGGTTGTGTTTTAGTTGTTTGTATTTCGTGGGTTTTGGGTGGGATTTGCAATCACAGCTTCCATCTTCAACGTTGTTGCCAGAGCTGAAGCGTCTAATCTTTGCTCCGTGGAGCAGATGCCAGTCATGAAGTCTGCGTAGCAGACGATACCGTAAAAGCCTTTATGCCGCTAGCACCAACGGTGGTGCCGATGGCGGTAGCCATGGTGATGGTGCGTTCACACTGTCAGTATGGAGAAGAAGGCAATCCAGCACACTCTTTTTTAGCAATGACATATGTAACTTGCTGGTTAGGGAAGTTGACACATGTCCTACATGGTGTCACTTTGTATGTATCCCTTCTTATAATATATATAATATATATCTTACTTTTCAAAAAAAAAAAAAGAATATACCGATACATCAGTACATATTATGTACAAATTCTAACAAATGTTGCCGGCTTGCCGCCCGCCGGTATCTCCTTTTCTGTTGGAAAGTAATACTCTGGGACTAGCTGAGGAAAAAAAAGACAGGAGAGGAGAAGGACGCGGAAATCAACAGACAACAGACACAAGGAAGAAGCTACTTATCAATGGCGATCGAAAACAGATCGAAGTTGACAGCCCGCTTGTCCGCCTCTGCATAGAATCAGCTTCCAGTAGCGCGGAGGCCGTGGAGAGATGGCGACTGCAGCGGAGGACGCTCGAACGTTTACCTGCGCCGCTAGCTGAAGCTCTGCTCCACCGCCTCTTGCGCCGACGCCTGCTTTATCCTTCTCTTCTAGAGTACGCTTACGCTCTCTTCTCTTATTTACTCATTTCGTTCCTTACGACTGGGCTTGTGAATTTCGTCGGTAGAATAATTGACCGCAGATCTTTCCCTTGCTTATGAGTATCCTGTCGTGCTGGCGCGAAACGGATCGTGTTTACCATAATTTCGTTACTCTGATCTAATTGGATTGTTCCGATTGTTGAAAATTCGTGTCAATCCTTCGGTTATGCTTGAATCTGTGATTCGATCCAGTAATGCTTAGGTTCTGGCGTTCTCTAGCTTATCATCTTTGTTGTTGTGTGTTACTGATTTGAGGATGTGCTAACTTATTGTGTATCTGAACGTTTTTTTTTTATCTCCTTTTTCATTCTGTTGATTTCAAGTTACATGACTATTGACCTGTTGACCGAGCTGCCTGAGCTGTTGTATTTGCTCACCGAGTTTTCAACTACTGCAGATACACCACTCTTAAATGAGCGCAATCTGGCTCATGGATTAGTTGCATTTTCACTTTCCTCGGCACTAGGAGCTTTGAGCCGAACTTTATCACCTGTCCGGCCTTTATTTGTCGGACAGTGTTATCTTTTACTAAATTTCTCTCTTACTATTTGTTCTTTTTCTCTATTCAGAATTTTTAAGTTCTGTGCAGAGGAGATTGATCTTAAAGGGGAGAACTCTGTCGATGCTGAATGGATGGCATACATTGGGGCATTCTCTTACCTGCGCTCTCTAAATCTTGCTGACTGCCATAGGATTACTAGCTATTCTCTCTGGCCCATCGCAGGTGTTTCTTTTTTGTAAATGCAGTTTGTAGTGAATGAATGTGTTTTGTGTATGCTTTCCCTATATAACAGGTTACAAATGAGAAGCCTCATCGACATCTGAGAGAATACAGTATATATGTACATTGTTTTAGGTTCTAATGACCGGGGTCTTGTTTCAATTGTAACTCCGTTTTTTTCTGCCTTTGCAGGTTGACCAGTTTGAGGTGTATTGACCTTTCTAGATGCAGTAAAGTTGCTGATGCTGGATTAAGCACCTTTTGTCCATTCCAAACCTGGAGAAGCTGCATATTTCAGAAACAGGTGTAACAGTTGACGGGCTTATGCTTCTTTCTTCACTTATGAAATTAACCACGTTTGACTTGGGAGGCTTACCTTTGTCTGACGCGGCATTGAATTCTCTTGAGGTAGTGCTTTCATGAGTGCTGAATAATATTTTCCTTGTTTTCCAGGTGGTAACTGGTCATTTTTTCATGCTGCTGATGTTGACATTTTTCATGTACAAATAAGTAGTTGACTAGTTTCTGTAAGATACAATAGCTGAACTAAAATACTGTTCATAGTTGACATTCAAAGACGTATATGAGATTCATATAAAGCAAGACTCTAGATGATGACAAGATTCCTTGGAAGTGGGTGACCGTAATAGGAATATGCTTGCTAGTCATACTTGTGATCACTCTCTTCTTCTGAGAAAAGTGACCAAATGAAACATTCAATAGAGTCACTTAGTCTTGCCTACATCCAGATGTAGGTAAGTTGGTTACATACATAAAGTACATTTTTTTAGTAGAATATTACAGTTTTGATAAGTAAAAGGTAAATTTTGAAACAAATTTACTTACTTAAATGTACACATAGTACCAAACCACTATAGATACAATTAATTAAACAGGAGAAATGTTGTATTTCGAAGAAAAAAATGTACGAATGCAGGCAAATTGCCTACATCTGGATGTAGGTAAGAATTTGCGCTATAAAGTAACATTTATCATGTTTGAGTGTTGAAGATACACCTTGAAGATGTTTGGTGTTGCTCCTGCATTGATGTTGTGTCAGTCTTTACGTCATAAACAATTTTTGGTCTGATATTGTCATGATACTACTCTTCAACTCTGAACGCAAATATGCTGGATGGCGTATTTCCTACTTATAATGAGCGCCTATAGTCCAGCTGAATTAATTTAGCATTTTATGACATTACTACTGTTTGCATTCATTCACATAAAAGGTTGTGATCTGCTTGCGTTTTGTTAGCTGACTTTGGCAAGGTCATTGTCTTTTCTAAAATATCATAAGCATTCTCTTTTTTTTCCCGTCTTAATGTGCAGGGATTGTCAAACTTAGAGCATCTTGACCTCTGGGAGTACATAACTGACAAGGGAGCAGTGGTATTTACAAATTTCCCGGCTTGAAATTTCTGAATCTAGGCTGGACCAGTGTGTGACAGCATTGCCAAACTTGAAGCATCTCGAATCTCTTAATATGAGTCACTCAGTGTCAATCCTGTTCTTATAGTTGGTAGTGAAAAGTCGCCTTTGAATAAACTCATTCTTCAGGGTTCGTCTATCCAAGACAGCAGTGACATCTTCTCTTCTCTGGATGATTGTTCACTCTCTTTCTTAGATATGTCCACCGCTTCTGTCAGTCATTTTGGTTTTCTGAGTTGGTTGTCAGCTTTGGAACACTTAGTTTTGAGCTTTAGTATGTTGGGTGATGATTCAGTTTGAGAGGTTGCCAGAGTTGGTAGGAACTTGAGTATCTCAATCTCAGTGGAACCAAAATCAGTTCATTTGCAATAGCAACATTAGCTGGATATGTTCAAATCTTACGTTCCTGTCAGTGTCTCAAACAGTGGTTGATGACTCCGCATTGGCTATATTAGCACGATGCCTCAGTTACAGGATCTTGACTTAAGCAACACTAAAGTTCAAGGTATTAACATGATTTGTTGCTGTTGTCTACATATTTTTACATTGCAATTGGTGGTCCTTAATATTCATAAATTGATTCTGAAGATTCACTGATATTTCACCAGGTTCCTGCCTCCAGATGATCAAGACGGAGATGAAATATCCTCACTGTTACCCCTTGAGAGTCTCAAACCTTGGAAGACTAAATCTATCAGGGACGCAACTCACTGAGCCAGCTCTGTTTCCACTATCTAAATTTCGGCAACTTAACCATTTGGCTCTCAAGAGCAGTTCACTTACTGATGACTGCTTGCCTTTTTCTAATATCATTGGAAAAGCTCGTCCAGCCTTAGCATAAAAGATGCTTTGCTGACTGATGGAGGACTTGAGTTCTTTCACCCGCAACCCACCCTCAGAGTTTTGGATCTGAGAGGTTGCTGGCTGTTGACTGAAGAAGCTCTTCTAGAGTATCACCAAAATCATCCCCAAATTGAAGTGAAGCACGAACTGGCATGTTCCAGTTGTGGTGAATCAGCAAAACAGTCTGGTTCATCGAAATCTGTATCAAAACCACCCTCGGCATCAAAGGGTAAAACGAAGTCTCTTTTATCTTCAATGGTATTCAAGAAAGAGATCTTAGGTATCGCTTCTTCCTCAAAGTCTGGTTTATGAATAGTTACATATGAATGCCCATTTGATCTAATTTTTATTTTCTTTTCTTGTTTTGTTTGTTGTGGAGTAGATCAAAGGATAAAATACAGCAAAGAGCAGCTTCTTGAACTGCAGCATTCTCCCTTGGTCCCTTTGATATCTCAGAATGCTGCTTTGGCCATTCCTGAGTTTGATCCGTAGGATTTGAAATTCTTGCCTGCTTTCTCAAAGATATATGTTTACACGCCTAGAACAATTTGGGGTTCATGTCATGTGAGATTTTTGAGTTGTTTCCTCTCTAATAGAAGTTGAGGGTATAATGTGGTATTAAATTTGGTAGATGAACCTTGATAGTAAATTTGGTGCAAATTCTGGGGATTTCAAGACGTGGCAAGGAGCAATGTGGTCTCAGCTTTGATTTTGAAGGCTGAAGTCTCTCCAAAGAGGTGAAAATGCCTTGAACTTGAAAAAGCGTATAGAATGTTTTTTACACCTTCACAAATGCCAGACAAGTAATTTTAGGTAAGCGGGTTGTTTGGGTAACTGAGATAAATCGTCAATCAATCTTGAGCTAAATGTAAAAATATGTGAAATAAGGTATTATAGTTGCACCATGCTGGATATTTTCCGGGGGAACGAGACAATAAAAATGTTTACAACCTTCAGCAGGATCCAAGTTTCTGACTTGATAGAACACCTTAGGTTTTCTTCCCTCAATGTCAATGAGTTACCAAAAAGGGATTGAATGGTAAAGAAATATCAAATAAAATGTGAACCATTTAGGCTTATATTTGTAGTTGTTTTTGTTTTGGATTGTTTTATGTGTCAGTACGTCTATGTAACTAATTAAAAAAGCTAAAGCAAATGAAGCCTTAGAGGTTTTTGATGTGAGTGAATACTGTAGGATGAAGTGAAATACCCCAAACTTATTAAACATGGATTAAATATATAATCACATAATTAAGGCATAAACATGCCTTAGAAAATCAACTGAGAACAACAGTGGTCAACACAAAACAAGATGTTGCACCATTTGACTGTTAAGGGTAAATAAATATCCAAATGAACTATGTAGGACCCAAAAATTTTTCCTAAGCATATTAACACATTACTAAACATATTATAATTGTTGGGCAACACTCCAACACAAAGAACAAGCATTTTCATGTTTCAAGGTCAAAAGGGCAAAAATGTGCTCTAAGAAACCTTAAAGGTCTAATGACCTCTAAATGATATAAAATTGAGTTACATGATCAAATATCATGTAAGGAACACAACAAGACCGTTGTCAAAGAAAACAGAGCTCAGAAACGCCAGTCAACACAAAATGTGCGCTAAAACTCCTTAAAGCACGTTTTTTGAAATTGTCTTTTAAATTGGTTTTAAATGGGCTAAAAGGTTATAATTACCTTTAAATATAATAAAATATCATATTATATGATATTAGGAATTTAATTCCAGAAATTTACGAATTTTTACAAATTTAATATTAAAATATTAATAAAACCCTAAAGTGGGGCCCACATGAGTCAATATTGACCAAGCATGGTCAATGGTCAATAATTGACTCATTTGGACTATGGAGATCGGCTGCAATAAGATAGGAGACAGCATACAATGATTTTGGGGACAATTACTACCTAACCTACCTCCAATTTAGAATAGTAACCTTTACTTTTTACATTATTTCCTACCTTTCCCACCTTCTCCTTCCTTCCTTGTCCGATTCTCTTCTGCCCAGCCGAGCTCTCCCCTTCCTAAGAAGCTCTCAAGTCTGTTCTTGAGCATGGAAGGCAAACCTAGCTCCTAAGCTCTTAATGTAAGTGTTTTAATGTCATTTTTAGCTCTTTTTCTTCATCTCTTCACTACCAACACCTAGATTTCGTGGCTCATCAATTCCTATGGCTTATTCTCAGTGTTCTAAGGTTATAACAAGAGCTAAACTCGGTTGAGACCAGTAGAGGGACCAAGGTTGTCCAAATCTACATTTTAAGGTAAAAATGTGCTTTAAGCTCATAACTTTTGATCCCCTTCAAGTTCGGCTGTGAAACTTTGGTCATAGCCTCATCTTCTTCTCCTTTTCATGTGGAATCTGTTGGTTAGCCATTTGGAGCAAGGATGACCGAGATCCAAAGGAAATACCCTCTTTTAAGGCATTTTTCCAAGGTAAAACCTAACAACAAGGTAGCATTTCGAGATCTAACTATTTCCTATGTCAATATGGTGGATCTAACACCTTGTGGTGTGTTTGTTCAGGTCGAAACCACTTAGAACTTCCCTTGCATTTTTAAGGTGATTTTTGCCTTAAATCTTACATTAAATTACTTCTTATGGTTAGATCTTTCTTGGAGACTAACTAGGCCTTGTTTGCTGTTTGAAAACATGCAAGAGAAGCTTTGGAAATTTTATCCAAGGCTGGCCGAATTCAAACAAGGAATTATTCAAGCAAATAAAGGTATAAACACCTTAAATCTATGATTTTTTATAATTTCTAAGCTTATATATAAATATGGCCGAGAGTGAAATGATAAATATGGGTTATATTGACCTAGAAATGGAAAAAAATGACTAAGATATATTAAGCTAGTCATTTAAGAGATTTAATTAACATAATTGTCAAATTTAAGACATTATGTGGAAGTTTGGTAATTAAATGGAAAGTGTGTGGTGAGGCCGAGAATTATAAGTGTTTTTAGGACATTTATGTGTAATTTATTTTGCAAGCCAATGTTTGTAATAAGCCATGTATTTTAGGCCATTTTATTTATGCATTTACAAGTTTTTATTTAAGTTTAGGTGATATATAGTTATTACCGAAATGAATAAGGGGTTATAGTGTAATTAAATTAAATTTAGGGACTTTAGAATAATAAGGCCGAAAATTAGAGTTAAAAAGGAGTTAAAATAAAGTTTATAAGATTTTATAAAGTTTTGGGGTTAAATGGTAATTTTTGAAAAGTATGGGTACAAACCGTGAATAAAGGAAATCAATGGTCAAGGAAATATTAAGGTGGTCAACCTTGACCATATGATAGGTTTTGACCAAATTAGAAAAGTTAAATAACTTATTTAAGGTTGTATAATAAGATAAGTATCTTATGGTAATATTTTTTTATAACATATGTGGTAAATATGTTATTACCGAAAATAAAGGGTGTACAATGGTATTTTAAACACCCATGGGCTATTAGGAATTTTTAGGAATTTATTTGGTGGATTTTGGAATTAAAATAAACTATATATGTAAAATATATAGTTATTATGCCATTATGACACTTGGAGAAAAATAGATGGTGGAATGGTAAATATCAAAACTATATGGGTTAATAAGGATATTTATAACCCTTTGGTGGAATTTGGTGATTTTTAGAATTATTAAGAGAATTTATTAAGATATGTGTATAGAATATGGTTTTAATGATATGGAAGAACTATATGTTATAAATAGGGCCAAATGGCAATTATAGAATAGCACAAGGGCTGTTCGGAATTTACAAAAAATAACCATAGGTTATACTCTTTTATAAGTTAGAAATGTTATATTAAATGGTATATATAACATGGTAAAAAGAAAGGGGGGTGATTTTGTAAATAAAGGAATCTATGGTTTATGGAAAAGAATAAGATTTTCTTATGGTGCCTAAGAGGCAATAATAAATAGTTTTGTATAAAGACTATAGGTTATAAGTTAAAGGGAATAAAAATATCACATAGTATGATATTAGTATATGGTATAACATTACATAATGTTATGTGGTCAAAACGGAATTTAAATTAAGTTAAGGGCTATACTGAGTTAATAAGAGTTGAGAGATGAATTTTAGACTGAGGTCTATAATGTTATAAATGTTATGACAATGATATGGTTTAGATGGAATTAATATAAGGAAGGGTACTCTCATAAAATAATGTGACAAACTATAAATAAATGAGATTTATAAACTAAGGTGTTTATGGAATAAACCTTAGGAGTTGTAATTATACAATAAGATGTTACATGATATTAGGATAATAATCTTAATATAAGTTGTATAATATAATACAACTAATGGGAATAATCATCCAATAAAAGATGATAAAATGTAACATAAAATACAAGAGTTTATGAAACTCATGAGAATTACCTACGTGGTAAAAACATATACATACACAAGAATAATGTATATAAGGTGGATAAATATTTTGGTTGAAAACCTTATGATTTAATGGTGGTGGTTATTTGGAAAAAAATATAGTTACAAACTATAAGCTATGAATTTTGCTAAGATAATGGGAAATGAAATACAAAGAATTATAATGGATGATGGAAAAAAAATATATAATATAAGAATGCATGCATACATGCAATTAGGTTACGTACCTAAACTAGATGTGGATAAGATTAAAAGAAATATAAGGAATTAAACTTACAGTTGAAATAGTTTTGACGTACGCGTTTTAAGTAACAAAGCCGACTGTTTTAGAAAAACCTGTAACAAACAACTGTGGAAAACAGGGGTGAACTGTCGGGGTTACTTATAATTCGGAAATACCGGATGTAGTTAGTCATGGAGACTGACTTATAGTTTTATTACCGTTTAGAGTATACTTCTAACAAGGACGCTTGACGAGCTAACGGACTACACGGAGCGTAGGATCTTGCTGATTCATACTCCACCGTAATACAGTCAGGGTGAACGGTATGTAAAGGGGTTTGATCCGAGTTGACCTAAGGTTGCTCCTTGGGCTCGGATTTGGTTGATATAACTTGTATGTTGTTATGTGTCTCGGATTGTCTCTGAGGGCTTCCTCAGTTCAGACTTCTGTGTGATCTGTGATAAGATTGTTTGTCTGAATGTGATAATTAATATGCATGAACTGTATATTTATAGCTGCTCATTATTTACTGTTGTTGAGTTAACAGTATTGGTTCGTATATATGAACCTATTATATATAAAACGAACTAGCGGCTATGGTGCTATCTTATACGAAATATAAGGAACGTAAGTAAAACGTTGTAGCACTATGATAATAACATATACATATTATCTGAGACTTTTATACGGAGCATTGGCCTTTCTATACGCCGCTCTTGTATCTAGCACTGGATCCCGAGTTTACAGACTCCGGATTAGACTAATGACCTTAGTCTGCTGTGTTAGAAAATTTGGTAATGCGATGCGATGGTATAATTAATTAATTAATGGAATGGAAGTAAAGCCAAGAGGATGTGGCTCTTGGCGCGCTGTGATCACAAAAACGATACCAGGATGTCCGCGTACGGGTCCGTAAGTATCAAGAAAATTTCCCGTGAGCTAGAATGGCTCGTTGGTCGGAGACTCTACCGTTGGAGTGGCTACTGCCGTGGGTGACCCGCCATAATATATGGGTAACTAGAGACATGTCGTTTTAACGAGATATTGTCACTAGGTATAACTGAACAACTAAAACAATTGAGACTTATACAGTGGCGAACAAACCATGGATGAGACTTTATACTTGTTTATTATTCTCGTTGTTTCGCTTTGTTGTTCATTGGTTATACTTGTGGTTATTTTATTGTATGTTGATGGTTGGATGGAGCCTACAAAGCTAAGGTAAATTAAATATAAAAAACTGTACGCTACGGCGAATGTACATTGTACATATGGATGGGGCTTGAAAGCCAAACTAAAATAAATTGACAGTGGATGGTGAACGCTACGGCGATTGTACATTGTACAATATATTGTTGATACTCGATACGTTCGATATACAAATGTGTTTGATTTATTCTATGATTGTTTGGATTGGATGGATGGTTAAATGTTTATGGATATTTGGATGGTTGATTATGTATATTATACATTTATGCTTCAGTTTTGATTATAACTGTAAAAGGGAAAAGCATGAAACCAATCTAATAATAAGATGGTTAAAATGACAAGTGACCATTAGGGTCCAGGCCCGGCATACTCAGCGTCTATCGCTGATACTACACCATTTCAGGTTGTTGACCGTTGTCGGAGCTGAAGAGCAGGAACGGGGTAATTGGAGATGTTGTATAGTAATGAAGATGGTGTATGGTCTTATGGTAAGGTTATGTATTTTTCAGGATTGGGTAGTCGCTCACTTGTCGATGTTAATGGTTATGGACTTAGTATGATGTATAGGAGTTTCTCGTTATCACTGCGGTTAGCAGTTTGTTTATTTGGAAGTTGGATGTAGTTTGGCTACGTTGCTCGCATGGGCGAGTAATGGCCGGTGACACCCAAGTGAGTTTTGTAATTGTTGTTTATTTTCCGCTGCGAGACGTTTTAATTATTGCTACGTGAGGGATTATATCGTGATTATGGAGAGGGGTGTTACATGAAGGGTCTTCTTTTCACGATGAAATTATCATACATTGACCACTTGGGCCAACTACTATATCTAAGGGCTGGCTTTATTCTAAAGATGTTATTTATATTGGTGAGTTCAGGGGCGGAGCCAGAAATGAATTGTTAGGGGGGCCAAAAATATGTTAACACAAACATATTTTTGGGTATATATATTAATGCTATGTAACAAAATGTTCAACTATTTAAATATACATTTTGTTTTATATGTAAACTATTTAAATTGTCTAAGATATTCAGTATCATAGAAGGACTAGTATATTAAGAAATAAAAAATCACTATTATATAACATAAATGTCAAAGAACAATGAAGCAAACCATTAAATGATGGTACTAATAACTTAGCAAGTCTTCAAAACATATACACTAATCCAAGAAAAATAAAAAATACTTCATCTTGTTTAAATATAGATTTTTTTAGTTGTCAATTTCGCTCTTCCTTTTTGCATTATAAGTTGAAATATATTAAAAGGTAGAATGTGATAGAAAAGACGAGGGGTAGAGATGGAAATTATAGGATTTAAACATGCTTATCATTTTTAAAATAATAAAAAGACCTATCCATTAAGAATAGAATGGAGTAATAAACACCCTAAAAAATATAGCATATACTAAAAATGGCTCTCTAGTTACTTGATAAGAAATTCAGTATATTTTTCAAATTAGTAAACAAGCATTTTTGGTAATGATCAAATTATTAAGGAGTCAAGTGGAAACAATGAAAATAAGTTACTAATATATTGTAAAAATTTGTATTTAAAATAATCATAAATACAATCATCAGGAGATAGCCCAAAAAGAATTTTGTAAATGAAATCAACCATTGATATGAAAGTCCTTAAATAATCTACTCGGTAAGGTAACGGAATAAACCAAAAATTAAGATTTTACATTTATAGTAAGGTGGCATTTGATTGGAAGTGATTAGATTAGAAACAACATAAAATATGATTGAGTATTTACCGTTAATGACGGATAATTGAAACCTAATATATTTACTTTACATGATACTTTTTTACTATTTAAAATGTCATTATTTATTGTCATTCACATGAGTAATCTAACATATATACTTTCAATTTTTTTGTCAAAAGTTGGGGGGGGCCAAGCCCCCCTAACACTACATGTCTCTGCCCTTGGTTGAGTTTCTTCACTACCATGTAGTACAACATGGTTTAACGAGAGAGATAAAAGAAAGAAGGTTCATTTTTATAGTTAGATTTAAACTGATGCGGTTATTATGAAAATATATAACTAGTTTTTAAGATTTTGTATTCACAAATGTAGTTGATTTTAATACATATTATTTTTAATTAAATTAATAAATCATATTATTACAAAATTTTAGATTATATTAATTGTTTTTAAAAAAAGGTTATTTTTTAAAAAATAAGGAAACATTATATACACGGTTTCACAGGAGAAAACATGGGAGAATAAGATGATTATTTTAAAAGTAGTCATTTTTAAGAAGATAAGAAAAACATTATAAATAAAATAGCAAGGAGGGTCGAATTATTCAAAGGAGAAAGAGGGAAAGAATAGGGCAATTTTAAAAAACATTTTTTAAGAAGATAAAAAACATTATAAACAAAATAGCTAGATAGGGGAGTTATTCAAATCAAACATTATAATGGAATAGGAGAAAGGAGATTCAGACATAGGGGGAAGAAAACAAACCCTCGGAGATAAAATACAATTTATACTCAAATAGACAAGAGAATGACAGAGGGAATCGAACAATGACTTCGAATTCGATTTTGAACAAACCTTGGAAGGAAATAATTGCTTTTCCGGACGATTTAGAGGTAAAATTTAATCGAATTTTCGTTTTTTTGTTTTGGTCCGTTTTTCTAGGTCCGCTTTACAAACGACTACTTTGATCGTCCGTTTTATTATGTCTGTGTTGCGGATACATTTATATAATTTCTGTAAGCCGTCTGTAACGAACGCTTTAGTTCGGTCCGTAAATGAATGATGTCTAAACATTCGTTTTTCGGATGTTGTTGAGGTGTTCGCAACAGACCACTTAAAAGACGCCCGCAACGGACGCCTAACTGTCTGATCCGTAACAGACTAACCTATCAATTTGATAATTTCTATACTCTTCTGGTTACTAACGCAAGTAATTTCTAACTTTTTGACAGCCAATGTGTTTCAAATCAACCAATATTTTCCCACTAAGCACACTGTTGTGAAATGGGTTGATGTTGTAAGGCGGAAAAAGGGTCATGAGTGGATACTTGTAACCGTAGTCCATACAAGTACATACGACATAGTAGTCCTTATATGTGAGTGTTAGGATTACGGGCCCTTTCCCCAGGATAATGATAAACTAGTGACACAGGATCTACGTGGTTCGGTCCAAACATGACCTACGTCCATGGGAGGAGATATAACAACTTTCATTAAGAAGATGAGGATTACAAGTTTACATGAGAATTACCCAAAACCAACTCATCACCCTTGTTTCCCTTGGTGTTTTTACCCGAGTCCCTTTAAGTTCCCATAAAACCACCCTTGACTCTCTTGGATTGATCCCCACAAGTTGGGAATATGATCCTAAGTTACGAGTTACTAGATCTATTTACAGTGCTAGATCTAAACCCTTCACTTATCCCAACGTTAACCTTATAACAACCGTATAATAATGCCTCACAAGTTACAACAGTTACAACTCATTAACTCCATCCATTAACACTTAAGAACAACTAACACACGGGTATGTAGAAAGCTCGAAGTCATAACTTCTTCTTTAAAGATTTTAACTTCCTCATAACTCTCCTCATAATGTTAAAAAACCAAATACTTTAGATGTCATTAATTTACACCGCATAATACTCCCACCAATGCATCTTCAACTTCCATGAAACTCTTCGTGAATAACACATTAATTGGAAGACAAAACCAATTAACTTCACAAGAAGAACTTAATGGATTTAGCATTAATTCTAATAGTGAGCACTACTGACGTTCACAAAAAGTCAAAACTGATGATGATTCTATACAGCAGAGGATGTATCTCCTCGAAGAAGTGCTCATGCCCGTTCCACACAAACGGCAAGCACACTCATAAAAGATGTAAATTGGTTGTGAAAGAGGATAACACAACCACTACTTGCCTAAACAGCTAGAGGGATATTTTGCTATAAATCCATGATGAGTTGAAAGCTGATTTGAGTTCCATTTGATGTGAAGCAGTGTTAAAACAATTTCTGATCATACAATACCATAAAATAATGAATAGAAGTAAAACACGCTAGCTTAAAAATAGAATCTGATAGAAAGAAAACTTTTAAAAGGTTTTAGAAGATAGTTTTCGTGCGAAGTTAGAAATGAGAGCATGAAGAAAAAGTGTAGATAAATATAACTGAATTTTTTTTAGATTACAAACTCTAGAATACTAATTGTATGTTAGTGACTGTGAATTTTAAAAATTTAACTACAATTACATTAAATTGACTGAATAAACCAGAAAACTAACTACAAAACCTAGGAAAATCCCACGGTACAGCTCCTAGTCTTACTGAAAAAGTCAGCCTGTGAAAAAGAGACTTAAGCTCTAAAATGGAAGAAAAAAAAAAGAAGCTAACGCCAAACAATATCACAAGCAAGATGAAAGAAACATTATTTTTGTATGACCAACAATTACCAATATTCTGCTGACTCCACTAATTAGAACTTATAACTTGGTTTAATATCACATATTATAATGAAATGTCGTAGAGTGTGTTGAAGTTCACTAGCAACAATAATCCACAATGAAAATATGAACCAAGAAAATAAAAAAATATCTACAGAAAACAATAATTATGATGTTTAAGAGTTAAGACAGGCTCGTGACCGCAAGATCTGTCCTCTCCACTCATGCCTTGGGCTGGCTTCCAGCATCATACATGGCATCGATGACTTTCTGTACAACATACAAGGAAACAGGGGATCAGTAGCTTCGAAATAAGGTTAAATATTTAAATGGATTAAATTTCACCTATTCCGTAGCATGAATAGCGTTCACGCAAAATTTCCTACAGACAACATAAAAGGTAAGAAAGTCGTACCTGATAGTATTTGAGCATCTGCGGCCTTTTAATTTTGTAAGTAGGGGTGAGAAGATCGCGTTCAATGTTGAAAGGTTCTGGGTCAAGGTGAACAGCTCTGACAAACTCAAACCCTTTAAGCTGTGCAGAGAGACGGCAGCAGCAGAGCAAATGAGTAAACGTTGTCAAGTTAGGAAGACAAACATTTAGGGTATGAACACAGGGAAGAAAAACAAAGACAAACCTTTTTCTCTTTGCCAATCTTGGTGAGTTCACGGACAAAGTGCTCTTTTGCCTTGGGGTTTTCACAGATAGCTTTAAAATCACCATCTATCCCATTCTCCCCAGCCCATTTTTCCAGGGCTGCCTTGTTGGGGTTCACAACTGCAACAAGGAACGACTGGAAGCTGTTCCCATATACCCATACCTGAAATTGAATGATTACAATACGAATGATTATAAGCTTTAAGTAAAGTGGAGAGAGAAAGAAACAGGAACAAGACAATTAAAAAGAAAGCAGTTCAGAGATGTAACAGAGCTGCATGTCACAACGTACAAGACTAGACATAAGGAACCTATTATTTTGTATTGAAGATGGAAATTTCAAGGTTGGAAAGGGAAGAAGAGAAGGACAAAACATACGGAATCAACCCCAGATGCCAGGCGATAAATATTCTCCAGGTGTTCGACAGCAACATATTCTCCTTGAGACAGCTTAAATATGTTCTTCTTTCGATCAATAATCTTCAGGCTTCCATCAGGCTGCCACTCACCAATATCACCTGTGCATTAATGTCCCTGTTAGTAAAAAGCGACAAAATATCTCTACCACAAGGGGAGGAAGGCAAGGGAGATCCGTGACAACCTGTGTGGAACCATCCATCCTCGAGTACTTCCTTTGTTAGATCATCACGTTTGTGGTATCCTGAAAAAACAGTCTTTCCTCTGACACAGATTTCTCCACGAGCTTTCTCTCCTTGGGCATCATACTGCATTTCAGGAACAGATTCCAGCCTAACATCCACATTGGGCACTGGAGGCCCCACAGTACCCAGCATCTGAAGCTCATTGGGCAGTGAGACGAATGTTCCGGCACATGTCTCCGTAAGACCTGTAGACATATTCAGTGACACTCAACATACTACTTTCAAGATGGAAAACGAACTCAAAGGTAATGAAATTGACTATTTGATTCAACACCACATCATATGAAATAAAAAATTTCTAAATAATCTACCTGAGGCTTCAGTTACCTAGTCTACTACATCAAACAACACAAAAGGGAGAACTATGCCATTAGAACAAGTACACACCCAGACAAATGGAGCTATAAATCTCAGCAAGGAGAATAGTAGGCATATATTAAGTAAAACATATACAATGACAAGAATAGAAAAGCACTCATAATCCACCAATAACACAAAACTGTTTTTCCAGAATTTGTGAAGTAACAGGATATAAATATACTGGGATATATTATGACTTACCATATCCCTGAAGAACATAGCAGCATGCAACCACTCGCATAAAAGTCTCTACATGGCTCGCAAGAGGGGCTGCTCCAGAGAGTATGAGCCTTACTCTTCCACCCAAACCTTGTTTCACCTGAGGAGATGAAAGAATTGCCCGGTCACTTATGATCCAAAATGAAAGCAGGAACAATTCTGAAAAAAGAGTTGCATTACCTTATTAAAGACAAACTTGTCAGAAATTGGAGAAGCCTCTGAATGCCCAGTTCCTTTCTTCATGTGACCAAACTTGCTGAACAGTAAAATTAGCACATTAGCATTCTAAGACAGATTTCTTCAATGCATCTTCCAATCAAGCAACTATATGTAAAAACCACCAGGCATGAAGGATGATCAATTATGCAAGATTCCAGAACAAGATGCCCTAAAAGTTACCAAATCGAGTAACAGCATGATAGCATACGCATTTTCTTAATCAGTAAAATGGGGGTGTTAGCATATGTGTAATGTGCAGCACAATAAAAGCAAGCCAAAAATTAGGAAAGCTGAAGACCAAAGCAACAAGAAAATACTCATCAAGATAATACTACTTACTGGTTGTATGCCACATTGAAAATTGCATTCTTCAACCTACCGCCTGCTTTGAGCTTCTCTTGCAAGCCTAGAATGATAGAGCAGTTAAAAAAACAAAGAAAAATGACGTCAATTGTGTCTAGAAACTTCATTTAACCTATAGATCTATATATACATCTACCCTCTACTAATATTAGGACCCCCATGTCTAAACCTAATCATATGTCAAGCCTTCGACATTGCACGAGCAGTTCAGATTTTCCCAGATCAGCCAACATTAAGCAATAGATCAGCATGAAGATTGTAAATAAATCATTGTTTCCATAGAAGGGTTAGGCAGAACCACAGTTTGGAAAATCTTATACGTACACAAGCCTTCTAGTGGATGTTTAGTTTCGCTGGAAATAAGTTTCCATAGCCTACTCGAAGTACACCAAGAATTCTTTGATTCTTGTATATATCTAGCCATTAACTATCGTCAATTGACAAATGCATTAAAGTTCTAAATATCTCACATGACAAACATACGATATATAAAAACAAATTACATAATCCAGGAGGCATTCTAGCTAACTTGACAGTTACCCTTAACCTTTACCTGTAATATGGCCAAATGAAAACTTTTATAACCATCATCAACATCTCAAGTATGACCAGGTGTTACAAAGCGCAAAAATTTAGCAATCGTAGTAACATCAAAAAGCCTGATATTGCGAAATCAATTGTTTCAGTTCAATGTGGTCTGTTAGGTTGATTTGGAGAGATCGTAACCAAAAGTACCCATTGATCAGGTTCTATATTTATCGGGAAAAAGTTCTTTTTTAGCTTTGAGAAAAAATTAATAATTCCCTAAAACTACCCAAATTAACCAAGGAGTCCCAAAATCTTTGGAGAAATATCTTTTCACCCTTCCTTAAAACACATCATTTCCTCTGAAATTTGATCGGGAGATCATTTCCACAAAAATAGCAACCAAATCTTGGAGACTTTAATTCTTTTGGATATCAACTTCTATAGCTCAGGAGGTAGCACTACTGATGAAAATAAAGCAAATGGTTGCCCATAAAAATCACCTGAATAAATTCTATCCAAAACACGAGGGACAGCACAGAAGACTGTCGGTCTTAGCGCTCCGAGATCTTCAACCAGTAACTTGACATCCTGAAATATAATATTGTACACATCAAGTATCTGAGCAGTTGTGCGGAATAAAGTAATGCTAGAATCAGCTTACCCCTCGCCAGAAACCTATTTGAGCAGCAAGATGAATAAATAACTCTTCAATGACACGATCAAAAATGTGGGCCAGTGGAAGGTAAGACAAGTACACATCCTCTGAATCCAACTGCAAGATGATGGGAAATACATCTTCAACAAGTCAGCCAGGTAAGAACACATCAATTAGGTCAATGCAACGACTGACGAAATCATGATCCAGACGTCCATGTTTGAATGGTATAGCATTATTACCTTCTCGTTAACAGACTCAAGGAAAACACTCCACCAGCAATTAGAGAGATGATGTTTTCATTTGTTATACGTACACCCTTAGGGTCACCAGTGGTGCCGCTGGTATACATAATTGTACAAATATCAGTTTTTTTCTTCTCTGGGAGCTCATATTCCTTTTCATCTCCCTGCAATTGGTTGAAATACAATGGGGTTAGAAAAAGAATTGGAAGAATAGTGAAAATAAGATGTCATACAAAACAGGATGTGTCTCAATTGTATAGATAAACAATGCCAGCAGCCAAACAACTTCATTTAAATGAGAAACAGAGGAGTACTGCAGAGTAAAAGATAAAATAAAAAGACTATACTGGTCGAGGACCATTAGACTCAACCTACCAGCTGCAAGAATTCATCCCAATCATATATTGAAATCCCATATTTCCCCACTTCTTCTTTCTGTTCTGGAGTCACCTTCCCAAAGCTCACAATAGCTGCAAAATATCAAGCATAAGTCATTTGACAAAGAGAAACAGGACAGCAGAAGCAATTTATTGTAACAACTATCTTACTTTTCAAGCATTCAGCAGCCTTGGGCAAAGTTTTCAGCAGCTGCAAACACAAAGAATAAGCTGTGGATTAGAAGGCAAGTAATGCAGGTGACATTTACTGCCAGATAGTTCTACTTCCACAATGCAAGCACTATGTTCCATTTACAGAAGCCGCGGCAGATTCCTGTAAGGACCACCTAAATCAACATAGTACCTCAGGAATCTTCTTTTCTTCAACAAATGCAACTGAAACTTCAGCATGCAATATGATGAACTCAATGGCACCAGCACCTAATAAAAAGGAAGTCAAGAATGATAAACCCCACTTGAGTAGCAGATACATTGAGTGCCATACTCTCAGGTGTTGTGGTCAAACAAGTATAAACCAATTAAATGCATCACCAAACAGTATTAAGTTATCAATTCACAACAGCAAACACTAAATCTATGTCATCACTGATGAGGATTGAACAAACATAGAAAAAGGGAGAACACACCTTTAGCAGTGAGAATAATGATGTACTTGCATATACAACAGGAACATGGAACTATATATCTCTACACAAACATAAACAGCTAGTCTAAAGCTTGAACTCATTTGCACGTAAATATACAAACACTAAGAAGAAAATGATCACCACAATTCTCACAAGAAAAAGAACGTACCAAGAGTGTCATACAAGGGCACGCAGAAGATCCCATGAGCATTGCAAGCCTGCAAATATTTAATAAACACCAAGCAACGTCCATTATAATAACATTAGTGGGATCATATGTGACTCTTGTTCCTTTCTCTTTTATTATCTTTCTGATGGGTAAAAAATATTGAAAATCTTTCCTTGTGCCCATTTATTTTGACAATAGTCGAACTAGATTGTTGTCCCTATATGTTATACACAACCAAGAACAGTAACTAGCTTGTTTGTTTTCTCTAACATCCTTTTACTTACTATCTCTTTTCTAAACCAGCTACCAGCCAGTTTCCTAAATAAGGGTGGCCAGTATCAAAGGGGAAGAAAATATAACTTTGAATCAATATACATTAGACGTTGTGGCGATTTTACCTCCATACTGATCACCCACTCTGGACAGTTTGCTCCATAAATGCCACAACTTCCACCCTGGAAACAAGAAAATACATCTCACTCACCAAGATACACCAAATAATTGCAGTATGCACTGTGCAGATCCTGCTGCAGGGTGGGATCAAGATCATAGGTCAATGGGGAAGCAGGACTGATACTTGACTGGGTTGAAAAACAAATAAATTTACTTTACAGCAAGTTAAAACAAAAACATTGACTCCATATTGATCAACCATTCATGACTTTCTTCACATTTCACTCCCTCAACTTAGTAGTACTACGCAAATAAAAAATAAAGACAAACATTTGATATATGACCTACAAAATTATTATTATGTAGCAACTCACCTTTGCAATACCAGAACTGCGGAGCGCATTACCAAGCCTTATCACAGTATCATAGACTTCCTTGTAAGTGCGCCATATGTAGTTACCAGCCTGTAACAAGAGAAATAAATAAGCACATACATTATTTCGCAGAAACAGAAGACTACAAATTGCTGTGTTGTTTTCATATCATCATACCTTTCCGTTCACAATCTCTCTTACACCAAGCATGGCATTAGTGGGATGTTTTTCAACTGACAAGCTGTAGGCACAAAATTTGAAACAATTAGTTTTTAGCATTTGAGCTAAGTGGTACAGTGCATTTGCCTTCTAAAATCATGCCTAAGCCATAAAACAACACGAATACAATACAAAAATGTGGACTCAACAAGAAACGGAGACCAACTGTCTTTCCTAAAAAGCTGGTTTTTACAGTCACCCGCGTCTTTACACACTATCATGGCAGAATGGATGTTATATGAGAAACTAGTATCATGAGTAATTCTACCACCATGACTCTGCATTCATTGCCGTGCACTTGATTTAGGAGAGAAACATAATTTCCAAGCAGATGAAATGATTTTTTGACTATAAAGCTCAAAACAGACTAATGAGGATGCCAGCAATTTCAGCATATATGTGCACAACACAAAGCTCGACAACAGGCCCTGTCCAGGAGTAAAATAGAAGAAAAGTGTACCAGAAACCAATCATCTAAAATATAATGTTCTTCTAACACTAGTTTGCTCATAGCATTTTGTAATTGCTAAGATGCTGAAAATATTTAGGCAAACAAAATCTGGATGGGATTGAACCCTCAGTTCACAGGAAAGCAAATCAGGTTAGGCTTAATATGACGTAGAACCATAATCAAAACAGAATCTAGCATGCGCCATGAAGAATCAGATCTAGTTGGCTCCATTACCATTAGACAGAGAATCATAAGCAATGAATAGCAGAGAAGCATCAAACCTTAATCTAAGCAGGATATATATACTTTAAACCAGAACACCAGATATAACAGTCATTGAACAGAGATTAAAATTAAATCGTTCAAACGCCAGGGAGCAACTTTAGTCAGAGGCAAGCCGGCATAAATTATTTTAGGTAGACTAGCAAAAGAATACTTAAAAAACAAACATTGGCAATCAAGAGCCACGTTCATTAAACTGTTGGGGCCAGGTCTCTGAGTGACATGCAAGATCACCAAAGCGAGCAATAATTACGAAAGTTTATGTTTCATGGAAATTAAGTCCAGCCAATACACCCTTAAAATCACAGCGGGTAGCCCGATGAGCATAACAGTTCCTGACAAAAATGTTGACATTGTACAGACTAGTGTACAAAGGAAACACTTCTTGGGAAGAACTTCGAAAAAATTAACCTGTTGATGAGAAAATATACTGAAAAAATGACTCAATGTGCCACGTGAAAAGGAAAGGGGTGGAGGTGATAAACCGAAGTCGTCATAGTATCTAAGGAACAGCGTTTGAAAATTGTTATTCTTACAATCTGGTATCTATATCTGAGAGTGACTTCGTAACGAGAGGAACTTCCAATAAGAAACAAAACGACAACCAGCAGAAGTGAAATCAAACTCCATATCCTACTTCCAGATAAACCGCAATGAAAGAAAGTTGCTCAATCTATTAAATGTTGATCACAATTGACCGCGATCAGAAATCGATCCAACGTTTCGGAGAGCAAAGAAGAATCTAAAAGTAGAAATCAAAACTTCGGGAAACAAAAGGAAAAGAAAATGCGCAGTAGAGCTCACCGGAATATGTCCCAGCAGGTCTCCATGCCCTCCTGTGGCACTGGAAACCCGTCCTTAGCGAAGATGCTGCGGTAGACTGGTCCCTTGGAAGGCTTTCCTTCCTGTTCAGGGACCGCCGGCTCAACCTCTACAATGAACTTCTTCTCCGCCATTACTCAAAGCCTTCGATTGTCAGTTTGTGCACTCAGTACTCTCAATCTGCGTTTCGTGACAGGTCGATTGATCGCAACAGAAAAAGAAACGAACGATCTAAATCAGAGATGAGCGGTGAGCGAGAGTGATAGAGTTGTCGCTTCGGAGAATAGAGCAATTGAGCAAAAGAGAGAACAGTTCGTCTATGGCGACCTGCGGTTGCGACTTTTGACTTCGTAAAGGTCTTTGTTTTTACGCAAGAGGGGGAATAGTTGCCAGCCTTGTGGTGTGAGTTGTAGAACCAGGGATGGAGCAGTTGTACAGTGCAGTACTGCCAGCGGTGGATCTATGTAATCAGACCAGACGAGAACGAGCAGAGATGTCCATGTATAAAACGTAAACGTATGGATCCACCCTTTATCTAGATTTTGTATAATATACGGATAAAGATCAATCCATGAAGTTTTTTATATTACAGATAAAAAAATTTCTTGACAAACAAAAAAATTATAGTCGGTCCACTTTACTATACATATAAAAAGAAGCTTTTTTAGCAAGTTATTAAACCAAAAACATCACACACCGTCCTTGGCTGAATTCAGGCGCGTCGTTCACTCCGTAAGGCATATGTCTGGACCTTGAAAAAAATTCTGAAATAATTTTCAATGACAAAAATAATATTTATATTAACCTCCTTGTTAAACTATTTCTCGGAATAATACTCCCGGGAGAAATGAAGGGACGATTTCTTTAATTATGAATCTAGAAATCGTCTCTTCATCAAATCTCACGCCACGTGAGCAGTTGAGTCAGCGGGACAGGGGAAGTTGAAATCATCTGTTGTAAAGACGATTTCACAAAATCGTCTTTACAACAAACGATTTCTTGTCTTATAACGGGCGCGATGATTTTCTTTTAAACTTGCGAAATCGTCGCTTGGAAAGACAATTTCATTAGTGAAATCGTCTCTTGAAGAGACGATTTCACGGGTTCTAATATCCCCGCGATCTCCTTCTCTTCTTTCCCATTCTCATTCTTCTTTCTCTGCAAACATATAGAGAGAGCAGCGAGACGGGAAGTGCGGCGCCACCACCACCATAGTTCCGGTCGAAAATCACCGCGTGGAGGTCGCCGGAGCTCACCGGTCGCCGCCTAGCTGCCGCCACAACCAGCTTCAATCTTTGTCCATTTCTGCACAAATACAAGAGGTAACCCTAAACCAAAATAAGTTAGGTATTGTTAGAGAATGGGGATATCTTTTTGTAAATTGTAATTGATTGATACATTGTTAGTAAAAAGCTGAAATGTGTGGAGCTGGGTAGCTATAATTTGTGGATTTTGATTTATGAATTTAGGTTTTTTGAATGTTCTTAAAATTATACCTTGTTACTAATTTTTTGTAAATGTATAAGATAATGTGGATGATAATTGTATCATTGTTTGAATATTATTTGTTTGAATTCTATGATTTCCTAAATTATACTTGATAGTTTTGAATGTGAAACGTTGAGTTAATAGGTGGATATGTGATTGATTGTGGGTGGTTGATTAAATTTGTGATTACTCGATGGTGTTATCAAATAGGTGGAATGTCCACCTTTATCCAGTTTTTATGTCGTGTTAGTGGCAAAATAGTGCATGGGTACATGGAGCTGATTATGAGGGTGGGAAGAGGAAGCTCATTTTGGTTAGCGTCGACACCAATCATGAGCAGCTTATTGCTCAGATTGGTAATCGTTTCGACATCAACATGTCCACACACGAAGTGAGGGTGTCACAGCGAATGGGTCAGACAATGAATGACGACACTACAAAGTGGACAACCATGTTCTACTGTCGGGGTGAAGGGCCACGAGATATATTCTACGAATTGTACGTCGAAGTACATGAAAACCGACAAACACAAACACTCTCACTCCTCATCTTATCAACACCAAGGCCCTCCAAGCTTCACACCACCCGAAATCAAAACCCCTCTACCTTCTTCATATTCACCACACAGAACACAAATCATTACAAACACTTCTCTTCTACTTAATGCTCCTCCTCAAGATCAAACCTCTTTACAAACACAAACCCATTCCTCATACCCAACACCAGTTGAAGATCATATTCCACTCAATGCTCCTCCTCAAGATCAAACCTCTTACAAACATAAACCTATACCTCATACCCAACACCAGTTGAAGATCATCTCCAACGCGACGTTGGTGATGTTTTTGGACACTTTGATGATGACAGCGACTTACGGGAAGACTTCGAGGAGGATGAGATGGAAGGGCTTGGAGGTGGTTCATCCGACGATGACGATGATGATAATAATGGAGTTATGATGCCACACCGGCTGAAGAAGCTATTGTTGTGGTCACTACCACCATCGGGGACGGTGATGCTTCTCTCGTCCATCCATACCTGTTCTACAATGCCGGTGGTGGTAGTGGTATTATGAGGTGGGAAGAGGAACAAGAACTGGAACTGGGATATTGGAGCTACAGCGATGAGTTCAAGAAGGATATGCTGTTTAGAAGCAAAGATGCGTTGATACATGCAGTGAAGAGGCACCACATTATTCATCATCGATCGTTTGTGGTGAAAGTTGTTCAAAATCACCACTACCACCAGATCATCACCTTATGGGTTTAAGGGTGGCAATCGACACACCATTAAGCTGAAAGATGGGCATTGTACTTGCCAGAAATGGCAAACTTACAGGATTCCATGCTCACATGCTTGCGCAGCAGCTGCTTTCATACATATGGATAGTACATATCTTATGGGGTCGTGGAACACTTGGCAGAAGCAGCTCGATGTGTACAACCGACTCTTTGTCCTATTCGGGGATCAGCACTCATGGCCTCCATCAGACTTTCCCATCATTCTTCCTGACCCATCTCGTGTGCGAGGAAAGGGAAGACCAAGATCAACCCGTATTCGTAATGAGATGGATCTGAAGGAGTCCAAGAAAAAGACTAGGTGTGAGCAAGAGGGTCATAACAAGAGGAGATGTCCTAATAGGAGTGCTACTTAGTGTTCGCTGTGTTGTACTAGTCGATTACTTTTATACTTGAATTTGTTTGTTAGACATGAACTTTGCTATGTATTACTCATTGAATGCTAATGGGATGATTTTATGTTCTTAAAGTTGCATATTTTTTTAAATACAAGCCTTTAATATTGTTGAATGTTTGTTATTTAAAATTCAGTTACACATGGATCCTGGTCCACCCCTGGTTCTTTACTTAGACATCAACGTAGTCATAGATCGAGGTCCGTGTGGGATGGGAATGAGTATCAGGTGCTACACTATCGCCGCTTCGAGGCTAGTTTACGATGCGGTGGACATGTTCATTCCGATGAGAGGATGCGCCCATATTTAGAGGCCTCCGGATTCATTGGGATAGCCAGTCTAGAGTTCATCTCCTTGGACTGGCATCTGATCACTACACTGGTGTAACACCCCGGATTTTCTAATATTTATTTTGTCAATTATTTAAAAAAATAATAATTTAATATAGCAGCGGAATCAAATCCTAATCCGGGGTATTATTGCCACACTCGCAATTAAACGAGTGCTAAGGCCTAGAAACTTAACTAAATAACTAAATCATTTTTTTTATTAAAAAGTCCAACGTCCATATATAACAATTACTTACAACTGTATAAGTCTCAAAACCTAAAGTAAAATTCAATTACAAATAACCAGTCTATGTGGAGTCGTCTTCCCAAACCCTAAGCACATCAACACCTGTGGCAGAAATCCAAACAAGCACAGAAAGAGCCACGATAAAGTCAGAGAAACTGAGTAAGCTACCACTTCACTTTGTAAAAACATTTTCTCTTTAGAAATCAAATTTTTTTTACAATATATTCACACAACATCATACAAATCATTTCACAATGTTATCACACAACAGTAAAGCAATCATTGCATAATATTTCATGTTTGAATCTTAATAACCCAAAAATATATTAGTCAGATTATTTTAATTATCTTCCTTGTCCCAACACACAGCCAGGACAAAACAACTTTTCTCAACTTTTGGGTACAACACGCAGCTGTAACCCGGATCCCAACACGCAACTGAGAATCCAACTTTCTCACTTTTGGGTACAACACGCAGCTGTAACCCGGACCCCAACATGCAGCCGGGAATCCAACTCACCACTAAATCCTTAAGTGTGCACACCCCCCAATAGTTCAAAAGACTACAGAGTAGATCTAGGGCTAACTGTGTCCTAGTGCGGCCCACAGTATCTCAAACTTATGCGTCCTAATGCGGCCCGCATTTATCATCTCATTCATGTGTCCTAATACAGCCCACATGTACCATGGTATAATCTTCCTTATAATTCCTTTATTCATTGTTATTATTCACCTTATAATCTCATTATAATCCACATATACCATCAAAATTCAACCATGCCACAATAATCACGACTAAATAATTGCAATCTCACATAATCATATCATTAACATTTCCTCATGTCTTTCCTCCAAAAATAATATCTAATTAATCACCTTATAATAAACTGCGCACTTAAATATTTCTAGTAATCGTTATCACAAACTATTCGTTCCCAAAATAATAATCACTCACAGATAAAAATCATAACCACCATAAAAGATTTATTTTATACAGTTAATACAAGTTTAGTGAACGCGGTAACTTACCTCAAAAAGAACGTTATCATTTGCACCCACCAAACATATAATTAGCCACTACTCTTCGTTTACACATTTTGGCACCGATTTGTTGACATCATCAATGAAAGAAACGACTCTAGCTACTGCTACATGCTACCGTTACTTCATATTGTGGCCGCCCAAGATAGAAAAAGAAAACTAATTGATCCCTTTTTCATCTTTTCCTTTTTTGTGTGTGTGAGAAGAGAGATTTTTTTCTTTTGAATCTATATATAGAGAAAGGAGGCGCGACATAGAAGGAATTATTTTTTTATAGTCTCGATGAAGAAGAGAGGTATTCGAATATAGAGGATGGGCAGATAAAATGGAACATCAAATGAGCGTATATATAGGAGGCCGAGGGTAACTGAAGAGCGAGGAATATAAACTGTTTAATTAATACAGAAAGTAATTATTCAATCAATAAAGAATATTAAACTTTTAATGAATAGAAAAGTAGAAGTTAGGAAATGTGAAGAGGTAAAGATGATTTAATAAATGGAGTTGGAAATATGGAAAGTTTAAAGTGATTAACTAAATAAATCAGAAAATATCAAAAGGTGTAACCGACATATACTAAAACTAACATATTTAGTGTGTGTAATTAAATCAAAACTATCATTATTATAATAAGTTATAAACAAATAAATACACTAAAATAATATGAAATACATTGGATCATATTATTACATCAAAAATCATAACCGAAGTATTTTGAATCGGGTTATTTATTAAAATGAATCATTTTATTAAATACTATATAACATGCTCGTAAATTATAGTATAATCCTCAAAACTACTTTTTATACTTGCGAACTAATATACTACTAAACTATATAATAGATGTACTTTGAATCAACAGTATTATTGGAATCATATCCTTATTATTATTACTCCACTTGTAATTAATAAATATACCGAGTTAGCTAGAGAAATACAAGGATCATTAATACGAGATAAAAATCACCACTACCATAGTTTTAAAACAGATTATTATATTAAACACATTGTCTTTATTAAATACTGTATAATATGCTCGCAAACTATATAATATATTTATAAACTAGAAAATAAATGTATTTAAAATTTAGGGGTATTTCAACTGGTCGAGCGATGGCACCGAGAGACGCATACTTTCCACATGCTGACATAAGAGACGACCATCACATTGAAGGATGTTGTTGTGCTTACTGGGCTACCTATAAACAGATCATCAATCACGGGTAGCACGCATAGAGACTGGGGAGCATTGTGTGATGATCTGCTTGGAGCTAGACCGGCGGATCTTGGACATCATAGTAGGATCAAGCTCAGTTAGCTGGGTGATACTTTTGGTCAGTTACCCGAGCACGGAGATGAGGTGACAGTGATGAGGCACACCGTGCTTACATACTTATGCTATTGGGTGGGACCATTTTCGTTGATCGGTTGGGGAACTAGGTCCATCTTATGTTCTTGCCGCTTCTGGAGGACTTTGCTCAAGCTGGACAATACAGCTGGGGCTCCGCTTATCTGGCATGGTTATACAGGCAGCTGTGTCTGGCATCTAATGCTGGGGACGGTGGTATTGTTGGGGCGCTGGTCGCCCTACGGGTTTGGGTGTGGGAGAGATTTTCGTATATAGCTCTCATCCGTCGACGTGCCCGTCATGAGGGTCCACTTCCTTCTCTTCCGCTTGCCCATCGTTGGCATGTCGACTTCGATGTGACCGGCCACTCACGCATGTCCTCACTCTACGTAATGTTACAATTGTGTTGAAGTGGTTATGGTGTATCATGATTGTGTGATAGTTCATAATATGTTGAGGTTGTTTGTTATGAATTTGTGGTGTTACAACCCTTGGAAGATGTTCCAAATGTGTGTTGTTGAATTGTGGTGTTCCAACACTTAGAAAATTCTACAAGTGTTGTGAACAGGTGAAATCGTCTCTTCAAGAGATGATTTCATACTTATCTCAGTAGAAATCGTCTCTTGAAGAGACGATTTCACTGTTTAAAAAAAATCCCGCGGGTCAGTCCCTTAGGCGGTCAAAACCAGAAAGGTTTGGCCTATGAATCATGAAATTGTCTCTTGAAGAGACGATTTCACTTGTTTAAAATAAAACAAGCGCACGCATCATAGAGACGATTTCAACTTCCCCCCGTCCCACTGACTCAGCTGCTCACATGGCGTGGGATTTGGTGAAATCGTCTCTTCAAGAGACTATTTCTAGATTCATAATTGAAGAAATCGTCTCTTGAAGAGACGATTTCCCCCAGGAGTGTTATTTCAGGAAATAGTTTGACAAGGAGGTTAATATAAGTATATTTTTGTCTTTGAAAGTTATTTCAGAATTTTTTTCTCCGGATGTCAGTGAAACATTGATTTGGATTTGTAATGCGGACATAAATCCTGAATAGGGTCGAGAAAAAAGAGGTACAAACATTTGATTTGGGTCTGTATATCCGGACCTATATCCGCACCAGTACAAGAAATGCCCAGTAGTTGATTCTTGGAATTGGTCCAGACATCAGTCTAGTTCAACCCCAAAGCACACTAAATATGTTGTTTTTGCTCCCATTTGGGTCCGTTTTGATCCTCGACCTCCTGAAACACATCCCAAGACTTGTCTAATGTAATATCTCAAAAAATCCTAGTTAGCCTTAGTGCCCTATTTGTATAAAAATGTGTTTTTGTTAATTTGAATGTCTTGCTGATTATGTTCTGGAAAACATTCCGGAAGAACATTTCAAAAGAATGTTATGAAAGAATGGTGAGTCATATTCCGGAAGGAGTGTTCCTGAAGAAATATTCCAGTACCTGTGTAGGAGCCACATACACCACCGCCCTTACCATGTGTCATCTTCCTATTGTTCGCCTTAATATTAGCCTACCAACATATGCCACATGTCTACACTGATTATTGTGTTGTGATAAGGCTACGTGAGTATTACCGTAGGATTAAGGAATCGTCTTTGGTTACCTACCGATGAAGTAACTATCTGTTCACCACAAATTTACTGTCAGTGTACTGAAACTTAAACGCCTATATAAATCCACTATACCCACTCCTATTTACAAGATAGTTGTTGTAACTCACTTAGAAGCTGAGGAAACTTAAATCAAGAATTAGCTAGCAATCAAGGAAGGAAGGTGGAGCTGGTGTGAAGAGTATTCTGTTTTAACATACAAGTCTAGGTGTAGGGGGAAACTATTCTGTAACTGGTACAGTAAAATGCTAAGGCAAATCCTTGTGTTCACCCAGATTATGTATTTTGTTGATAAATTATTGTGTTCATCACTTCTATGTGTTGCGAATGGTGGTTATACTTGCTTTTTATTTGTGGTATGGGTTGTTGTGTTGATTCTCGTATAGTAAGAGTAGTGTTATACTCATTTCTGGTGGTATTAAAATGATGAAGCTGGTTTTGATTATTGATTGTATTTTGTGTTGGGATTAAATGAATTGTTGTACACTTTGGTGTATGGATTATTGGTCTTTGGACATGTGTTTGTGTGCTTGATAAAAGGAAGTTTATTCTAGAAATATGAACAAGTTCTTACACTGATTTTTGTACCGCTACCAATGAATCACGGTAAAGCTCTACAATCTACTCATTTGGGTCAAAAGTACCTTCTCGGGGGTGTACACACTTAAGGATATAAGATGAGGTAAGGATGGTTGTCACGACCCCTTCTCTGGGTGTCGAAAAGCATTTGAAAAGGATGGTTGCCACTGTCCCATCTCTGGGTGTCCGAAGAGCAACATTTGAAATGGGAGTTACCACGACCCCCCTTCTCTGGGTGTCCGGAGAGCATTTGGTTGAATTGAAGCTTTATTCCTTTTATAGCCAATTGTGCGGTATATGACTAATGGTGTATGAATTATTTGGTTGGATGTTCGATGAATATTTGTATATGAAAATAATGAGTTCTTCTCGAAACTTATTTGTATATGTGGATATTGGAAGAAACTGAAGATGTGTTCCGGAAAGTGTTGTATATGGTGGTATCTTGTATTGGTTTGGTTTGTATCCATTTATATATTGTTAAAGATCATTGAAGTTGTAGGTTATTGCATTATACTGACGAGTATTAATCGTGCTAAAAGTGTTTCCAAACAAAATGAATTTTACACAGTAAAATGATGATTTACTCAATTTAACTGATTTGTGCAGTCTCTTTCTATGTTGTTTGGATTTATGATTGCAGGTTATTGAATAAAGCTTGGATGTGGGAGTTGGAAGGGAACCTCATGACTTAGTTTAGAGTAGAAAATATTTTGAATAGTAACCAGTAAAATTGATCATTTTGGCTAAGTATAGATTTCTTCTAGAAGTTTGTTCCGAAAGAATTATAGTTGAGTTTTGAGTTCTTCCGAAAGTTTTCTACCGGAAGACTCTTTTGTAACTGTACCAGAATTGTAAAGTTGTTATTTATCAATATAAGGTATGTTTTGAGTATAATTGGAGCTAGTAATAGCCTTAGCACTTGAGTGAGTGTGGTGGTAATGCCCCGAATAGATTTTGTTTGTTTTCCGCTGCTAATCCATTAAAAATGCCTAAGAATAACTTGGCAGGGACATCGGGGTGTTACATCCAAGCACCTAAACAGCTAGTTTTGCACTTTACCTAAATTGTTACCAAAAAGTATAAGTTCACCTATAATGATAAAATACCTATAAAGTAGTGAAATAAGTCATAATCCAAATAGATTGACAGCGAAAAAAGGCCCTATAATTATATTATTCCACCACTTTTTAATGGTTTAGATAAAAGCAATAAAAAGTCTCTTAAAAATATTGATAATTATTCCAAGTTAATAAAAAATTTTACACGGAAAAATAATAAAATAACAATGTAAACTCCCATTCCTTTAATGAAACCTACTACCTAGATCACATTAAATAAATAGCAAACTTATCAAAAATAAAAAGATAAAATGTAATTATTCATGTAGCAATGAATTTGAAAGCGTAGCAATTAATATGAAAAAGAACAAATTAATAGAAAAGTGCAGGTTTAAAAGAGGAGATAAATAATTAGTCACAATTTGAAAATCTGTATATAACTGTAGTTATAATTAATTACCACCACTTAAGTCGCGGAATGGAATCACATGGAATTTCAATTTCTGGCTTAAAATCAGGGAACACTATCAAAATTTTAATTCCAGAATTTATATTTTTATGACTTCCTACCAAGCGACTTGTAAAATCATATCCTGCATGACTTATTCTGAGGGAAAACCCATCTAAATATGAAGAACACTCGTGAATCCCTTGGCAGGTAATGGCCTCCTCATTTGGTTTTGGCTGGTAAAGGACCAGTGGGTCTTCCGATGGTGGCCTGACGGCTTTTCTTGAGTTTTGCAAGTGCATGTTGAAGCGACCTGCCAACCGATCGTGGATGACATCAAGGGCTTAAGTTAGGGTCATATGCATGTGGAATCGGATGTGCACAACCATCAAGATGATGAGCTGCTACTGCCGAGACATCTCCGGGCATGTTTGTGTTGCACTGGCTGATGTGGGCAACAACAATTACCTCAAGTTTTTTATTGTTAAGGTGGATTTTTCTCACAACAACGTTGATTTATCTCCCAAATCATAAAGCCATTGGGTTTAGCAACAGTAAGTATGCCGCAAATTTCTTGGATGGGGGTATTGGGATACACTGTCATGTTACTCCATTTCTGGGTATTCTAGATTGTATTCTAGGCTCTTACAAGTTGTACGTTTCTAATATGTATTAGGGTTTATTCTTGTAATTGAGTTGACCGGTTCAGTCTGGAACCGGTCCAGTCTACTTACCTAGAACCCGAGTCATCCCCCGTCTTCTTTCTCCCCTTTCTATATACTCTCGTTTTGTCTATTCTCTCTGTAAGCAAGTAATGAGACTCGCGTCTCTCAGAGAGAAACAACACTTCATTACATCAATACAAAATCTATCAGTTTTGGTTCTCAGATTCCAACATGGTATCAGAGCACTAGGTGCTGAATCATAGAAAGAAATCGAAAAATGAGTAAAGAGAGTCTGGAGAAATCGGCTGGAGGCGCCACCACCCAGATCGATCAATCGGATCCACTGTATGTGCACATAACCGAGCAACCGGGACAGGCCTTGACCGCAAAGTTCACCGGCGAAGGGTTTTTGTCTTGGAAATGCAACATGCGTCGTGCGCTAAGGACCAAGAACAAATTAGGGTTCATTGAAGGCACTGTTAAGCGTCCCGATGATCAAGATACAACACGCCTCGCAGCTTGGGAAAGGGCGAGTTCGTATGTCGTTTCGTGGATAATAGCGTCTTTAGCCCAAACATCGGTCGTAGCATTATCTTCGACGACAATCCAAAAGAGGTTTGGGACTGGCTCTGTAGACGCTTCGAGAAGAAGAACCTCACCACTCTACACAACATCAAGTCTCAGATAGCCGTTTTGAAGCAAGGCGAAGATACGATAACCAACTACTTCATGAAGGTTCGCCAAGTCTGGGCAGAGTATGATCTCGCTCTCCCCGTCGAATCTTGCAGCTGTTGTAGCGGGTGTAAGTCAAAAGACAACCAGAAGAAACTCACAGAGAAGGAAGAACTTGTACACTTCCTCATGGGTCTCAACAAGACTTACACACACATTCGAGGCCAGATCCTTGCACCGAAGGATATACCGACACTCGAGGAAGCATATTCTTTGGTCGTTCAAGAAGAGAAACAGAAGGGAGGCGACTCAAGAGAAGATGATGATCATTCTGTATCTCTCGCTGCAGAGAGGAGGAGGAAACTTCTCAGGTACGAACAAACAGAGACCATTCTCAAGTTCGGGAAACCTAAATTTGCGATAAAGAGGCAAGTCGGAAAAACCAGCTCCGAAAAGAAGACCCACCAAAATGTAGCAACTGTGGAAATACGGGCCACTTAAAGAGTGATTGTTGGTGGCTCATCGGGTTTCCGGCGGAGAAGGAAAGAAAACTAGGGAAATTTGTGTTGGGTCAGTCACTGATGAGGAAAGGAGAGGCGCCACCTCAAGAAGTGATGAGATCGAACAATCCCCAATAAAAGGTTTCAGTGCTGATCAACTCAGCCAGCTTGTCAATTACCTTCAGCAACAAAAGGGGGACAGCAACAACAACAAGCAGCAGTCCTCTTTGGGGATTTCTCAGGTAATTGTCGAACCCTTATTGGTTTTCTTCCATGCTTAAGCCTGAGTAAAAATAACTTGCTTGGATGTCTTAAGAATACTTGGATAATCGACTCTGGGGCAACAGAACACATTAGTGGCAATAATCTTTTGCTATCTGATCTTGAATGCTTGAATAGAGTTAGGGAAATAACCCTGCCTGATGGACACAAGGAAATGTGAGATATATTGCTGATTTGTCTGATGATAATGTTAAATGCTTGAGAAAGATTATGTATGTTCCAAGTTTTAAGTTTAATATCGTGTCTGTTGCTAGACTGATAGAGGCCCTGGATGTAGAAGTTGTTTTTAGCAAAAGTTCATGTTTCCTGCAGGATTCTGAGAGAAAAACATATCTCAAAAGATTGGTGAACAAATTACTAGGCTGTATTTTCTGGATATATCTGCTTTAAGTGCTTTTCTGTCAAATAAAAGGGATCATTCTTTTGCTTGTGTAAACTTTCACAGTGAACATGAAACAGATAAGAATCAGAAGTTGTCTTTGTGGCACAATAGGTTAGGTCACATTCCCATGACAAAAATGTCTAAGATTTCTGAAATAAAGATCACAAAATATAAAAATTCTAGTCTCGGGATATACCCCTGCACTATCTGCTTTAAGGCAAAAAGTAAGAGAAAAAAATTTCCTTCATCCTCTATAAAAACCACTCAGTCTTTTGAAATGATCCATATGGACATCTGTGGACCCATAAGGGTCCCAACAGCAGATGGACACAAAGTTTTCTGACTATAGTGGACGATTACAGTAGAGGAACTTGGATAAAACTCCTTAAACATAAATCAGAAGCCTTACAACAGATAAAGGATTTATTGTTCTCATAGAAAAACAGATGAGTAAACAGATTAAAACTGTAAGGAGTGATAACGCCAGAGAATTAGGAAAATCTTTTGAGGGAATAGAATTTTTAAGAATAAGGGAATTGTGCACCAGACCAGTTGTCCTCATACTCCCCAAACAAAATGGGATAGTAGAGAGGAAGCAGGGTCATTTGATGGAAGTTGCCAGGGCCCTCCTTTCCAATCAGGTCTGGGCCCCAGCTTTTGGGGATATTGCATAGAACAAGCAACATACATCGTTAACAGAATACGAGCAAAGCTATTAAAATCCACCCCATATGAAAAGCTGTATGGTTTTAAACCTGACTACAATAACATCAAGAGTTTTGGATGTCTTTGCTATATCACCAACATTGATCCTAATAAAGGAAAGCTGGACCCTATCGCTCATACTTGCATTTACCTTGGTGACTGCAAAAATAGCAAGGGGTACAAAATTCTATGTCTAGAAAACAACACTGTTAAGGTCAGCCGTGATGTAACTTTCTTTGAGAACATATTTCCTCTGACAGACAATAAATGGAAATCCTTGTTTGACCAAACCAAAGATTCCATTGATAACCCCTTTCCTCAACACAACGTTTATATAGAGGCAGAAACTGAAACTAATGCTCAAAGACTTATCATTGAAACAGAAAGCACAGAAACTTCTAATCACACTTCTGAAACAGTTACTCAAACTGCTACAGAATCCATACCAGAAGCCTCCCCCACTGAAAGTGTTGCGCTAAGAAGGTCAACAAGAACTCATAAACCACCCTCCAAGTATGATGATTATATATGCTCCTTCTCCCTAGGTCAAAAAGATCCTTTCTCTGCCATTCTAAGCGCCAGGCTTGATCAAGAGAATCCAAACAATTTGGCCATTTCTACTCTAATCACTCTCACAGACCAGATACCAAACCAAACAGTCCTATCTTGCTCTCTTGGCCAAAGTACCAGCACTTTTCTTGATCAAATCCATAGCTTAAAGGAACCCTCCAACTACAAATTAGCCAGCAAAGATCCTAGATGGGTTAAAGCCATGAGAGAAGAATTTGAAGCCCTCAAATTCAACAATACCTGGTCAATAGTTGATCTTCCTATAGGAAAGAAACCCATTAGCTGTAAATGGGTTTATAAAACAAAACTCAAGGCTGATGGCAGCCTTGAGAGGTTTAAAGCAAGGCTTGTAGTTAGAGGATTCACACAGAAACAAGGCCTTGACTATGATGAAACTTTCTCCCCCGTTGTAAAGCTAACCACAGTTCGTGCCCTAATAATAATTGCTGTGAAAAAAGGATGGATTCTGGATCAACTTGATGTAAACAATGCCTTCCTCCATGGAGATCTCCATGAGGATGTTTACATGAGTATACCCGAGGGTCTTAAAGTTCATGGTAAGAACAAAGCCTGTAAGCTACACAAGTCTCTATACGGACTCAAACAAGCCTCTCGTCAATGGTATGAAAAACTCACAAATTTTTTGAAGAACCTTGGTTTCCATCACTCACAAAATGACTACTCTCTGTTTGTAAAACAAAAAACAGACAGCATTACTTTGTTAGGGATCTATGTAGATGACATTCTTGTAGTTGGCAATGATGCAAGAGAGATAAGGTTGTTAAAGAAACAACTTGACAAGGAATTCAAAATAAAAGACCTAGGAAGGTTAAATTATTTCCTTGGAATGGAGTTTTTGGAAACAGACAAAGGGATAATCATGTCCCAACAAAAATATACAAACCAAATTCTCAAAGAATTCGGGATGGAACAATGCAGAGCATGTGTTTCACCCCTGCCTGTCAATCTGAAACTAATAAAAGATTGTGGCTCAAAACTGGACAACCCCACTGTGTACAGGTGCCTAGTGGGAAAATTAAATTTCCTCACCAACACTAGACCTAACATTGGTTTTGCAGTCCAGTTTCTTAGCCAATTCTTACAATCTCCAACAACAGAACATCTAAAGGCAGCCTACCACACTTTATCATACATAAAAGGCACATCTGGTTTCGGGTTGCTTTTTAATAACAAAAACGATTATGACTTAGTAGCCTACTGTGACTCAGATTGGGCATCATGCCCAATCACAAGAAAGTCTATTTCTGGCTATTATATCTTACTTGGTGGTTGCCCTTTAAGTTGGAAGTCTAAAAAGCAGGTCTCAGTTGCTCTATCTTCTGCTGAGGCAGAATATAGAGCCATGAGACAAGTCACCAGTGAATTAAGCTGGTTGACCAGACTGCTGACTGAGATTGGTCTAAAAGACATTACCCCAATACCATTAAAATGTGATAATCTTGCTGCCATACACATAGCAAGAAATCCCGTTTCTCACGAACGGACTAAACATATCGAACTAGACTGCCATTTTGTCCGTGAGAAATTGTAGGAAGGTCTCATACATGTGCAGTACGTTCCCAGCACACATCAGCTCGCTGATGTCATGACCAAATCGTTACCAGGTAAGAATTATCAAACTGTTTTTAACACTTTGGGACTGCAGGATCAGATTGATCACGACTGAAGACAACACCACAGAAATGCAAAAGGCACACTTTCTTGCTGAACAGAAACTGTTCCTTCTGAGGGGGGATATTGGGATACACTGTCATGTTACTCCATTTCTGGGTATTCTAGATTGTATTCTAGGCTCTTACAAGTTGTACATTTCTAATATGTATTAGGGTTTATTCTTGTAATTGAGTTGACCGGTTCAGTCTGGAACCGGTCCAGTCTACTTACCTAGAACCCGAGTCATCCCCCGTCTTCTTTCTCCCCTTTCTATATACTCTCGTTTTGTCTATTCTCTCTGTAAGCAAGTAATGAGACTCGCGTCTCTCAGAGAGAAACAACTTCATTACATCAATACAAAATCTATCAGTTTTGGTTCTCAGATTCCAACAGGGGGTGCATCGCTTTCCGCGTTTCAATAGAGGTATATATGCAGTTTTTGCTGAGTCTCATAAGCTTATTGATATATGTTGGTTTGGATGGGTAGATAAAACAATGAAATTGTCGGTGGGGACGTGCAAGTCAATCGACGAAATTGTACAGTGGTTGCATGTCGATCCTAATCTGATCGGCAGAGTCCTATGTACAGTGGCAGAAGCTTTGAGTTTATCATTATGAAACGGTTTATATCCTATGTACTAGAGGTGTGCGATTTCCTGAAAGTTGTGTCGGCCATGGAAGTTGTACCTACTGTGCTGCAACACAATGAATCAAAGATAAAACAGGAAAGGGAACGACCCTTTAAGCAGCGATTGAGTAGGGTGGACCAGTGATGGATGTTCGCAGAGTTAAGTTTGCACCTGGTCTTGAAATTGAACAATAATAAGGGTTAAAGACGCTTGTGATGCATGCTTTCAAACGAGCGTGTTGAATGCGATCTTCGATTTGGCATATGGTTGCCAAATTTTTTAAGGGTTGGAATCCTCTGTTGGTACAGTTTGAGGATCTTCTTAGTACCCTTTGTCGTTGGATGCTAAAGTTTGTGAAACTAAGCTTTCCTCTGTCGAGATGTGTCGGGTTGCGTCTTTGTTTCGTAGTTTTTTTGGGTTGCTGGTGACAGTGAGGGTCGATCTGGTGGTGTAGCGTTTTTTTGGAATACTTCAGTTAATGCGTCTGTACTTAGTTGTCCTCTCGACATGTTGATGTAGTTGTCTTGGAATCTGGCGGTTTTGGTTGGCGGGTTACTGGGATGTATGGTTGGTCACATTCGGGCGATAAATGGAAAACTTGGTCCTTTTTACGTTATCTCTCATCTCAATGGCGAGGGTCGTGGTTGTTATCTGGTGATCTTAATGAAGTCATTTTCTCTTCTGAGCATCTAAGCCTCTGTTCACGGCGTCAATCTGCTATGCTGGCCTTTAGACAATGTCTCGAGGACTGTGACTTGTATGATTTTGGTTACAAGGGTTCCTGTTTTACTTTCACTAACAAGACTTCAAATTCCCGCCATACAAAGTCACGTCTTAACCGTTTTCTTTGCAATCCCTCGTGGCATGCCCGCTTTCCGAATGCCCAGAATGTCCATCTCCCTTGGGGCTGGTCGGATCATAAACCGATTTTGTTACATCTTCGGCCTTCAACTCGTATGGGCCGTAAGCCCTTCCGCTTTGAGAATTGTTGGGCCACAGATCCGCAGTACAAACGGATAGTCCAACAAGTTTGCTAGAATAGTGAGCCTGCTTTCTCGTATCAGGCTAAGGTTTCTCTGTGCGGTCAGCGTCTGCAGCAATGGGGCTCCAAGCAGTATTGGCGAGAAAAACCTCGTATCACCACTGTTGAGCATCAGCTTCAATGTCTGGAATCTGCACCTCCTATTCCCGCGAATATGGCCCAGTGGAATCACCTTACTCACTCTTTGGATCAGCTTCTGCTTAAAGATGAGATTCGGTTACAGCAACGTTCTCGTCAAGATTGGTTACAAGCGGGTGACCGGAACTCTGCTTTCTTTCATTCCCGTATTAATACCCGGGCACATGTGAATACTATTTTGACCTTATCTTCGGGGTTAGCTCCTCCACAGTCTTCCTGGCACGGGATTGAATCAGTTGCACGGTCCTATTTTACTCATCTCTTTACTTCCACTACCTCGGAACCTAACCCTCATCTCCTTTCATGTGTTGAGGACCGGGTTCCACACCATTTGCGTCCATCTATGGCTTTACCTTATACCAGGGATGAGGTAGTTACTGCTTTTAAATAGATGAATTCTTCTAAAGCTCCAGGTCCAGATGGAATTAATGGGGTATTTCTGCTCACCTTTTGGCCTGACATTAGTGAAGACTTCATCACTACTGCCCTTCAGTTTTTGAATACTCCGGCTGTTCCGTGTGGCCTTAATCATACTCACTTGGTTCTCATTCCCAAGACTAAGAATGCTACATCCGTTAAGGATTACCGTCCGATATCTCTTTGTAATACAATCTACCGAGTTATTGCCAAGGTTTTGGTTAACCGCATCAAGCCTGTCATGCCTCACATTATCTTAGAAAATCAGGGAGCATTTGTAGAGGATCGTATGATTACAGATCAGGTTATTCTGGCTCACGAGTTACTTCATCTCATTCGTACTTCCAAGGCCACTGCACGTGGTTTCTTTGCTTACAAAGTCGATATGTCAAAAGCTTTTGATTGGGTGGAGTGGTCTTTTCTTTTGGCCGTCCTCGGCAACATGGGGTTTCACCCACGTTTGGTTGCTCTTATTTCCAAGTGTCTTACTACAGTCTCCATGGATGTCCTTGTCAATGGGTATCCGGGCACTCGTTTTCACCCAGGGCGCGGTCTTCGCCAGGGGGATCCTCTTTCCCCCCTTCTCTTTATTTGTTGCATGGAGGTCCTCTCCTCCTCTCTCGCTCTGGCCTCCGACACTGGCCTATACACGGGTTTCAAGGTTCGAGGGCTTCCCCAGCAGATCACTAACCTTTTGTTCGCTGATGATTGTATGATTTTTGGCACTACTTCAGTTCCTAATGCCCTGGCGCTGAGCCACATCCTGTAGGAGTTTTCCCCAGCTTCTGGCCAGTGTATCAACAATGATAAGTCTGCTCTCTTTTTTCCTAAGGGCTTAACCTCATCTTTACGTCATGAAATTTCGACCACTTTAGGGGCCATTCAGGTGTCCGACTTGGGGTTTTACTTGGGTTTTCCAAGCCATGTGGGCCGAAATCGTTCGTCAGTTTTTAAGTTTCTGAAGGATAGGGTCTACAAACGTCTCCACTCCTGGAGCAAGAGGGTTTCTCAGGCTGGCCGAGGGGTGCTCATTAAGCCTGTTCTCCAGGCGATTCCCACTTATGTCATGTCCATCATGGCTTTACCCCGCTCTTTTCTCAAGCAGTTGCATAAATTGTTTGCTCGTTTTTGGTGGTCTGGTACCGAATCGAACAACTCCATTCATTGGTGCTCCTGGTCTGTGGCATGCCGTCTTATTCATTGCGGCGGTTTAGGTTTCCGTGATCTTATTTCTTTCAACCGTGCCCTTTTGGCGAAGCAGCTATGGCGTACTCTCCAACGACCAGGATCCCTTTTAAGTTCTTTCTATCATGCACGTTATTTATCCACGTCAGACATTTGGTCTCATGCCCCGCCCTCCATCTCAAGCCCTATTTGGAAATCCTTAATGGGGGTCCGTGATCTGGTGGATTTGGGCCAGCGCCGACGTCTTTATGACGGCTGCACCACTCTCATTACCTCTCGTTGGATTCCTACAAAGCCAGGGGGAAGCCTTTTCTCTGGTTCTTTCCACCTCACTGTCTTCAATCATCCACAGTGGCGGATTTTATCACACCTTCCCGTTCTTGGAACATGCCTTTGCTACGTCAGTGTTTTCCCCCATCGGATGTTGTTGAAATTCAACGCATCCCTCTTTTTGGGGCACCGCCGGCTGTTGATAGTCGGGTCTGGGGCCTCACCCCATCTAGGCTTTTTACGGTTCGTTCGGCCTATCACGCGGATAGAGATTTTGTCTCTTCAGCTCAAGCCTCCCCTAATGACCGTACGTCCATTGCCTCTGCCTGTCAGCGGCTCCGGAAATGCGATATCCCTTCTCGCATTCACCTTTTTGGCTGGAAGTTGCTGCATGATTACATTCCCTGTAAAGCAGCCATCCACAAGCGCATTCGCGATTCGACCCCGCCTTCGTGTGTTTTTTACTGACGACCGGAGACCGTGCTTCATTGTTTCGTTCATTGCAAGGTCGTCCGCCCTTACTGGCTCACAACAGCTTTCCAGGCTCCGATGTCTTTGACAGCTGATTCAGCCTTTTCGGATTGGTTTCTATCCTAGTGTTGTAACCTGCCGCCAGTTAGCCTTACCAAGCTTATTGTTTTTCTCTGGCAATTGTGGTTTGCCCGCTGTCAGTCTGCTCACTCCAGCACTGTTCCTTTTGCATGGGCTTGGTGTCAAGGGGAAAGTTTTCTTCAAACTGCTCAGCCACGCTTTTCTGATGCTCAACAACTAGCAGACCATCGTCAGCACCACCCTGCTTTATTGAACTTTCGGTTGATGGCAGTGCCGACACTCATCGGCGACTGGGGTTGGGTTTTGTGGTGACGCGCTGGGGGCCCACATCTCGGCGGGCGTCCATGGCTTTATGGCAGACCTCCTTCCTTCTACTACTGAGTGTCTCGCGCTCCGGTTTGCTATTCGGCATGCTCTTTCGGAGGGCCATGCTCAAGTTAGAGTTCTTGCTGACTGTCAACAAATGGTACGTTACCTAAGCGGTGCGGCTCCGTCTTCTTTGAGCACGGAATCTACGACCATCCTTGACGAAGTTTTGGCGGACCTCCATGGTTTTTGTGACTTTCAATGTTTTTATGTTCCCCGCACCCTCAATCAAGTAGCTCACAACCTAGCATATCATGCTAGAAAATCGCAACTTCACTGTTGCACTTGGAAAGTGTCTGACTTTCCAAACTTTGTTCTAAACTGTTGTTCTTAATCAATATAGATCCCTTTGGTTTTCAAAAAAAACTATCAGTCTTAGGTTGGCCGCTGGATGCTAAAGTTTGTGTTACTATCAGTCTTAGGTTGGTCTAGTATTTTCTTTCTTCTTGGTAGTAGGTTTCAATCATGGTAGACTATAGTCCTTCACTATCCAGGGTTCATTACCAAAAAGTTCATAATTCAAAATCTAGGTCATGGAGTCATGATGAATATGTAGTACGGGGTCGGTTTATATTTTCTACTTTGCTTTATGAATTTTATGCAATGAAAAATGTTGTTTTCAAAGAAAAAACACCCGTGCATCCCATTATTCAACTGTTTTCCTTGTACTAGGCCGACTTGAACTAGCCCAGTGGTGAAAAACAATGTGCATTTGGACCAAAACCGTTTGATTTCCAGTAAAGTAGTGGTTAGAATATTTTTTGTTATTGATTTTCTTTGATTGAATCGTTTGAGTCCAATAAAGTAGTGGTTAGGATTATTTTTACTGATTTTCTTCATCTCTAAGTTTCCATTTTCTTTCTTATTTATGGCTATATAAACAACCTTTCTTTTCAGTAAGAAGAGACAAGTAATACAATATCAATATAACTTCTTCAATTTTCCCTCACTTCTCTTTCGCTACTACTAAGTTCCAATATGAGCAAGGTTTATGTAGAGATCTTGGAATCCATCAACCGCTCATCTAGCCCTTTTCTCCCATCTGGACTCTCAGCATCGCTGTGCTAGTCCATTCCTAACGGTTGACCCTTCGTTTTCCAATTGTGCATGTATTGCACAAAGTGAAATCAAGGGCTTTAAAGTGGGGAATCAGATTTCTAACATTATTTTTGTTAATGTTGAGGACATGCTGGTTGTGGGGACAGATCAAGATGATATCAATCACATTAAACGCGCTCTGGATGAGAACTTCAAGATCAAGGATCTTGAGAATTTACACTATTTTCCAGAATAGAGTTCATTCGTACCCCACGAGATGTTATTTTATCACAGAGAAAAATTTAGCACCGACCTAGTTAAGGAGTACCAATGCACGAATATGAGAGTAGTGACGGGACCAATGACCGTTGGTCATCAGTTATTCAATACTGATGGAACCCCTCTGAAGGATCCTACCAATTATAGAAGATTGATAGGAAATTGAATTATCTCTCCAACATTAGACCCGATATTAGTTACACAGTGGAGGTTTTGAGTCTGTTCATGCAACGTACCGACATTAATATGTAGGCCGTCATGCATGCCTTGTGTTCAATTAAGGGTATGTCAAGTTATGGCATCATCCTAAACAAGGGTTCACGTCCTCAGGTGAATCTCACCGCTTATTGCGACTCTGATTGGGTTGTCTTTCCAAATACAAGAAAGCCGGTATCTGGCTACTACATTTTTTTAGGTGATAGTCCGATATCTTGGAAAACTAAGAAGCAAGGTACCATTTCTCTTTTTAGTATTGAGGCATGTGGAGGGTGATTTTTCGGTATGAGGGGGGTCTATCTAAATATGGTTCTTGATTGAAAAGCCTAGATCCTAAAATGCTATTCTATGGGGGGTGAAAACTCGTTGTTCATGGCATCCCTCAAATACCTACTAAATCGTCCGTCTTTCCCAGAAAGCATAAAGGGGAGTGCAAGTGTGCACTACACCCGCTCTCGATGGGCTCCACGCGGACTTATGCCTCTATAAGGCGGAATTGACTAGAGTCGCCACCTAGTTTGACCTAAGGAACTAGGAAGGGAGGAGAAGGGTTCTAAGAACCGTTAATTGACTCTGTGATTGGTTGCCTATGGATAGGACTTATCCGGTCACTTCAGAGATTCTATTGTGGGTTCGCACTGGGTTACACCCCTTAGAAGTGGCAACGACCACGACTTCGGATTGGTGCCCGGGGAAACCTCAGTCTCCAATTGTCGAGATTGCCTTCTTTCAAAACCTTTTAGAGAGATTCATTTAAAAGCCAAGGATAGGATTAGGACAAGAGGAGAGAAAACGAGTGGATACGGCGAGCTTTTCTGCCAAGCCAACGCCTAGAAGAGGGAATTGGGGAATTCAGATGGGTATAGAATGAAGATTTGGGAAAAGTCTGGGATTGAGTGAATAAACAAGACTTGGTGATGGTTTGAAGTTTGTGGGAACCGAAGAAGGTTTGAGTGTTTTGAGAGATATGAGAGTCACCTCAAAAGTAGAAAAGGGTTTTTTGTTTGGAATGGGGTCGCACCCTAGATGGGCTGCCTACGTACTCAACTCCCCTGTTGAGATCAGACCTTACGTAGTTCACGTTTTTAGGAGGTTTGGGAGTTTTGGGGTTTTGAAGGAATTGGGGTTTTGACCTTTTGGGTCTTTGAGGGGTCAAAGAGGTTGTGATCATTTTGTGGGGGCGTGATGGATTGTCGAGTTTGTTTTGGAGTTTGAGGTGCTCGACTCTGTGAGATATTTGAAATCTTAAAAAGATGATGTCTGTGAGACGCTTGGGTCTGTGAGACGTTTGAGGCTCGAAAGGGTTATCAAATTTCAAGAGGTTCGGCTTTTTGAGGAGCTGAGAGTTTTCAAGGTGTTTGAATTTGATGAGTCTATTGAACTGTTGAGACTTTTAAATCCGTTGAGCTGTTGAGACCTTCGAGTTTGTTGAGCTGCTGAGACGTTCGAGTCTGTTGAGCCGTTGAGACGTTCGAGTCTGTTGAGCTGCTGAGACGTTCGAGTCTGTTGAGCTGCTAAGACGTTCGAGTCTGTTGAGCTGTTGAGACGTTCGGAGGTTCGAGATGCTTGAGTTCTAAGGAGTTTGGAGTCTCAAGGAGTTTGAGATTTACGATGTTTGGAATTGTTTGGGATTGAAATGAAGTTGAATTGAATTGGGAATGAAATGAATTTTGAAATGAATTGGATTAAAATTGAGATTGAATCTAATTGAATTAAGAATTGAATTGAATTGAATTGGGCTTGAGAAAATGAGTCAGATCGGGCCTTGAAGAATGGCCGAATTTGGTTTTGAAAAATGGGCAAGATTTGGGCTTTGTAACATGGGCCGGATTGGGCCTTGGTTTGGGCTTGATTTTTTGACCAGACATGGGATAGAGATTTGGGTAATAATGGGCCTTGTGATTAGGGTCCGATTTAAGATTCAAAAATTGGGCCGAGTTAGGCTTCAAATTGGGCCTCAACTGGATGATTTGAAGTTGGGATTGACAATGAATTGGAATGAATTTTGAATTGTGTATGAAGAATGTTTGATGAGTGAGTGTGAGAAGGATTGCTTTTGAAAGAGTGTTTGATGAGGGAGTATGAGAGAGATTGATTTTGCAGTGTGCTTGATGAGAGAGTGATTTGAAATTGAATTTTTGGGCTGAATTTGGAAATGAATTTTGGTTTTGAAATGGATTTTTATTGGTTGAAACGAATCATTGATTGTGAGTTTTATTGTGACATTTAAGGATTGTTTGGAAAGTTTTTTTTTTAGGAGAGATGTTTCCCACAAACAGGTACTACGACCCTCGGGTACTACGACCTTAATGTGGGCAACATCTATGAATGGTCCTAGGGCTTTTCTAAACCGGACTTGATTTGTCCAGTAATTAAGTGGGTAGACCTGAAGGCTATGCTATGGCTACATGTACTAAACCAATCTAGCAATTATAAGATGAAACTAACAAATAAAACGCCCAATGTATAATAGAACCAAAAATGTATAAACAAGCATTCAAAAATATGTACGAAAGATAGACAGAGTAAAAACGATCAAGCCGACAAATACAGAGAATTATGAAATCCAAGACTATGCTAGGCAACACAACCAATTGGCAAATTACAACTCATGATAACAAAATTAAAGTGTTGAATTGAAATGCTGAATTAAAAGAGCTGCTATGGGGGGGTCACATCGACGCCGCCTCACTCGAGCTGAAGGGGATCAGCAAGAAGTACACCAACCGTTACATAGTTTGAAGGAGAGACCCCGGTAGTCCAAGCCACGATCCCGTTCCTTAGTCTTAGAGTAGTTTCCCGTTCCACGAGCGTTCAAACCAAAGATCCATCGGTATGGTCAACTTGCAAGGTCAGATCACAAGTTCTGTAAGCGCAATTCAAGTCCAGCGAGCAGCCCAAGTCAAAGAAGCGCACATATACCTCGGTCAAAACATGGAACGGGAGTAAGGGACAATTCAAATTGAACAGATAGCGCAAGAGGCCAGAAGATAATATTGTAAGTTACGTGATTCTCAAACCCATGGAGAGTTGTCGTAAAGCCCCAAGTCCTTAACTTCAGCCACAATGTAAAGTCCAAATCTCGGTCAAATTGTAAAGCAGAGATATGAGCAGATTGAGTCAATTATAGGCAAATAGTCGAATCAGATATATTCCAAGCCAATATCCATGAGCAAAACCACGGTTCAAAAGTAGTAAAGGCTGAACGATCAGAGTCGACTCAGGCCCGCCAGACAAGACCAAGGCGTAAACGGAAGCCAGAACAATCAAACTCAAATCAGCCATGTGTTTCAACCAAACAGCCTGAACCTCAAATGTTCAATGTTTTGAATCGCAGTTCAAACAACAACAAAGGGGGGGTGCGCAACAGATTATGACGATATGGAAGGCGCAAGAATCAATCGTAACCACCTTCACCAACCCAACTGATAACAATATGATAGAAAACCACAACTTGACTCATCAGAGTCTATCCAAGTTACGCTCGATATCCAATCAAGTGCAGCAAACAATAATACCAGATGAAGTGAGTTTCAACAAATCACAAAGTCCCAATATCTCTCAGGATATCACAACCAATAAGTTCACAAACTGAGTGTTTGATTCTCAGCCAAACACAACAGCGAATATGCCAGGTTAGATAACACGGAACAGAGAAAACGTCGGGTGCACAAATCTCATCCGCCCCAGTTTCAGCACAAATGAAAATCAACGGTGATATAAAATGCACAGGGGTCAAGTCACAAGAACGATATACCTTCAGGCCAGACATCAGTGCAGAAGGACAAGCCGTATCTCAATCTCAAATATACCTTCTCGTAGAAGCAGGAATAGACAGACCAAAGATGGTCTTCATCACACAATCATCACATGACGCTTCAAAATTGAGAGATCGCAAAGTTGACCAAATTGTAAGGAAGGAGAACTTCCGAACAAGAGCATCATCCAGAGGGAGAAGGCCGGGACTCCCTTTTAGATCTGGGCGGCGAAAGATGATGATGAAAAATCGACGCGACTGGGAAAGGGGTTCTTCACCATCCAAAATCAGAAAGCTCATCCCACGAATCGGAGAAGGCCGGTACTCCGATAGGGAGGCGATGGCAATTTCCTGTCGCACGGAATGCACAACGCAAAGGATATCCCATGTAGGTTGACGCAAAAGAAGAATCGCAAATGCCAACAACCCAGAGGAAGAAGAAAAATGCCAAAATTCTTCGATGGCAATGGATAAAGGAGCGATGGTGGTGGTGAAAACCTAAGGCCGGCAAGGATTCACCACCGCGGATTCGACTGGTTGTTCTGGCGTGTGTTGGTTTTCATTTCGAGATAACAAGGGAACAGGGGAATAGGAAATGCAGGATTTCTAGTGAAGTCGAGCCCGACAAGGCCATGACACCCGAATTTATTGTTTGAGCCATAGAGTTTTCGGAAGATCGAAGGAGACCGGGAATCAGAAGCCGTGGTGTTTTAGTTTTGAGGTGAGTGAGGAGGGCGACTACCCAGCTTTTTTTGTGTGCATCGGCTACCATTTTTGTTTTTGTTTTTCAGAAATGGGATCGGGAGAAAGACGAGAAGACATGAGAAATTAGTTGTGGCTGGTTTTCTTTGACTTCTGAGATCGAGAGAGATCAGGAAGAGGGTAGACTGTAGAGGCGGATCAAGAGAAAGGACCAGCAGTACCCTGGAGATGGCTATGGTCGCGAGAGTGGCGGGTGTTTTTAGTAGGGTTTTGATGTTGGGAACTGGTGGAGGAGGAAGAGGATCGAAAATATTCATAGTTTTTTTAGTGAAGGAGAAGAGGGATACGAGCATGTATGTTGAAGAAGATGATCGAGCAGCCCCCCGATCGAAAGGAGGTGACTACAGTTCCCCTTTAATGATATATTAGGGTTTTTTTTTATTTGGACTAGACAACAAGAAAAATGGGCCTTACTAGAAAGCTATGGGCCTTACTAAAGACATGAATATGAACAAGAGTCCGGTCCAATACTAGCAGCCAAAGTCAATTCAGGTCTTATAAAATAAAAGGCTCATTTGCTCTTACCAGGGTTCGAACCCTGGGCACTTGCCCACCACCAGAGTACACTACCCAGTCACCTAAGACAAAACTCGGTATACCAATGTCGAAAGTAAAACTAGAGTTCTATTGCAATTGTTTGGAAATTCATTTTCGGAAAAATCGTGTTTTTACGAAATGCTTAAAAAGAATATAAAACAATGGTTTTGTTTTGGCACGCACGCTAATACGTTTTTGAAAAAGAAAGGCGACGACCCCTCTTATTGTGTTTCTTATTCTGGAATTTGCTTTATGGGGTGAGAATTTTTGGTGTCTACAAGGCAGAGTATCGATCACTATGACATGTCACTACATAACTTACTTGGATTAGTCGATTACTACGTGGACTTGGCTAGACAACATCACTCCAGTACTAGTCAAGTGTGACAACCAGTCATCTATCCACATAGCTTGCAAATCCGTGTTCCACGAAAGGACAAACACATAGAAATTGATTGTTATTATGTTTGTGAAAAATCCAACAGGGGATAGTACATCTTGTCTACACTCACACAACCACACAACTTGTTTATATGTTGACAAAAGCTCTCTTAGGGAGAATGTACAGAGAACAACTCTAACAAATGGGGATGGGCACCAGCAACACTCCAAGTCTTGGTGATTAACCCGCCTTACGGCTTGCGGGGGTATTGAAACCGTTTGATTCCTAGTAAAGTAGTGGTTAGGATATTTTTACTAATTTTCTTTGACCGAAACTTTTTGAATCCAATAAAGTGGTGGTTAGGGTATTTTTACCGATATCCTTTCAACTCTAAGTTTCCATTTTCTTTCTTATTTATGGTCTATAAAAACAAAATTCCTTTCCAGTAGGATGGTACAGTTGACATACAATATCAATATAACTTCTCCAATTTTTCCTCTCTTCTCTTTATTTCGCTACTACTAAGTTTCAACTAGCGATAGATTGCAGGCTAGTGAGGTGAAAAATCATTTGAGAAGACATTTTCACCGGGGCTAACATTATAAAGAAAAGTTTCATCAACTAGGACGTGAACCTACTTTAGCAACACTATCATTTGAGAGGGTTGGTAACTTTAGCACATAAAAGTTACACATTATGTTTACAGAATTAAGTAGCTTTAGTCCACAAAAGTTAGTCGTATGTGTAATACATTGTGATGATTATCTTTTTAAAATTTGAAAAAGCTATTGGTCAAGGTTATGTATTTGTTGGTAAAAAATATATGTTACTGGGGTGATAAGTAAGAGTGTTTTATCCTACAACATGTTGTAAGGTTACTTTTGACTAGAATTTGAGTACTGTGAGGATTGAATATCTCTTTGTAATCTAACAAATATTATATGGGATAGTCGGATAGTGTTGGTAGCCTCAATATCCTTACCCTTATCCTTATTTGGATGAAGTACCTTTGTAAACTATAATTCTACTATCTACAAAGCTTTTAGATCCTAATTTTTTTTGATAATTAAATAGTCTTTATTACCACAAAAAAAACACGAATAGTTTTGGGTACATAGCCTAACAGCGCACGTAGCTACCGACCCCCTAGCCCAAATTGCCTCGTTAAAACCTCGATAGCTAAAACCTAGTGGAAAAAAATTATAGAGGAAAAAGAGTACAATGCCTTGGGCGCGATACAAACTCTACTAGACAAACAACATATCATCCTTCAGGTTTGTCGAACTCACAAACCTATTACATGTCATGGGAAAATCAGGCCACCAGCATTTAGTCCATCACCAAACGCCTAACTTTGTACGGGTGATTACTCTCTCCACTGTCGGCACCTCCTCTTGGAAAACCACAACATTCCTTTCACTCCATATGTTCTAATTGTCGTAGAAGAACGTCGATCTCCAGATCTTTGCCATCTTTTTGTTAAGTTGAACCCTCATCCAATCTTCGAAGATCTGGGACGGAACATCTTTAAATGTGAACGAGACTTTCCACCAGCCCACTACTGCACTCCACACTTGTAACGCGAATTCACACTAGAACATCATGTGTGTAATAGTCTCCATGCGTAGTCTGCAAAACGGGCACCAGGTTTGCCCCACAGGAATGACATCCCTTTCAAACAAAACCTCTTTCGTCATTAGCTTCTCATACACAAGGAATCATGCATGCATCTCTAATCTTGGTTCTGCTAGTTTACCCCATATGAATTTAACTATGTCGTTGTTTTCCCCCACGGTATTACTTCCCACCAGGTTGTGATATATCTTCTTGGAAGTAAACTCGTCCTCATCGCTTGCCCAGGTGGCCACATCGGTATGATCCTGCATTAGAGATTGCCCAGCCTGTTGAGAATGCAATACATTTTCCATATCCACCTCGTAACTAAATAGAGGGTGGCCTAAATGACAGGGATTTGACACACACATAAATTCTACAATGGTTGTGTGATCTTATAGTGAATGATTTAATTAAAATAAGGTAAATATATTATTGTAAATAAATTTTAAGTGTATTGCACTATACTTTATTGTATAATCAAGACTAGTAATCAATCTCCTCAGAATAATCAGCAATCCTTCAAAGACACATTGGTGACATTTGGGGGTGTTCGTTCATGCACTACAAATCAGGCATTTTTTAAGCTTTGTATGGTTAGATGAAATTAAATATAGTTAACTAATAGTAGTAGGACAAGTGTACCAGGGCCTAAATGTCGGTGGATCCCAACCAAAGAGCTAAACAAATAAATAAAACTGACATATGCTCTTCTTGTTATCGAACGCCCTGCAAATCCTCAATAGTGTAATTTAGGCCCTATTTGTTGGCAAGATGAAGATGCATAAATGTAGAATTATTCAACATGTATAATAAAACTATGTGTGATTAATTGTAGTTAACCAATGACAGGTTCACACATAGTTAATAGTAAGACCTTGTTAATAGATTATATAAATGATAAATTGGCACTTGTCATTAAGGGAGACCCAAAATAAGAATAAATCTCAGTTATACATATTAATTTACTGAAAGCTTGCCATAAAACAAACCCTTATAATTAGGGATGACAATTCTTAGCGGGTGCCCGTTTCACCTGGTCACTTGACCCACCAAGACGGGTAAAGAATCCACAAAAAACAGGTGAAAACGGGTGATAAGTGAAACGGGTGCAGGTGACAGGTCGGGTGACAGTTTTTCACCCGGACAGCCGACCTGTTCACTAGAATATATATTAATATGTAAAAAAACAAATGCTCTTACGCCTCTCTCCACTCACGGTAATTTGCAACCCTAACTAGCAAACAAGGAACATACATGCTCTTGCGCCTCTCTTCATCCTATTCAATCACGGTAATTTTGCAACCCGAACCGACGAACAAGAAGAATCATGCTCTTGTGCCTCTCTTCATTCTATTCTCTCACAATAATTTTGCAGCCTTAGCTGGCGAACAAGGAAAAATCATGCTCTTGCGTCTCTCCTCATTCTCTTCACTCAAGGTAATTTTACAACCCTAACTGACAAACAAGGAACATACATGCTTTGCGCCTCTGTTCATTCTCTTCTTGGTGAACAGCAAAAAAACAGGTGAAAATGGTTCACCCATGATGAAATTTTGAGTGACGGATGAAATAAGTGCGGGTGATGAAATTTTGGGTAGCGGGTTAACAGTACGGTGAAACGTCACCCGACCTCCCTACATACAATTGCACATTTCTTGCAGAATTGTCCTGAAGGATAGAGAGCCAGTAAAATAACACCTTCTGCAATTAAGTTTGCGACATTAGGTCTGTATTTCGGAACAGTTGCTCATTTCTTTGCAGAAATGTCCTGCAGTGCAGATAGAACCAGCACCATCTTCTGCAATTAGGTGTGCCTAATTGGGTTCGCATTTTGGAACAATATCACATTAACTGTCCTAAAGGATAGAGCTAGTTCACCTCCAATTTGTAGGCCAAATTGGATTTACATTTTGTAGGTCCGAAAAAAAAAATCAACCTGTGACATCGCTGATTTGACTATCCCATAGTCACCAACAGAGCAATGGCAAAAAAAATGCACAAACAAAAATCCTTTAAAGCCTTGACGAGTAACACATCAAAAGAATTGTGGTTAAAAACAAAAAACGCTCGCTTCAATGCCATGAAGAACTACAATAAAGCGATGCCTCAACACAACAGTGGACTTCAGACATCGAAAAGTTCTCAGTACAGGACAAGATGAAGATGTCCACGAAGCATAAAAAACGGCTCTATTCTACAGTTTTAATTGATGACGACATGGATACAGTTTCTTCAAAGACAGGTCAAAATACAATTCTTTTACACCATATTTGATCAACGCCGAGATAGCTTGGACCACAACACAACAAGTAAGAGGCAGAGCAGAGCAAACAAGACCACGTGGAGGATATGGCTGGCACCACTTTGAACTATGCTCTTGTTTAATCTCCTTACGTTGTTCTTCACCCCCGCTTGAGCTTTGATTATAGTCATTTGCTGTTTGACACAGATCAAATAGATGATCAGAAATGTGGCATGGAATTTATCAGTAAAGCATCCTTGGCTATAATAGAGAGGTCTGAGAGACTAACTTTCGAACCCCATATTTCAAGATTCAAAAAAGAATTATACCAGCTCCTATCCTAATAAGTGGCTACCATTCTTTAACAGTTTTTGTGAATGGTCTTGGGGATTACAGCAGTAGGAGGGAATAAGTGGGAGAGAGGAGTATGTAATCCTTGCTTTGTATTACCATAGCAGCTAGGTCTGACAGCTGCCAGAACAGCTGTCATTAAATGGACCCACTGGCTTAACTTCCACGCCTCAAAATGGAAGAAAGAGCAATCTGACATTACATAATTCCAACTGCTTACTGAACCCTATTATGATATAAAGTCAACAGAATTATAATCCTGATAAAAGGTTCATCTAAGGTAACAGACATACCAATTGATTAAGGAACTCATTCTGAAATTTGGCCTCTGAATCAATCTCTTCAGCCACCTGCAACCACCACACAAATGCAGGCACAAACCAAAAGAGGGACATTACAACAAGGAATATTAGGCAAGGTTAAGGTCCTTAACAGGAGGACCAATTATACCACAAATTACACTTAGAAAAACCAATTAATGTCCTGGACAATGACAACAAGAAAGAAACACCAAAAGCAGTATTAATCAAACACAGACAATTCGACATATACATATACTCCTATTCATAGACAATAAGAGATGTACATAAACAATTAAGAAATCAAATCAGAGAAGTCGACAACAAACAACCATTACTCATGCCTATAACATCAATGAAGTAAAGAAACAACTACTGAATATATTGGGAACAACCTAGATCATGGATCCAAGAGATCTTACACTTCTCAGCCGTCGAACTTGGTTGCGCAGACCCGTAATTTCATCATCCAGATCTCCGTGCATGGGATCAATACGCAATTGTATCTCATTCGACCCAGCAGCCTGCCTCGTGCTCAGCCCCTCTCTGGAAATAAAGAAACAAGCTAATTTAACAGCAAGTTGTCTCGTATAAAGTTCAACTTAGGTAGTCTAGTGATGGATCATTGTTTTGTGTTCAAAAAAATATATATATATACATCTATCAAAAAAAATGCAAGTTCTCATCATTTCCGGTGACGAGCACGCACGACTATATTGCAACACAAAACAATGATCCATCACAAGACTACCTGAGCAATTTTCATAATTTCACTTGGACACCGAAAAACAAGGTACCACAGAAAGAGATCTAGGGGATTATGGGTTTGAATTTATCATACCCTGATCTATAGGGAGCAGCACCCCCTCTGGAAGCCATCGATTCGCCCGCAAGAGATTAAGAAACCAAATCGCAGAAGTTCTGAATAAATATCACAGATCAAACGAAGTCACGTCTGTTTGGACAACCCGAGAGCGATACGGTCACAAAATTCTACTTCTGGATCATTTACCAGAAGAAAGGGGATAAAAGATTAAAAACCCTAAAAACGGTCGATCGGGGAATCTAAAGCGTAATCAATATCACCCCCGTGGGCGCCGAACAGGAGATGGGAGAGGGGGCTTCTGCGGGAAGTTTAGATTTTTAGCACTCTCTATCTTTGGCCAGGAATTTGAAGCCTAAAGACAGAATTGCCCAGACAGCGGTTGCTAAATCTAAAAATTCTGGAACCGTGGAACCAAGCAACGAGAATGGAAAGTATTGAGAACTGAGAAGGAAAGGAGGGGAGGTGGGTTCTAGATATATGAGCAGGATGTAACAAGTACGCGGTCAGGAAACGACTGCGATACCGTTAAGATAAATTCCGCACCGCCGGACAGGGAGAATGGGCGGGTTGTTCGTTTGCACTTTGCAGCTGCAAACAAACGTGATCACTTCGGGCTATCTATCACGCTCGTATCCAAAAAGATTTTTAAGGGCATCCACAATAAGGAAAGTGGATTTCACCCTTCTCTCTCCAGGTTCTTAATTAAGCAACCCTCTCACATCTTCTCTCCTCCACCTCATCATTTTCTTTTTTCTTTTTTACCACTATGGGTGGAATCCACACCATTGTGGATGCCCTAATCCATCCGATCGCACTTACGTCATATTATAATATGTCTCCGGTTATGTGTCAAAAACTTACTCGACAAGAAAAATAAGAAAAAAAAAGGAAAAAAGGAATGTAGTCATGTATTGAAGATGTTAGAGGTTGAATTGATGGGGAGGGAGGGTAATATTTTTTTTAAAAATATTTTAATTTATAAAATAAAAGTGTAAAAATAAAAAAATTACATTACGTTCATCATTTTTTATACTCTTTAAACATATTTTATTTTATAAATTAAAATATTTTTTAAAAAATATTACCTTCCCTCCCCGTCAATTCAACCCCTAACTCAAACAAGATGGATCATGGATATGTTTTGGTAAACTTAAAATTTTATACTTTTAGAGTGAGTATATATCAGGTATTTTTAAAGTGAATCTTATTCAATAGCAAAATGAATCTTCTTTAATAATGAAACGAACCTTATTCATTAACAAGATGAATCTTAACTCAAACACTCTAAAAATGATCATAGGAAAGTTAAAAACATCGAAGACATTTTTATGGCTTGTAGTGTAAGGTTTAGGGTCGTTAGACCCTAAACTCTAAACCACAAACCCTAAAAACCTATCGAGTTAGTAACAACAATATAAAGTGTAAAACTAATACCAAAAAGATTACCCTACCCCCTCCCCCAACATCCTAAAAACCACCCTAGGAAAGCTAAAAACGTTGAAGGCATTTTTAGGGTTTATAGTGCAGGGTTTGGCCCTAAACCACAAACCTTAAAAAATTTTCGAGTCAGTGACGACAATATAAAGTGTAGAACTAATGCAAAAAAGATTACCCTACCCTCAAACACTCTAAAAACCACCCTAAGAATGCTAAAAACATCGAAGACATTTTAATGGTTTGTAGTGCAAGGTTTAAGGGTCTAACGACCTCTGATTCACTTTTTAACAACCTTTGGTTCACTTTTCTTAAACTTAAGATTCACAATGAATCGTAAAACATGTGTACATACAAAAAATAAAAATTAGATTAGATTAATCAAAACATATTCATGTTTGGTCTTATTTTGAAGAGCTCAAAAAACGAGCAATGGTATACAATTTAAGTTATTTGGAATTATATATAATAAGACACAATATTTTAAAGTTTTGCAAAATGATAAAGGAAAAAGGGACAAAATATGTCCAATCTCCACCTTACAACATGGCGCAAGCGCCAGATTCGAATTCGCCTTCTAAAAAGATCAATGTGACATTTCTAGAGATGTTTGGCACCATATTTTACATGCTATTTTGTAGCATAATCTAATGACTATTTAATTTGCATGGTATATTAATAGTTGTGTTGAAAAATGTTATTTGACAGTATGATATTTATGTAGCATAATTTAGTTAGGGAAATTTCACCAAATACCATCGAGTTTTTGCTTAATTCACGATATACCACTGTGTTTTTAAAATTACATAGGATAACATTGAGTTTTTACTTATTTCACCAGATAACACTCTGTCTCATATTCTACTAACTTCTTTGTTATTTTTCCTGGAAAATGACAAAATACTCATGTTATTAATTACCTCACAATGCACTGTCATATTGATAAATAAGATACCACCTTAATTTAACTAATAATACGGTAGTTTAGTCTTTTTTTTCTAGGGATATTAACGGATAAGTTAACGAAATATGTGACAGAGTGTTATCTGGTGAAATAAGTAAAAACTAGGTGTTATCCTGTGTAATTTTAGAAACACAGTGGTATATCATGAATTAAGCAAAAACTCTATGGTATCTGGTGAAATTTCCCATTTAGTTATGTGTAGTGCAGTGTATTTAGCATTTCATGTACTACAATTATAGTATTAATTTACAGTTTAAATAATATTTTGTTAAAAAATAAACAAAATAACTACTAATAAATGTCATAAGATAAGTAATTTGTTACCATCCAAGATCCGTACATAACCAAATGTTGATAACTCAGTACAACAAAAGTTAATATAACATAAACTATTGTTTGATCAAAATTTAATAACCATATTAGCAGTTACAACATCAGCAATCTAGTCATGCAGATTCGGCTCAATGGATCCGCAATCTCATCCGGGTAATTTTCCAGGACGTGCTCCTCTCCAGCTAGCTTCGGATGAAACTTTGTCCACTCGTGCTAATTTAACTTTACATAGTCATGTCCGAAGGTCCACACCAATATCAATACCTTCTTAAAGGGGTGACTAACGGTCTTGGGACATAAGCTAAATCTCTCGTAAGTTGTTATGTTCAACGCTTTGTGTCCTAGTATAATCACGAATAATGCAACGTCAACCTGAACGCTAACATATGAAGTAGGTGTTAATTCGTACCTAACTTCCAACTGCTCGCACAACCGAAGGAACACATTCTTGTTCATTCTTAAGGCATTAAGAATTCTTTTAGGGTTGCTCCTATGTAGCACGCTCACCCGCATCTCCCCTTTGAATTTGTTATCGTGCATAGGAATTGAAAGGAAAACATTATGCTGGCATGAAGCCAGAAGCACGTCAACAAATGTTTGGGCACCGTCCATCACTCTTTTTTTTTGTAGCAGCAAATTTAAGGGAAGTATCAGGATCACTTAACAAACGGTCAATAAAGTATTTGTCATCCTTGTTCACAGCAGTATGTATTTTATAAAGAGTTACTACTATAAATAAGTATGGATAATCAGTTTTATATATTAAAATTTAAAAACAACTTATCATTTACAAGTAAGCGTCAAATCTACAAGCACATGTAGTTACTAAAAAACAACGCAACATCAGACATACCGACAAGCAATTACAAAACTATTAGTATAGTTTCAATTATGACGCATACACTAAAACAACCAACTAAAAGAAAATACAACATAAATCTAGCTCCTAGAAGAATTGTGGCTCTCAACAGCAGTGGTGGCGAATCGTAGAGTTGCATTGCTTCCTCCTCGCTTCAGCACACTTCTATACAAGTTTATGGCTCTGGTTCGCCATGACCAAAATGGCATATGAACACAGCTAAAAGTCAGGCACCAACCGTGGCAGGCCGTACAAATCTAACACAACATTGTCCTCGCATTATTGGGAAGTCTCCTTAGTTAAGGCTCACTATGCCAGTGTCTCCTCATATTGTTTAAGCGAAGAATCTCCACATGAGCATCTAGTAATCCCTCCACGATGACGTCTAACTTCCTTACCTTTTGCTCATTCTTTTTCCTCTTATAATTAAAAGAGTCGTTTGTATCAGATGATCTCTTTCCTAGGAAGGAGGGATGCAATGTCTGAAGGGGGTAGATGTAGGGGTTGAAGAATCAGTGTTCTCTAAGGCTGACCTAGGGATGAAGTCTTTCCTCTAAGTTAATCACTTCCATATGATTGGTAAAGGACTAATTGTTGTAGTAACTGTCCTTACAAAAATATGGACGATAACCATCTAATAAACCGTTGACTTCACCATCCTCTAATGTGGAGAAGGCAATGGAACAAGAAAACTTTCTTGCTCCTTTCGGCTTAGTGTCCGCAAACACAAGCTAGAGGTGATCTTCCTCGTCTGGGCTGAAACCCCAAGTCCTGAACTGGTGAAACGAGATGTCCTTCTAAAAAATTCAAACTATTACAGTCGTAAAGAAAAAATCTAATAACAATGTTAATTAATCTTGTTTCATTACCGCTAGTTTGCCTACCCACCACTCCTCGTCAGCATCAATAGTCCGTATTTGGTTATTGAATCCTAGACCAGTAGTACCTTTTTCAGTTTCTTCCAATCTTGCAAGTTCTTTCTAAGTGAAGCCCATTTTTATTTGAAGTTGTTGGAAGTGATTGTCGTACCACTTAAGGGATTTGGGCCACGGACCAGTTTAAGAGTCAGGACTTGGATCCAACCTCTTGTGTCTCCGCATCCTCACGCGTGGCCGAAACTATATCGGACTTCTACTCATTCCAATTTAATTACCAATTTAAGTTAGATTGGTTAGCTTGTTAGGAATCAGTTAGAAGTCCAATCTCAAACACATTCGGTCACAATACAATATATCATACATACACACATTCATTATCATCCATACATTTCATGAATTATACAAACTAAGATTTAAGGAAAATATTCACAACATACAACACTACATAATCACAAGTAATCATAATAACTCTGATTCGTGCATTTAACTTATTTGGTGATCAATTAGCACACAACACACAAATCAGAGTAACCAAGATAGCATACGAGGCATGAGGAATTCATACAGTTCACCGTTGTACTTGTATCCGACGTTCCTCCAGTGTTCACAAATCAAATCCTATGATATACACACAGTCGAGTGATTAATCTAACTATCATTAACTTAACTCAACTACTCTTACGTTTTCTAACTCATACTTACTACATCTCTACCGTTCTTATACTCACATATGGTTCACTTATTCCTCCTTAGTTGAAAAACTTGTTTATACTCTTAATGACCTTTAAACATCCTTAATTAAGTCCTAATTATCTTATACTATCATTACCATTCACTTCCTTACCTTATTACCCATTTAATACACTTGATTTGCAATTTTTGGTTGGTCCGGGACCTTGTCCGGGTCTTAAGTCCCGGACCAACACATGGTCTCAACTCTCGGCCTGATTTCAGTTATGGTCCGGGACCTTATACTTAAGGTAAGTCCCGGACCCAAGGTTTTGAAACTCTCGGCATATTTTCTTACTATGGTCTGGGTCCTCTTACAAGAGGTAGTTCCGGACCTTAACATTGCAGAACTCTCGGGGTGTTTTACAGGGGTGGTCCGGGTCCTTGTATGGGACTTAAGTCCCGGACCACCACCTTACTGCAACTCTCGGCTATTTTATTCAACTGGTCCGGGACTTAGTCCAAGACTTAAGTCCCGGACCCTGCTATCAGTTTTACAGATTTTACAGTTTTCTTTATCTGTTACAAACCACACTTTGCCTAATTAATTCCCCATTGTTCCTACACTTAATCCCACATATTTTAGCACCTAATTAGTCACCTAAACACGTTTAAATCCATTGCTAAACCATTACACCTTTTATGCTAATTCACTCACCTATTTTCTTAAGTTTCTCATTTCAGCACTTACATTCTTTTCCTCTAGTTGCATTATGCTACAGGTTTTTAACTCTCACTATCTCCATCAATTGCTCCCTCTTCTAATGTCAGTTCTAAAGCTTCTAATGCATTACATACCTCTCCTAATCTACCCTCCAAACTAGCTCAATCCAAATCTGTTACAAGGTGTGTTTTTACCTAGTTTCTAATCTCTTAAGTGTTCTAGTTCTAGGTAAATTTTGACATAACCTCCCCTAAAATATTACATTCTCACCATACCATTTATTCACTCTTTGTTGCTCAATTCACCTGTTTTCAATAGGCATCAATATGCAAAGCTCTCATACACAATTTCCAACCACTAAACACTACTAAAAATTCCTGCACTTAACATCCCAATCCCAACTATGTTTGCACAAGTTTTACATGTCTTTTAAAGGTTTAAAACATTTGTATTCTCTTACACATTACACTACCACTCAATACTATACTCAATACTTATTTAACCCAATAAAAATATGTTACATTCATATATATTAATAATATATATATATATATATAATATATATATATATAATATATATAAAAGACAACACAAGTGAGCACAATTACCTTATTTCTCTTCTTTTTTCCTTTCCTTCTTTCTTCTTCTTCTTCCCTTCCTCTTCTCTTCCCACCGGTTTGTAAATCAATTCTAACACTACAGCCCACATATATACGCACCATTTTAATACACTAACTAACCCTAACCATTATTTAAGTTTTGATGCAAGTTTCAGGGTTTAGAAGTTCCATTACCTTGCAAGGGTGTATGTGAAGCTTGGAGTGGATCAAGAACAATATTCCAATTCCTTCAAGAATTCCAAAATCGGCTAAGGTACAAGAACAACAAGGGTTTAGCTTCTCAAATTTCGTTTTGCCCACAAGGCTAGAAAAACAATGAGGTTTCGAGAATATTTTTACCTCAAGATGACAAGGAGAAGGAGGTGGTTTTAGTGGTAGTCTTGAAGCTCCAAATGCTCCATACCCATGGAGATGAAAGTTGTCCTTTTTGGATTTTGAAAAGATAGAAGTGTTCCCCTTGATGAGAGGAAGACAATGGTGTAATTTTTACAATTTTTGGAGAAGATTAAAGAGGGTAATAAGAGGAGAGAGGATGGAGTTTTTATGAGTTTGTTCAAGCTTCCATGGCCACCGGTTGGAGAAGGAAGAAAGAAATGAGAGAGTGAGGAGTGGGGTTTACGTGAGTGAAGAGAATAGAGTAGGAGAGAGAGTGGTGAGTGTGTAAAGTAAGGTGAGTGTTTTACTTTTTGACTTTTAATTGTTTTGTTGTTTTGTAAATAAGAGGAGAGTTATGAGAGGGTGTGAGAGAGGGGTCCAAATTGGACCACACAGCACACACACACACCAACTTTACTTTTTATTTTAAAAGTGGCACACAGTTTTGGTTTATGTTTTTACCCACAACTTCCCGTTTTTGACAGTTTTTACTAATTTCTCGTTTTATTGATTTATTGGTTCTAAAGCTTCACTAATATTTATTAATGACCATTCAGTTGACCAAAATTGTTACGAGTCTATTTGACCCGCTTAAAGTCACGTTTTCCCGGTTTCCTTGAAAAACGCGCTTTAAGGTTCGTTAGTGTTTTTAATCCATTTTAAGGATCCGTTTTCTACGGGATTTGTTCCCTCATGATTATTTACACTTAATTAAGCTTCGAAATTATTCATTAGCCTAATTAATCACTATTTTTAATTACGGGGTATTTCAATCTACCCCCCTTAAGAAACTTTGCCCTCAAAGTTGCTCAAGGTTAATAGTTTAATGGTTCCACTCATTAGGCAAACCAATTGCCCTAATGTGTCTTATTACACCTATGAGGTGTTTACTTCCTTCCACATTGCAAGCATACACATTTCAAGCATCATACACAATTCACATACACAATCCACATTTCCATACACATCATATCCACATACACCATACACCACTGCAATTCACAATACACGTTACACATTACACATATATACATTCACATACCAAATTCACTTGCACTACATGTGCCATACAAAAATCTATTACAATACCTACACACTATGCAATGCTCACCCGAAGCAATGCAAAAGCAAAAAGGCTCTACCCCCCTTAAAAGGGGTACGGCCCGTACCCGTATTACTAAATACTAGACTCTCTAGTCTATGAACAACGGTGGGTACTTTGCCTTCATGGCATCTTCCAACTCCCATGTCGCTTCTTCGACATCGTGGTTAGACCATAGGACCTTCACCATTCGTATAGATTTATGGCGAGTGTCTCTGGTCTTCCTATCAAGGATTCTCACCGGGGTTTCAACGTATCTCATTGTCGGCTCAATGGAAAGTCTCTCGGGCTCTAGGACATGAGAAGGATCGGCAATATACTTCTTGAGTTGTGACACATGAAATACATCATGGACACGTCCCAAGTCCTCAGGTAATGCTAACTTGTAGGCTACAGCTCCAACTCTTTCGGTGATGGCATACGGCCCTACAAACTTTGGGCTCAGCTTGCCCTTCTGGCCAAATCGGAAGACACCCTTCATAGGTGAAACGCGCAAGAACACTTGGTCGCCCACGGCGAACTCAAGGTCGCGTCGTCGCACATCCGCATAGGATTTCTGTCTATCCTCGGCTGCCTTCATATTGGCTCGAATTTGTTGAACTTCAGCTTGCACTTGCTCAAGGTACTCCGGTCCTATAATGACCGCTACACTCGACTCATCCCAACACAAAGGTGTACGGCAAGGTCTACCGTATAGAGCTTGGAAAGACGACATCTTAATCGAAGCATGATAGCTATTATTGTAAGAAAATTCGATAAGATGAAGCTTGTCTAACCAACTTCCCTGAAAATCTAAGGCACATGCCCTCAGCATATCCTCCAGTGTCTGGATGGTTCTTTCTGTCTGACCGTCGGTCTGAGGATGGAAGGCGGTACTCAGCTTCAATTCTGTACCCAACGCTTCCCGTGTAGCTCTCCAGTATCTCGAAAGAAATCTGGCGTCGCGCTCAGATACTATAGTTTTTCGGACTCCGCGATGTCTGATAATCTCCTTGTGGAATAGCTCAGCTAGCTTCACTACCTTCCAGGTGTCCTTCATCGGTATGAATCTGGCAACCTTGGTAAGGCGATCGACTACGACCCAGATCATGTTGAGTCCTCCCCTAGCAGGTGGGAGTCCTACAACAAAATCCATGGAGATATCATGAAATTTCCACTCCGGAACTAGCATCGATTGCACCATTCCGCCCGGTCTACGATGTTCAAATTTCACTTTTTGGCATGTTAAACATCTCAATACAAACTCTGTCACATCTGACTTCATTCCAGACCACCAGAAGTACCTCTTCATGTCTTTGTACATCTTGGAGGCTCCCGGATGGACTGACAATGTGGAACTGTGTGACTCTCGCAGGATGCGATCCCTTAGCTCAGCATTGCTTCGGGGGACGCATAGCCTGCCATTCAACCGAATCAAACCATCTTCATGTAGCTTGAAGTCATACTTCTTCTTCTCAAATGTACCATTTCGATCTTTTGTCTGATTTCGGTTAGGTAAGGGTCGCTCAACTGAGCGTCTCGCACCTCGTCAACCAAGCTAGAAGAAGCGAGTAGCGAATGGAGCGAGTGTGCTCGACGGCTCAGGGGTCGGCTACAATGTTTGCCTTCCCTTCCTTATACTGTAGGTCGATGTCGTAGTCTGAGAAAACTCCATCCACCTTCTGTCTCAAATTCAGTTCTTTCTGTGTGAATACATACTGTAAGCTCTTGTGGTCGGAGTAGATGGTGATGCTTACCCCATAGAGGTAGTGTCGCCATATCTTCAAGGCGAAGACAATGGCTCCTAACTCTAAATCGTGTGTCGGGTAATTCTCCTCATGCTTTTTCAGCTGGCGGGAGGCATAAGCTACAACCTTGCCATGCTGCATGAGTACGCATCCCATTCCTTTGCCTGATGCATCACAATATACCTCAAATCCCTCTGTGCCCTCTGGAAGAGTAAGGATGGGCGCTGAGGTCAATGAGTCCTTAAGGCTCTGAAATGATAACTCGCACTCGTCTGTCCATACAAACGGTGCATCTTTCTTCATCAGTGTCGTCATGGGCTTAGCGACTTTCGAGAAGTCCTTTACAAATCTCCGGTAGTAACCGGCTAGACCAAGAAAGCTCCGAATGTCGGTAACAGTCTTAGGTCTAGGCCATGATCGTACAGCTTCTATCTTTGAAGGGTCAACTGAGATACCCGTGCTCGAGATGACGTGACCAAGGAATGATACCTGATCTAGCCAGAACTCGCACTTAGAGAACTTCGCATAAAGCTGGTTCTCGCGCAGTGTCTCAAGTACTTTCCTCAAATGAATTTCATGCTCCTCTGCTGATTTTGAGTATACAAGGATGTCGTCGATGAAGACAACAACTGAAGTGTCTAACTGCTCACTGAAAAGTCGATTCATGAGATCCATGAATTTTGCTGGTGCATTTGACAAACCGAATGGCATGACGGTGAATTCGTAGTGGCCATATCTGGTACGGAATGCCGTTTTCTCAATATCTTGCTCTTTGATAGCAATCTGATGATACCAGAACGGAGGTCGATCTTGGAGAAGACTGAGGCTCCTTTCAGCTGGTCGAATAGGTCGTCGATGCGTGGCAATGGGTATTTATTTTTTACTGTAACCGCATTCAGCTCGCGGTAGTCAATACAAAGTCGGAGGCTACCGTCCTTCTTCTTCACAAAGAGGACCGGTGCTCCCCAGGGTGATACGCTCGGGCGTATAAACCCTTTATCAAGTAGGTCTCGTAACTGCTCTTTCAGTTCTGTCATTTCAGCAGGTGCCATGCGGTACGGTGCCCTAGCAATGGGACCGGTACCTGGCACAAGATCGATTTCAAATTCTACTGCTCTCTGAGGTGGCATGCCGGGTAGCTCCTTAGGGAATACATCGGGGAATTCAGATACTATCGGTACATCGTCACTGAACTCTGGATCTCGCTCCAGGTCTTGTACATAACACAAATATACTTCATGGCCCTTTCTGAGCTCCCGGTACATAGCCATAGAGGAAATGACTGTGGTCGAAGGCTCTCTCGGTCTCTGGCGGTAAGATACAGTAACCCCAGAAGGACTCTTGAGCAGCAATCGGTGCTCGGCGCAGAGGATTCTACCCTTGTGCCGCTCCAACCAATTCATTCCGACTATTACATCGAATCCCAACCCATTAAATTCGATGAAGGAGATGGGAAACGATTCGCCTTTGATCTCGATGGTGGCTGCTTTGTAGTATTTGGTGCACTTTACTCGCTCCTTCGATGGGAGAGTTACCAAGAAGTTTGGTAGCTCATCCGCATCTAGCTTCAACCTCTTCACAAAAGATGGTGATACGAAAGTGTGAGAGGCGCCGGAGTCGAATAACACATTGGCATCAATGCCGTTCACTGGGAAGGTTCCCGTTAGAATGGTGCCGCTCTTGCCGGCTTGTGCTTCGGTGAGAATACTCAGGATACCTTCGGTACCGAGTCCACAACCTATTGAATTCACAAGTGGTTAAGTAATGATGGTGGACACAAGTGGAATTTAAATCAACACTGCTCTTTATTGATAAACCAACCATCATACATACCGTGTCTCTAATACACGTTACTAATACATTACATAATACCATGAATTTAATACTTTCTAAAGGTAAGGTTCAGGCGTCCTGGTTTCATGTGTGTGGCATTGATTATTGTCGGTGGTGTCGTATTCAACCTGATCTTGTTGATCCCGTGATACAGCATCCTAGAGTTTCCACCCATGATTAGGACATCTCCTAATCTCAATACCAATTTCTCTGCGAGGTCCACACGCTTCTGCTCGCTATACATAAATACGGCGTCATCACCAATGGACCAAGACACTACGGGCACTCCTTGTTCAAGAGATTCCGCTGTCTCGTCCTTGTCTTGGTGTAACCCAAGTCGTCCTTCTTTCTCATAGAAGTTGACGATACAGAGGTCCGCTTCAAGTGCGGGGATCGGATCATGTTCGCATTATTGTGCAAGTTCTACTGCTTGTGTGACAAGTGTTTGAAATTCTAGAGGTATTGTCGGTGGCGTTGCTCCATCTTGTGTTTGTGTCTCTTGGTATGTCTTGGTATAAGGATTCCAATCCTTTCCCAAGCAAATCATTTTCAGCTTCATCTTCGCTCCACCGGGGAATTCGGGTGTATAAAATCCACCTAGACCCGTTCCTAGTTTGTTGCATCGACGGATGATTGAGATTTGTGCTTCGGGTGTCAGGTATCCCCTTAATAAAATCATACCTGGGCGGATGACCTGACACTGTTCACTGGTGTAGTAGTGATTGGTGATGTCGGTCTTTTCTTGATTCGGGTTTACCGGTATCGGATAGCAGATACTAAAGCTTCCTATGGTTATAAATTTCATCTACGGTGAATACTAGTTTCAACTACTTCATTTCATGCTCATTACATATCCCAATTCATTCAGTCATGCATTCATTCAAACAGTTACTCTACTACTTAGTCATGCTTCTTCAAGGATTAAAGGTTCGGATAATTACCTGGGCCGGACTTAGAACCGGACCCGTCACGGTCAATCACATGCAGGACAGGCTGCCTCTGAGGTGCACCCCTCTGAGGTCCCCAGGATCCCTGTCCCTGTGGTGCCTGCTGGGTCGGTGCATCGCCAGATGCAACCTCCTTGCCTTCCCTCTGCTTGTAGCTTTGGAAGTTTCCTTTTGGCTTGGCATTCTCTGGGCATTTATTAGCTGTATGTCCTGGTTTCTGGCAGTTGTAGCACTTGATTTCTCTCCCATAGCAGTCCTTGCCGGGATGGTCTTGGTTGCACTTCCTGCACACATAGGTGCGGCCGTCGGAGAAGGTTTTGGTGAAACCGGAGCCAGAACCTGAGGTTTAGAGGGTTAGCACATGTGTGCGTGGATATACTAGATATGACACTTGTACAAATACAATTTAGGAATAGAAGTTTACCCTTAGGTGGGTGTGATCTCAGTGGCTTCGCAGCCACCGGTGCAGATGAACCAAGCTGAAGAAGCTCAACTGGTTTGCCCTGCTCAGCATGGGCACTGCTCTCACCTGGGAAGTTCTTCTGAGTTTGATGAAAGAATTTCCCTTTCTTCTTTTTCCAGCTTTTACCCTGGTTCTGCTCCTCAGCACTTGTGTTCTTACTATTAGCCTTGCGCTTCAGCGCGGTTTCTTCATCCCGAAGTTGGCAAGTGATCTCAATGCGAGAGGTCGCGTGATAACACTCCTGGAGTTTCAGGTATTAGCCGGGATTCTTATTTAGAGAGATAGAGGTAAAGATAAAGTATTTAAGGAATTATGGGATTGCAATGGTACTAGGGTTAAACCGATATTTACCTGGAGGGAGGTAAATCGTGTGTAGCCCATACCGTACCGAAGGCGATGGCTCAGACCGCCATAAAAGCGATCGACCAACACCTGGCCGGTGTACCCTAGGTCGGGTAGGAGACGGAGGATAGAAGTGAAGGTTCTGTAATACTCGTCGACAGACATCTTCTCTGTCATTTTCAAGGCATCCAGCTCTAGTCTTTTCTTGGTTTTCACATGCTCCGGGTAGTATTTGGAACGGAGGAGAGAGGCAAAGGACTCCCAATCAAAGGTGGGGTCGTTGACATGCTCATGCTTGACTAGCTTCCACCAATCCATGGCTGCATCTTTCAGATAGTAGGCTGCAACTCTAACTCGAACTCCAGCAAGAGCTTCGAGGGTTTCAAACGCCGTCTCCATCTCGGAGATATAGGCTTCTAGCTTAGCCGAATCACTCTCGCCCCTAAAGCAGGGAGGGCGGAGTTCCGCTACAGCTTTTACCCAGTTCGCTTCTCTGGGTGGAGGGGGAGGGATTGGCCCCGCTTGTGTTTGCTGATTTTGCTGAGTTTGTTGCATTGCGGTAATTACTTGTGGTAGCATTTGTGCTACCGTGGCGGCGACGATCTCTGCTATCGTCTGCGCGCCAGGTCCATCAGATGTCTCTCCCCTAGGTCGGCCTCGACCTCGTCCTGACATCTAAACATTTAACATTTACATTAGACTTCATAACATGTGACCTATGGGTCTTGAAATTTAAGCAAAGTATCGTTCCTAAGAACGTCAAGGGTATCCGTTGTTAACAACGGTAGTTCCTAGTTAGGTTTCTAAGTATCCGTCTTAAGATGGTTGAAATCCAAACTCGGTAATCCCTATGCTCGGTAACTATGGACATCAGAGCGTAACTACGCTCTGATACCACTTTTTGTAACACCCCTACCGTTAATTCTACGCTTACCGTCCAAATCATCCCTTAGTTCTACCAGTTCGCAGCGGAAGACTACTACTTACTACGGCGGGTGGTACAACGCCGCTAACCGCCCATACGGCTAGCTAGGCTTACCTTACTTACAGTCACGGTATGATGATCACAGTATACCGAGCTACTACATTTCTTACCGAATACCAAATACCGAATACTTACATTAATGGATTACCGAGTGCCAAAGTATATTCAATTACATCATTCCCAAGTTTACCAAAAATTAATAAGTTTCTACAAGCTGCTCATCTATACCCAATTCCAATACTTCCACTATCAAAAAGGTGTACCCCATGGTACACCGGCTAACAAAAATCTACAGCCATGTACTACTTAGTACACCATTCACGATTCATTGTTTACAGACAAAAAGAAACAAGGCTACATCTCTTCACAGTCTTCATCCTTCTCTTGTACCTGTGTGTAGTAAAAACATCACCCCAAGGGGCTCAGCAAAAGCTGCGCATGAACTCCGCATATACCGCGTGCTAGCTAGGGCACGCCGACTAATTAAGGTCAAATAGGCATGCGGTTCATTTTTAACATACATACATGCTTTGCATACAACATACGTGCATATACAATAAATTACACAGATCAAGGCAACATTACAATAACATACCCTTCGTTTACCTTCACGGTGTTAGCCAAATTACGCATCCGGGTTAATCGGTATGCTTATTACTCTTTTACTCATTACATCTTACTTACTCTTACTCTACTTACTTACTTCCATTTACTTACTTACCCATTCTTATTTACTTACTCATACTCAAGTTAAGTCGGTATGACCTCCGGCCCGGGGACTACACCGTCCCACCACCGGGATTTACTTGACTCACCAATCCGGGATGCTACCCACTTAAGGGATTTGGGCCGCGGACCAGTTTAAGAGTCAGGACTTGGATCCAACCTCTTGTGTCTCCGCATCCTCACGCGTGGCCGAAACTATATCGGACTTCTACTCATTCCAATTTAATTACCAATTTAAGTTAGATTGGTTAGCTTGTTAGGAATCAGTTAGAAGTCCAATCTCAAACACATTCGGTCACAATACAATATATCACACATACACATATTCATTATCATCCATACATTTCATGAATTATACAAACTAAGATTTAAGGAAAATATTCACAACATACAACACTACATAATCACAAGTAAGCATAATAACTCCGATTCGTGCATTTATCTTATTTGGTGATCAATTAGCACACAACACACAAATCAGAGTAACCAAGATAGCATACGGGGCATGAGGAATTCATACAGTTCACCGTTGTACTTGTATCCGACGTTCCTCCAGTGTTCACAAATCAAATCCTATGATATACACACAGTCGAGTGGTTAATCTAACTATCATTAACTTAACTCGACTACTCTTACGTTTTCTAACTCATACTTACTACATCTCTACCGTTCTTATACTCACATATGGTTCACTTATTCCTCCTTAGTTGAAAAACTTGTTTATACTCTTAATGACCTTTAAACATCCTTAATTAAGTCCTAATTATCTTGTACTATCATTACCATTCACTTCCTTACCTTATTACCCATTTAATACACTTGATTTGCAATTTTTGGTTAGTCCGGGACCTTGTCCGGGTCTTAAGTCCCGGACCAACACATGGTCTCAACTCTCGGCCTGATTTCAGTTATGGTCCGGGACCTTATACTTAAGGTAAGTCCCGGACCCAAGGTTTTGAAACTCTCGGCATATTTTCTTACTATGGTCTGGGTCCTCTTACAAGAGGTAGTTCCGGACCTTAACATTGCAGAACTCTCGGGGTGTTTTACAGGGGTGGTCCGGGTCCTTGTATGGGACTTAAGTCCCGGACCACCACCTTACTGCAACTCTCGGCTATTTTATTCAACTGGTCCGGGACTTAGTCCAAGACTTAAGTCCCGGACCCTGCTATCAGTTTTACAGATTTTACAGTTTTCTTTATCTGTTACAAACCACACTTTGCCTAATTAATTCCCCATTGTTCCTACACTTAATCCCACATATTTTAGCACCTAATTAGTCACCTAAACACGTTTAAATCCATTGCTAAACCATTACACCTTTTATGCTAATTCACTCACCTATTTTCTTAAGTTCTCATTTCAGCACTTACATTCTTTTCCTCTAGTTGCATTATGCTACAGGTTTTTAACTCTCACTATCTCCATCAATTGCTCCCTCTTCTAATGTCAGTTCTAAAGCTTCTAATGCATTACATACCTCTCCTAATCTACCCTCCAAACTAGCTCAATCCAAATCTGTTACAAGGTGTGTTTTTACCTAGTTTCTAATCTCTTAAGTGTTCTAGTTCTAGGTAAATTTTGACATAACCTCACCTAAAATATTACCTTCTCACCATACCATTTATTCACTCTTTGTTGCTCAATTCACCTGTTTTCAATAGGCATCAATATGCAAAGCTCTCATACACAATTTCCAACTACTAAACACTACTAAAAATTCCTGCACTTAACATCCCAATCCCAACTATGTTTGCACAAGTTTTACATGTCTTTTAAAGGTTTAAAACATTTGTATTCTCTTACACATTACTTTACCACTCAATACTATACTCAATACTTATTTAACCCAATAAAAAATCTGTTACATTCATATATATATAAGACAACACAAGTGAGCACAATTACCTTATTTCTCTTCTAGTTTTTCCTTTTCCTTCTTTCTTCTTCTTCCCTTCCTCTTCCTCTTCTCTTCCCACCGGTTTGTAAATCAATTCTAACACTACAGCCCACATATATATGCACCATTATAATACACTAACTAACCCTAACCATTATTTAAGTTTTGATGCAAGTTTTAGGGTTTAGAAGTTCCATTACCTTGCAAGGGTGTATGTGAAGCTTGGAGTGGCTCAAGAACAATATTCCAACTCCTTCAAGAATGCCAAAATCGGCTAGGGTACAAGAACAACAAGGGTTTAGCTTCTCAAATTTCGTTTTGCCCACAAGGCTAGAAAAACAATGAGGTTTCGAGAATATTTTTACCTCAAGATGACAAGGAGAAGGAGGTGGTTCTAGTGGTAGTCTTGAAGCTCCAAATGCTCCATACCCATGGAGATGAAAGTTGTCCTTTTTGGATTTTGAAAAGATAGAAGTGTTCCCCTTGATGAGAGGAAGACAATGGTGTAATTTTTACAATTTTTGGAGAAGATTAAAGAGGGTAACAAGAGGAGAGAGGATGGAGTTTTTGTGAGTTTGTTCAAGCTTCCATGGCCACCGGTTGGAGAAGGAAGAAAGAAATGAGAGAGTGAGGGAGTGGGGTTTACGTGAGTGAAGAGAATAGAGTAGGAGAGAGAGTGGTGAGTGAGTAAAGTAAGGTGAGTGTTTTACTTTTTGACTTTTAATTGTTTTGTTGTTTTGTAAATAAGAGGAGAGTTATGAGAGGGTGTGAGAGAGGGGTCCAAATAGGACCACACAGCACACACACACACCAACTTTACTTTTTATTTTAAAAGTGGACACACAAGTTTTGGTTATTTATGTTTCTACCCCACAACTTCCCGTTTTTGACAATTTTTACTAATTTCTCGTTTTATTGATTTTATTGGTTCTAAAGCTTCACTAATATTTATCAATGACCATTCAGTTGACCAAAATTGTTATGAGTCTATTTGACCCGCTTAAAGTCACGTTTTCCCGGTTTCCTCGAAAAACACGCTTTAAGGTTCGTTAGTGTTTTTAATCCATTTTAAGGATCCGTTTTCTTCGGGATTTGTTCCCTCATGATTATTTACACTTAATTAAGCTTCTAAATTATTCATTAGCCTAATTAATCACTATTTTTAATTACGGGGTATTTCATTATGAGTCATTTGGAAAACTTCGTGGGTGTTTTGGTGATTTTGGAAAAATTGGGATAGTAGATGATAAATAGGCTGAGATTTTGGGTGTTAAATTGATTAGGAATGAAAATTGGAAGTTTAGTAAAGCTAAGGAGTAAACTAAAAACCCTAGGAAAGTTTAGGGGTTAATTCATAATTTTGGAAAAATATAAAGGAGAATAGAATAAACTTGGTAAAACCTACTTGGAATGGGTTGACCCAAAATAGGGAAAGAAATGTTGAGTTTGGAATTTAGCAAGAATGATGGTGTATTTGTAAGATTATAACAACTTGTGGGGTAAAATCACAAATATGAGAAAAATTAATATAGTGGCCGAGAATGTTATTTGAAGTAAGTTTGGGATTTCTGAAACTATAAGGAAATGTTTGGAATTAATTAATTGAGGATTTATAATTAAAGATAAATGTAAGTGGTGATAAATCGTAAAGAATAGAAAAGATATGTGGCCAAACCATAAATAAAGAAAAATATGGGCAGAATTCGAATTGTTGACAAATTAGGTGTTGTTTGGTATTTGGAAGATATAGAAAGTGAGACTTGGGAGACTTGGGAATAATTAGGTGGGAAGTCTAAACTATATGTTATATAAGTATTAAGGTATATAGTTGTAAACTTTAGATGATATTTTGGGCTACAGTGTAATAAACAAAATATTGGAGCATAGAGACATATGATATGCATGAAATATAAAGGGAATGCCAAAGGAACTAGTGAAGTTGATATGTAACATTTATAATAAGGGGGTCAATATATTATAAGTGTGACATTGGGCATTATGAGAACATAAATATACATATACATATGTATATATAGTTGGCAAGTTTAATTAAGAGAAAGACGTATACGAGAAAACGTAATAAAAGAACCCTAGTACAAGAGAAACATAGTATGAGGGAAACGTCGAGATACCATTGAATGAGTGTAATAACTAATTGACACTCTTGGTTAATCCAATTATATGATCGAAATAGTTAGGACAATAGTCAGGACGACATCCAGAAGTTAGATGAGCTTCTTCTTCGGTGTACAGTATGGTTTCGTTGTACCCTGTGTGTTACCGAGTTACCAGGCTTGTGTGTGGTTTGTTATGTGAAACGAATAATAAGATAATTGCATGGAAATGGATTATTATATGGTTTTGTGTTATTGTAATCCTCTAACCTTGACCTTTATGTGGTGTGCGACTAACTACACGATAGAGTAGACATAAACACACATACGGTACATACGAGAACGGATAGAGAACTTTGGAGGTTCGAGTATACGAACTATCTAACGGTGAAATTATATGTGAATCTTCTCACTAACTTCCCTTCAATACTAGTCGACATCCAAAACCGAGATGGTCGAACTATCATACTAGAAGTAGGACTAACGATCCAATATACTTCAAAGAGCTTGGAGTACTTGTGAAGAGAGGAGTCTGGGATGGTTTTGACTACACGCCTATTTGTTTGGAGATCGGTATCGGTATCAGATCTGTTCCCGTTTGACCGTTGTCTTCGTACAAGGTCATCCTTGAGTCAGTGATTGACTTCCATCACCCACCAACATAGTGCTATCGGGTGTGGTTAAACATCGGTTGCCTTGAGTCAGAGATTGGCTCTGATCGTCCATCAACTCACTGCGACGTGGTTTGAACATACGCCATAGTGATGGATGTTCATTTGATAATTTGATACTCATCTAACAGGGTTCATACATGTTCGCATGAGTTGTGATTGACTTGGATTGAGATGAACCCAGTGTGAGGATTTAAAAAGGATTTATAAGTTGAGGCCGCATAACGGGATTCTAAATATAATCTCACAGACTTGGAAAGAACAGAGACTGACTCATCATATTTGAAGTCATACTCTTGTTGTGTTGTGTTGATTGATTGTGTGATTGTTATTACATCCTACCGTGATGCGTGTTTACTACACTACATTATATAGTTTAATAAATGGACTACATGTTCACTGGACAATTAGTCGTGGGTAGCCCGGTAACACTCGGGTTACACGTTTCCATACTAAACAAATTGTGCTAAGCCCATTGTGGCCTAACCATTTTCAGCTACACAGCAGAAGACATCATTGGAGTGCGGGATTTGGGTAGTTAGATATATACTACCCTTTGGGTTCATTATTAGGGATTTTATTCTCGTTGTACTGTTTTGTTTTAAACTAGAATGCTCACATGTATGTGGTATATGGTTGTAAATTGTGGAATTACTATATCTCGGTTATGTATACATATTATTGGAAGTCTTGTCACTCACGTGGGTGAGCGACGGCGGTAACACGCGAAGTTGAATTATTGTAATTATTTTTGCTGCTTTGGATGAGTTGAGTACGATAATGATAGAATTGAGTCTGGATTACGAAAAGGGGTGTTACAAGAAAACTAGTCATGTCATTGTCCCACTGACATTGCCCCGACAATCATGACCCTCAGCTACTTGTTTCTCTTTCCTTCTTGATGCAACTTTTGATTTGTGTTGCTTAAATGTAATCTAAGATTAGTTAAATTTTAAAGTTAAATATAAATTCATGTAATAAATATTAATGTGTTTCCATTTTTATCTCAATATTTTAAACTATTTTGACAAATTATGAACAATTACTAATATATATCTATGTTCTTATAAATAACAAAAATTACTACTAGACAAATTTTCATTAAACTCAATACTTGTTAAAATGTACATTAAGGTTTGCACAATGAAATGGTAAATTTACTAATTACTACAAGCCTATTATTCTATTGAGCTTTTCTCGAACGTTTGTAGTTGGAGATTGTTCCGTAACTAGTACTTCATCCAAAATCTTCAAAAGGCCTGTCATTGTCGTTCGTTCTCATCCGTTCACCACAACCAAAAAGCTCAGTAGTACACATGGTGTACCAATAAGAAAGCAAGGCCAACCAAATAATGATATTTATGAAACTTTTCAGATTAGAGTAATTTTCCCTCATCATCGCTGAGTGGGACTATGTGAAGTAGTGACAAAACTCAAACCGTAACTACCGCAACTACCATAATAGCATTTCCTTTTTTGTATTTCTATTCTTATCTTTAAATTTATTATTGGACCAAGATCATTGAGTTAGTATTATCATGTAGGTGGTCGTTACAAATTTGAGTTATGTGAACTAGCATAATAGTGGTTGGGTTTCATACTCTAGCTAGTCCATAATGTATGGACATCTTTTAAATCTCAACATGGGATATACAATTCCTGATAACATTTACATTGTAATTAACCAAAGCATGATTAGTCCAAACTAATTAGACCAATCATTACAGTAATGGAACAACTATCCATATGCCACGAAGGACCAAATTCAAAAGATATGAGCCAAGTCTGACCACAATCACAGAAACAGAAGCATAATCTGACTACAATCACAGTAATGAAACAATAATCACAATGCCACAAAGGCATAATTATGTGCTATGAGCCACGAGAATAACATAACTAGTTTCAATCTCCATGATACCAAAGGAGAGCAGGAGTCAATAGTTTAGAACCATTCTAGTGCAATTTCAATAGCCACCAAACAATGAACATAAGCAATTTTAATGTCCACAATTCAGATAGAGCAGAGCCAGTTTCAATCGCCATGAAAACATACCAAACCATGATCAACAAGAAACAATAAAAAACATCAAACATTCAAGCCATGATAGAGTAAAGCCGAAAAAAGACGCCTAAAGCCAAAAAAAGATGCAAAATAACAGAGCCTTAATAAGTACCTTGGAAAGTTTTCACATTCGTGAGAATGAATCCCACGAATGACACATCAATCGATAGAGAAATAGCAAAAACAACTGAGTCCATGAAACAAGAAATCAGTTCGCACCAAAACCTCATTAGGCCAAGTAAAATCAGAACCAACGACGGGTTATAAACCCTAAAATTGGATTGCTGACGTTACGTATGGGCAAGCATATCTATGTGTCTGTCTAAGCAAGCATATTTGTGTGCATTGATTGATAGAAGCGGCGAGTTTTGGTTGTGACAAACGGGATTTGAATCTTTAGCAAAGGCAATCCAATTTGAATAATGCCCGATTCGTCCTTTCATGAGAGAGGTTGTTAAGGAACTTCTTGCACAATTGAAAGATGCGGCTCTGGGACTAATTCAGTTAAAAAAGCTATCAGTCAACGACTAGAAGGGAGTTGGTGTAGAAAGAAAAAGTAGACTGAATGACGCTCTACGGAGTCCAGTATGGTTTTCTGCGTCGTGAACGGGAGGAAGTTTGGATAGTCAGTAAACCCACTGGCTTGGCTCAACCGTACTTTCGCGGATCTCCTCTAAGTCTTTTGGCTTTCGCTCCTACTTCTTCTTATTCCATAAAGACAGACTAAGGATCGTAGCGGAAAAGCAAAAGTGTCGGGGCGTAGCGATGTTCACTTTTTTAGAATCCTTAACCAAAACTGTGACATACATACCCAAAGCCAGGCGTGAGTGAACAAAGCCCGAATATGAAAGGGGGGAAGAAGGATGAAGCAAACACATGCAACTAGTAATAGATAAACCATTAGACCTAGGTGTGTTCAAAGGACATCTGCCAAAAACGGGGACATACTCACCAAGTGCAAGGTTAGAGAATTAGGGAGAGAATCAAAGGAAAAATAGATGTCAACTTACCAAGCTCAAGATACACCAAAACGAGAAATAAATAACCCAAGCAGATACAGGTAATATCAAACCATCACCGAAAATAGATAGACCTCGCAGAGCCAAGTAGCCATTAATATTACAGCTGAACTAGGGCTGTCAATCTTGACATGAATCCGAAATCCTACCCAAAACTGACACCCTAAAACGCGGGTTTGGGTTGCAATTTTCAACGTGAAAACATTTTTTAGGTCGGGTTCGGGTTGGGTTATTAAAAACCCAGGTCGGTTTTGGGTTTGAGCTGCCGACCCGATTTCAACCTGTAACCCGAAATTATTTTTAAAAAAGAAAATATAAATATTCTTATAGTTATGTAACATAACCTTAAATATATCATTCGTGTGACCATTTATGTTTGATTGTTTTATATGTTATGTTATATTGTCTTGGTGATTTTGTGTAGAATTTGTATTGATAGTACAATATTTTTGATTTGGGTCGATTTTGGGTCAATTTCGGGTTGATTTAGGGTCATCAGATCGGTTTTGGGTTGACATAACATGACCCCTTTCTGGTTCGGGTCGGTTTTGGGTTGAGGTGAAACATGAGTGGGTCGGGTCAAAACCCAAAATTAATGACTCTAAGCTAAACTCATCATAAATGCGAGACAGAGAAAAGAGTGATGATGAAGACAAGAACTGCAGGAAGGAACAACACAACAAAAATGCCATAGTTAGGATTATGACATGCTCCTGAACAAAGAAAGTGAACAACTTAAGCTCTTTGTCCCCCCCTAATAAGCAAGAAAAAGCCCCAAAACACCCGACCGACCCATTGGGTCGGTCTTATGGGTTGGTCCAAAATCAAATGGAAATATTGCCTTCCAGTCTTGTCCAAAACACTCCGAATGACCCACCCCTATGAGGATGTTGGCCTTCACAACATTGTTTTCATCATTTCTTCTTCGTTTTAGCTCTGATTTCATATCTGTTTGTGTCCACGCTTTTCTCTCTTTGTCTACTTTGCCTTTAGTTAGGATATTCTTCATGTTTAAACAATAAATGTTTAAGAACATCAATAAAATACAAAATTAAAAAAAACTAGCTAAAGTTGAGAAATGAGCATGATAAACATTGATAAAGGACCTGAAATATACCTTTAAAACATGTTCATTTATTAACTCATCATACATCATTTACAAATGTATTAGCAAAAACTTATTAATGTGTTGATTGTATGGCTCGAGCGCCAGCTATGAATGTATTGGTGTAAATTAGGTGATTGTTATTAATGTTAGATCCGTCCTCCATGGTCACTTTTTTATTCAATAGATCATGAACTTAGTAGATAAGAAAGGGGAAATAATGTCTATCAAAATGTGTAATAAAAGTTTACATTAAGAATTCAATATATTGAGTATCTTTATTAATATGAGAAAACCTTTTTTTTTGTTTTTGACAATGTTTACGTGAACAGCCCCCCAAAAGTAGAAAATAGTCCAAGCCTTGTTCTCAAGGGAGATTATAAAGATTGATAGAGTTTGGTTTCTTTTAGTTCTAATTATCTTCTTGAGAAGCTTTTTCCTAGCCCTATTTGAAAAGTTTTTTGTTACTCCATAATCTTCTAATAAATTATTCTCTACTTCATAAATTTGCACTTTTACTATATTCTTTATATTATTACAAAAATAATAAAAAAACACAAGATTTAGTAAATTTATACACATTGAACTAAATACTTTCACCTAAGATTTATTTTGTCCACTTGTGAGGATCTCTCCGAGCAAACAGAGGAATTGAATTGTAGTCAAGTAAACGTTGATGGGGAAGCATCTCCAACTCAAGAAAAACATTTAAAAGGGGAGGTTATAGGCGATTCAAAACCACTGCTAGGCGATTTTGGTGGCAACTCTGTACGTCTTCTCCTTCTTTCTTTTTCCGTACGCGCTACTCCAGCATGGGGCATTGCACCATAGTACATAAACACTTGAGTTTTATGGATGGAAGTTTTAAAAACTCCCTAAGAGGTTATGAAAGTAAGACACGTAAGCTAGTTGTACTTAAGAAGGAGAATATCCTGGTCCTCAACCACTTTCTTTATGAAGTAAGGGAGGTAAATAGGGTGGATATCAGTCCAATCACTATTACAATCTGGTTATAGTCTATTTTGTTACCCGTTAGACATTGGAGTTTTCTCTTGGGTGGATGGTACGGTCTAGATCAGATAAGCTTCAGTAGTCATCTAAGAAGGCACGCTGCTAGGCTTTTGGAGTGGACGAAGTGTTGCGACACAGGGTGGCAGTGGAAGAGTTGGCTTCCACTTGCTCCTATGTTCTGTGTGAGCTCTCCCATGGATAATTTTATTGAAGACTGGAATAACATGAAAATTCATCCTGGTGAGTTAGAAAAGGTAGAAGGAGATTCTTTGCTTTTTGGTGCTTTGATCCAAGAAGTCAAATATTTTCTCTTTGCCCATCTGTGGCATCCGTCGAAAATTGCTCCCAAAACTCTACAAAACTTCCTAATACAACTATGGAAACCGAAAGCATATCTCAAGGTCAGTGAGATCATTCCCAACCGCTTCTCTCTTCGGTTTTCTTCAGGTGTGGATATTAAACATATTTTGGCTAATGGGCCATGGCACTATGAGAATAGATTACTAGTTGTCATGCCTATTGATCTCACTCTTCACATTAGTGAACATAATCCCACCAGAGTTAAACTGTGGGCTGTGGTGCATAATCTTTCTATGGTCTACTTTAATAGATCCTCGACAGTCACTTTAGGCAACAAAATAGGGGTATTTGTTTCTTGCGCTGAAAAGATTAACCCCCTGTTTTCCAAGGTGCTCAAAATCTGCTTGGAAGTGGATATTACAGATCCCCTGTGTAGAGTCTTGGTGGTAACTGATGGGAAAAATGATCGATGTTGCAGAGTCTCTTATGATAATCTTCCTAGTTTCTGCTACAGATGTGAGAGACTTGATCATATGATGGTGGAATGTAAAATTTTAAAACTGAATGAGAATGGAGTTGTGATAAGACCCTTGGTTGAGAACAAAATTTGTAGGAATTTCAGCTAACTTTCCTGATGCGTTCATGATTGAGCAAAACAACATGGCTATCCAGGGATCTGTTAATCCCCCCTTGATCCCAATCGATTCCTCGCTTCAGAAGCAGGATCTGGTTTTGGCTGGTTCACCTTCTGAACCCAGGAAGATCCCTCCCCTTATCATATTTCGAGACCCAGTGCAGTTGAGAGTTTCAACCTCTAGTGAGTCTTTGCTTCAGTCCAATGATGAAGTGTCTACTTCGGTAGTTCCACAGACCCCCTCCGATCAAATGCAACAATTGTCTACCAAGCAAAAGGCAGATTCTGATAATAACAGTCTTATCATTCCCCCCAGGCTTTGAGAATATATTCAAAGAAAGAGATGAGACAGGGAAAAGAAATTCTATCAATCTTTTGATTGGAATTTAGCGTTAAAGGATTTCCAACCAAAAGGAGGTAAGAGAGCTAAAGAGGGTGTTATTATCTCCAACCCTCTTAAGGAGATAGACCAGATTATGAGAGAAGCTGAAGGAAAAAGAAAGAGTAAAGTTTCTGATAAAGGAAGGATTCAAGTTGACATTGAATTTTATCAGAGAGAAGGGAAAGAATTATTGTTTGAACCAAGAGCCTCACCCAGTAAACCTAGTGAAAGAAAAGAAAAGAAAAGGAGAAGTTCGAGGAACAAGTTTCAAAGGGTGGCAACTCAGGAAAAAGTTGTAAACCATGATTCTGTAACCTCTGACGGTCCTTTAGATCAGGCAGACCTTGTCTCTGGGCAAGGCTGCCAGGAATAATGACCTGTATCAGTTACAACTGTCGGGGGTTGGGTTGCCCCCAGGTAGTAGCTTGGATGGTGAATCTTGTAAGAAGATTCAACCCGAAGCTTCTCTTTATCATGGAGACCCACAGGTCTGTTCCTCAAATGGACTTGTTACTAAACAAATTTCTAGAGTATAATGGCATCTCAGTTGGTAGTCTTGGAAGAAGTGGAGGTTTGACATTTATTTGGAAGAAAGATGTGACAGTTAACCTTGTAAACTACTCGAAGCATCATATTTCAGCTGATATCCAGTTTGTGGGAGGTAGTTGGTTCCATTTCACAGGGTTCTATGGGTGGGCAGACTGAGAGCTGAAGTATCTGTCGTGGAAGCTTCTCAGAGTTCTGTACACGCAAGTCAATTACCCGTGGTTAATAGTAGGTGACTTCAACCATGTGAAATGGAACCAACTACCTCATCAAACCCTTTAGGGATACGGTGGAGCAGTGTGGTCTGATTGATCTGGGCTACTTTGGCAAAATGGAGACCTTCACTAATGGGCAAGATGACAACTTTAACTACCAAGGCAGACTGGACGGAGCCTTTTGTGACCAAGAAGGTTTCTCTCTCTCTTTTCCCTAATATTTCACTACAACATTTGTAGAGACTCAATTCTGATCACTGCCCTATATTAGTGAGATTCTATAGTAGACATAGAATTTCTTCTAAAGTTTTCAGATTTGAAATTTTTTGGCTTAATAAGGAAAAGTGCTTACAAATCATCCAGGATGTTTGGGGTAGAAACAACCTTGATCTTCTTGGCAAGGTTAACTTGTGTGCTCTATGGTAGACATAGAATTTCTTCTAAAGTTTTCAGATTTGAAAACTTTTGGCTTAATAAGGAAAAGTGCTTACAAATCATCCAGGATGTTTGGGGTAGAAACAACCTTGATCTTCTTAGCAAGGTTAACTTGTGTGCTCTGAAGCTGTCAAAGTGGGGAGGGTGGTCTATTGGTAAAATCATGTGGAAAATAGAAAAAAAAAAGAAGAGAACTCAAAAGTTTGGATTACAGAAGGCCCACGCAAGGGGATCTTTCTAATAAGAAAAGGTTATTGATGGAAACTGAATTACTGATGTTAAAGGAGGAGGTGGGATGGAGGCAAAGAGCAAGAGACAAATGGGTGCTTGAGGGAGATAAAAATTATAGTTATTTCCACTCTAAAGCTTCAGCAAGATTCAAGAAAAATGAAATATGTGCTCTTCTTAATCCTCAGAATGAGATGTGTTATCAATGGACCCAATTGGAAGTTATTGCTAGGTCTCACTACCAAATTCTTTTCCAAGGCTCCAATGTTGTTATCAGTCCCAGATTCACACAGGTTGTGAGCGGTTTACTCTCTTCAGATTCTATCAGTGAACTGAACTCTCCTTACAGCTCTCTTGAAGTGTTTAAGGCAGTCAAACAACTGGGCTCTAATAAGGCTCCGGGGCCTGATGGATTCAATGGGAAGTTCTTCAAGACCTATTGGAGTATTGTGGGTAACAAGGTTAATGATACAGTTATGTTGGTCCTTCAAGGTAATCCTCTTCCCTCTCACTTGAATGATTATTTTATCACTCTTATCCCTAAATTACAAGGTGCTACAGATATCGGTCACTTTCGTCCAATAGCATTGTGTAATTTCATGTATAAGATCATCTCTAAAGTGCTGGCCAATAGAATCCAAGGTATCTTACCTCTCATATTTCGAATGCTCAATCTGGCTTTGTCAAAAATAGAAATATTACTGATAATATGGTGATTACTGGAGAGATTCCCCACCATCTGATAAGGAGTGGAGCTAAGAAAAAAGGTAATTTTGCTTTGAATGTGGATCTAAGTAAGGCATATAATAGAATAGAATGGAATTTTATCTATCATATCCTTCAAGCTATGGGTTTTCCTCCGCAGTGGCTTAATCCTGTTATGAATTGTATCTCCTCAGTCAGATGTTCCATCTTGATTAATGGAGCTCCGGGGAATTTCTTCTCCCCCTCTAGAGGGATTAGACAGGGAGACCCCCTGTCTCCATTCGTATTTATCCTTGTTCAGGAATCCCTCTCTAGACTTCTTTCTCAAGCAGAATTGGAGGGATCTTTCAAGGGTATTAAACTCTCTTCAACTGGGCCTCCTATTACCCACCTGGCTTTTGCAGACGATATCCTGCTGTGAGGTTCAGCAACCTCTTCGAATGCTAGTGCTCTTAAAAGCATCCTTGATGAGTTCCTTAGCTCCTCTGGCCATGAGATTAACTTCCACAAATCTGAGATCATCTTCAACCATCATCTCAATCGTGCTATCAAAAGTCAGATCTGCAATACTCTTTCTGTTACTGAAAGTCTTTCTTTTTCCAAATATCTTGGTTTACCAGTCCATATTGGGAGGAATAAAACCCAGATGTTTAACTATATTATAGAAGCAGCTAGGAAAAGAGTGCATGCGTGGTCTAGGCCAATGTCTCAAGCAGCTAGGAGTGTTCTTATTACTAGTGTTCTTCAATCTTTGCCTACTTACTCAATGTCTCTTTTCCTCCTCCCTAATCAGATCATTACAAAGCTTAATTCAGTTTTCTCTTCCTTCTGGCGGGGTGAGACTGATGATAAAAAAAGAATGCATTGGTTAAGTTGGAAAAAGATTTGTAACAGCAAGGACAAGGGTGGAACAGGTTTCAAAGATATCTCCTTATTCAACAAGGCTTTCTTTCCAAGCAAGTATGGAATATACTTCAAAACCAAGAGACTCTGATGGCCAAGACTCTCAAAGGATTGTATTTTCCTTCCTCTAATATCATTGATGCTAATCTGGGATCCCACCCTAGTACTATTTGGAAAGCTTTCCAGAGTGTCATTCCTCTGATCAGAAAAGGAGCTAGAATCCAAATAGGGAATGGAAGGAGCACAGATTTCTGGAAATCTCCCTGGATTCCTAGACTTACTTCTTTCAGACTGATTACCCCAATCCCAAATCCACAACCTCAAATCTCAGTAAGTTATTTCATTGATAGAAGTAGGTACTCCGGCTTACTAATAGGATTGATGATACAGTCTGGAATATTGATACTGCTTTTATCAATCAGATGCAAGTGAATATCAATAAGGAAGATAGATGGATTTGGCATCACTCAAAAGTTGGACTTTTCTCAGTTAAATCCATTTATGACATAGTCAGAGATGAGGATTCCTGTCGAAACTCGTCTTCTACCTCAGAGTATTACAATTCTATTGACAGACTGACTCCACAGATCTGCAGTCCTAGGGTGAAACTCTTTTTTTGGAAAGTGCTGAATAATATTGTGCCTTGCATGGAAAATATAGCTAGGAGGCTAGGAGGAAATGGTAAGTGTCACCTATGTGGGAAAACAGACACCCTGATTCATCTTTTGTTTGAGTGTGTGTTAATTTCCAATATGTGGAATAAAATCATCAATACCCAGCACCTTCTTTTCACCGGTGATAATAGCATCCAAGATTGTTTTTTTAGGGAATAAGGCCCCGTTCTATAATGGATGTTAAACATTTAGCTAGCTTAATGTTACAGATGTCACTTTATTACTGGTTGAATTTCTCTACCATAGTACACTTGTAGATCTGCTATTAGTTAACCATGAGTTAACTAGGGAGATGAATTGAAACGCGGCATATGCCGCGTCCCAGCGAACAACACCTAAGTCAAATGGAAAAAAGATAAGCTTGTAGAAATAGCCAATCTTATGTGGACTATCTATGATGCAAAAAATTCCATAAGACACAACCAGGAGTCGTCTCTTCTAGAGACAGTGGAGGCAAATTTGGTTTTCATCAAAGCTTATGCTTCTGCTATGAAATCTGAACCTAAAACAGTGTTGAATGATAGTGATTGGTCTCCTCCTATGCAGGGTTCATCTCCATACTGGCACTTCGACAATGTTCTCTGAGCTGGGCTTTGGAGGAAGGAATCATAAGTGTTTGTATTGATGTTAGAACAGAAGAAACTTTTGAGAAATTGAACAACCGTGAGATCTCTAGTCAAGATGATCTCATAGTTCAATGTAGCAGATTTTCTAATCTCTTTAGCTCTCTGTATTGATCCTTCGATAAATCTATAATCAATTACCCTTAAACTTTAATTGCTAGACTTTTTAATGCTTCGAAGTTGGAAAACATTCCCCTTAAAATCATTAGCTTTTGTAATATGGATTCTATCTGAGATTATATATAGTATGCCTCAATGTTTATCAAAATAAAAAGTAAACGTTGATGGCAAAAGAGTAAGCGTGGATAAACTGTGTGAAAACAAATACCAGCACACGCTCTGGTAAACTCTTCATGAAATTGTCGATAAAATTTGGCTAAAAAATAAAGATGACTCAACTCTGCATAGATCACGCGGCAACAAAGCAGAAAGCATCATGAATTATGTTACGTACTTTATAAATTTACATGACCCTAACTCTCACTTTTGACCACATGACCCCATTTCATCTCTGTCACTGCTTATCCAATTTCAAAAAAAAAAAAAACCCCATCACTGGTTATCCGAAATCAAAAAATGTAACCCCCCCCCCCCCCCCCAAACAAAAAAAAAAAGTAAATTAAAAGGCAAAATGATCAACTTGTACAATGAAAAACATATTTGTGACACAAATAACACCGACAATTTCACTTCTTCGCTGGAGAGTTCCGGCAGAGAGGGCATGTACCTTGCATCTTAAGCCATTCATCAATACACTGAGCATGAAAATAGTGATTGCACTCTGGTATAGTCCTCAGGCTCTCCTTCGCTTGGTACTCCGACAAGCAAATGGCACAGAGACCGTCGGATGGGTTAGGGAGCCTCTTGCTCTCACCCAGTAGTGTCTTCGGGTAGGATTCGATTGTGGGATCGTCTAAGCCTACCATGGGAATAGAGGGTTGAGGATGAGGGAAAATCGAGAGAGAGAATTCAGTAAGGCCACTGCCGTCACCACCTTGTTGGTTCCGTTGATGTGAATTCCTGATCCTTCCGCTCATGTAAAAGGTTAGTCCAATCATGATAAGGAAAATGGGTACTCCGAGGCCAATGGCTAGGCCGTACTTGACTAACTTGGGTACACCTGAACAAGGGAAAGAAAGTAAGTGCCATTGATGGGTAACAGATTAAACAGAGATAATAGCAGACAATCAAAGGCTTCAACTAAAGTATTCACTCCAAGATACCGGGCAACCAGATCACACTGATGCCAGGTACTACTTATCCTATGAACAGTGTACCAAACCGTAATGTTAGACAAGAAAGATGTGCAAGATATTTATGAGAATTACAAAGATATCCCGATATGGGCAAGTGTCGCTAATTTGTCACATGAAATCTTAAGTTTTGTATACACTACATTATATTTTTAACAGGATTTTGTAGGCACAAGCATGATTGCAGTGAAACAAATAATAACAATCATCAAGGTGGCGTATCATATATATATTGAGACAGCAACAAGTCAAACGAAAGAACTTTATCGAGATTAATAAAAGGTAGAAAAACCACTTGTGCAATTTGGACACAAAGGTCAAAAGTTAGCAGTTTAAAAAGAAATTCAATGTCTAGTCTACCACGCATCCTATTACAGAAAAGATTATCTGAAGTCCGTGGGTTGGTCAAGTGTCGACATCTTTAACCTGCCACGGTAAAATTTCAAAGTCTCTACTAACCCTAGCTAGTCCAAAGACTATGAAGGTTCTAGCAATTAATCAATACAGCTTCGGGCATGGGCAGCAACCCAGAAAGCCAGCCATGATTAGGAGAAAATCGGGTCATAATCGCTTACTCTATAGTTAAACATCTTCAAGTTAGTTAGACCACATCAATCAACAAATATTAACAATTAAACAGTGTAAGTTGCAAGGTTTTTCCCAGTGTAATCTCCTCCTAACCGAACCGACGCTCCAATTCTTCCTTTTCTCCAAACGGATGACTCTGCTCACAGACTAACACTGTCGATTACAGCCGGCCTTCCGCGATACTGATCGATAAAGAACATTTATATTTATATGGGTAGTTTATGATCAAGCACTAGAATATAAAGGTGAGACGTTCCTTTCAGCTTTCACCGAAAACTGGTAGCTACCCAATGACGAGCGGTATAGAAAACAAGAACATTACCACAATCACAGAAGCGCGAAGCATCGTTGACAACATCAAATATTTCAAGCATAATTACCAAACCAACAGCATCCAAAAACTAAGACAGAATAGAGACAAGAATCAGAGCAAGAGAGCGCACCCTCGGCAGAGACTGAGCATCCAATTTTACCGTCGTTTTCAAACCCACAAACCCCGCCCCTACTTTCACATTCACCACACTCGGGTTCTTTCCAACCCAACTGTATCGCAGCCGTATCAGGATCTGGACCCCCGTTATCCCCTCGATAAATCGGCCACCAAACTGGAGACCAAACTGATCTTATTTTCCGACATCTATAATACGACCCCAACAAGAACTCCACCATTGAGCTCTTAGAAGTCACGTAAACCGTGAAATTCACCCCACTCATACACGGCACAGCCAACGCCGCCCTCCCTCGAAACCGAGACAACTTCAAATCCTCCTCCGCCGAGCAGTTTAGGAAAGTGTAGTTCTGATAATCGACGCCGTAGAACGGGGTGCTGGATAAATCCAAGCTGAGGACCCGATTCGGGAGGCAACCGTCCGAGTCGGATACCCATATAGACTGGCTTTTGTAGTCGATTGATGTGACTGTGAAGTTTTTAGATGAGCCGAGGTTGATAGTTGGTTGATCACGCCCGCTGCATGCGATAGTGAAGCGGGGGTAGCCACAACGTTGGGATGACTGGATCACACCAGAAAGAGAGAAGGGGAAGCGGATTTCTTGGATGTTTATAACGTCGGCGCTGTCACGGGGGCAGAAGTAGGTTGGGCAAACTTGGAGGGATAGAGATGGGGATGGGATGAAGAGGATGAGCAGAAGAGTGGGAAAGAAGAAGATGAAAAGAGAGGCGGGGAAAGAGGAGAAAGCGTTGGGCATTTTGGAAACACCCGTAATGCCCCGGCCCTTACGGTTTTGGGCTTTTTTTCTCTCTCACTGGTAACCTGGAAAAAAGTGAGCTGATTTTGAACAAACAAAAAGGAGAGAAAGTGAGCCGAAATAAACAAACACGGTTGCGTGGGTTAATTTTGCTGTTTAAATTCTTTGTTAATGAGCCATTTGTTTGATTTTCTTTTCCTTTAATTATGGATGCGGTGTCATTTCGATTGTGTAATAAAGTCGTCCTCCGTGTAATTTAGGTTAGGACCAGTGATTCTTCATAAGCTGTCGCGGTTGATATGTCACGATATGATATGATAGAGACCGCCAATTTTGAATTATTTTGGTTAGAACAATTTAGAATTATACTACTACCTATATTTATTTTTAATGCTCATATGTATACTTCTCTTATTTTAGATGCTTAGTCAAGAGTTGCGCATCAAAAAACAATAACTAATGTCATGGACTCAACGTGATTTAATTATTTACAGTTCAATCAAACGTAAAGTGGACATTGTCACAGAAAAATCTTTAAAATAAAGAATCGAAGATGGCATTTAACATAGATGTTGGTTTTATTTGTGGAAGTTGAAGCCGGGGATTCAAATTCAGGTTTATAGATCATAAGGTCATATCACCCAACATACAAATAATTAATTGGGCTATCACATATGCCTTAAACTGTAGACCCAGTTTCACCTTGATCAGAATATCCTCACTTATTCATTATGAACTTACTTCATATCGAACTCTTAACGCTATAATTCACATTCTAAGTATCTCAATTTCTTTGTCTTTGGGGCCCCTTCGTTTATGGCTTATAAAAGCTTTATAAATAGTTTTACTACCTCCGTCCAACCTGAAATGTCATGTTTACTATTTGAATATGTTATTTGACTTCAATATTTAACATATAAGATAAATTAATTTTATAAATTTAAGTTATACAATAGATTTCTTACATAATTACATATATTTTGACGATGTTAGTTTTATAAAATTAGCTTATCTTATATGTTAGGTATTGACATGGAAAAATATGCCAAAAAGTAAACAGGACAATCTTGGTGGGACGGATACAGTTACATGTATCAATTCCTTATTTGATGAAAAAAAAAATTAGGTCTTACTTTATGGCCACTTGTCATACTATTATCTATCTAGCCAAACACTAGGCCCCATCAGCACCAATCAAGCTACACGTGGCATTTTACTAGTGGTTATCAAAAGCTAACCATAGCTAGCTGAAACTTAAGGCTCCGTTCTCAAGAGAGAGGCGGAAGGTAGCTGCAGATTATTTGTTGTTGGGCCCACCAAATAGATGACTGTGATTCATCTTCTATTTTGATCGAACGCTACTTAGACTAGCGTTTCAGTTTTAAGATTTTCATCTCGTAGACCCCACACTTGAAAATCTCCTCCCAGAACGAGCCCTAAATGTCTAAGGGTGAGTTCTGGTTTACAAGCTTTTTGTTTATTCTCCCTATAGTTAACCTATCAGTTAAGGCCAAGTGTATTTTAGTGGACCCAAAGACTAAAATACTTTAATAAAATGATGACACCTATCACCTGTGAAGAAAGAACGGGGCCTAAATTGAACATTTATGCAGCCACACCTTAAAGTTGCACCAATGCGGTAAGTTGAGAACTCTAGTCCCTTTTTGCGTAGCAGATTCGTATCGTAAAAAGTGCTAAGAGTTGAAAATGGGTTAGTGAAATTTGTCAACAAATTTGCATCGCACGAAGTGAATTGTCGCCGATTTCTTTGTTGGGGGAGATATAGGGAGGAATGAAGAAGTAATTATGATACAGTCGAAATGAAACCAGAATAGGAATGAGTAGCAAGCATGAGGTGAAAATGAGAGGTGAAAATGAGAGAATAATTTTGTTACCTTTCACAAGAATTGGGAATAAAATAAATCCTGAGGTAGACTAGCAGAGAAAATGAGATGAGTGAATAATATAATGTTACCTTTCACAAGAATTGAGAAAAAAATAAATCCTTATTCACAAGGATCACTAGCTGATTCTCGCCTGCAACCTCCTAAGTAAAGCCGATCATAATAATCTGGATAACCCAACTGTCTGCCCGGCCCGTATTTTAGACCAATGGGTATGGGTAGAAAAAATAACTGACGGGTTTGGACAAAAGAAAATAGTCCGAATTTTTTCGAACCGGGTTATAGCTAAATATTTTGCTTTGCCCAGTTGATGGCCCGACCCGGCCCGAATATCATAGTACACCTTACATTAGTATATATTATTGTAAATATGTAAACAAAAGTAATAAAATACTTACAATATAGTATAGTATTCAACTGAAAACTGAATGGACCACATACTCTTTGTCTTATAAAATTTGTTTTGTGTCGTACACACTCTTCAAAATCTATACTACGTATCTATACTTTAAAATCTATGTTACCAATAGAGAAATTTGAGTTAAAAGCGGTCTGGGCGGCCGGGCTATGGCATGAGCATTTTTTTAGATGATGGGCGGGTTGGGTTCAGGTGATTGGCCTGATTGGACGGGTTTGGACTAAACACTTGTCCCGATTGGACTGAAAATTTATGTCTAACCCGGTTCGAACCTGACTCATCCGCCCAGTTCATCAGCTCTACTCCAAATGTCAAAGAGCTGAGGGAGAAGGCATGGGTTCCTCGAGACAACTCAAGAGGCATAAGGTTACCACCACTTCGATCTTCAAGATCAAGACTCGAGAACACCTCCATGATATACAGTGGTAGCAAATGTCCTAGTGGCTAAATTAAAAATAGCTACCGTTTTGGAATGCGGTAGCTATTTGGCTTTGGTCTCGCTACTACTTTTCCGATAGCTAGATATTGCTACCGTTTTAGAATGTAGTAGCCAAATGGCTACTAGTGTAACTGTAGCAAAATGGCTTCGAGTATAACAGTTGTCAAATCGTTACTAGTACATTAGTAACAAAATCGATACTAGTGTAGCAGTAATAAAATCACTACTAGTTCAATAGTAGCTCAATCGACACTATTATAGCAGTAGCAAAAAAGCTACTAGTATAGCAATAACAAAATCGATACTAGAATAATGGTAGCAAAATGGCTACTACCAAAGCAGTATCAAAGTTGCTACTAGTATAACAATAACAAAATCAATACTATAATTGTGGTATATAGCTCTAGTATAGCAATAACAAAATCGATACTATAATTGTGGTAATAGCTCTACTACTGAATAATGGGCACTTCCACCATTAAATCCCACTCCATGTGCCCGAGTAACTTGACTATTCTTTAAATCGAAGATCATGTTATGTGTACACATGTAGGATCGAACCATACCTTACAAAGTATGAGTATAAATAGACCTCCATACCAATGACATATTTAATTCAAACTAGTGTGTTTAAATATGCATAGAGCAGGAATCGATCCCCCGAAGTTTGGGATGAATATAGAATATCTTAACCATTGTGCCATGATAGTTATTCACATCATATATTGAAACTACGTGTATATATTGAATGTTTGATACTGTAAATATAAATGGAAGCTTTTTCCGAGACATGATCAAACCAGTGATATATTAAAATTAATAAAATAGATATACGGCCGATTATGCTACATGATATTTTAATTTATGTTGATGTTATTTTGATCGGCAAACTCAGTTCAATACTGAAGCCCGTTTTAAGACCAGCCTGAAGCGAAGTCTGTCAGTCTTGAACTGACGAACAGAGAAGAAGATAGAATATTTAACAAGATTTTATCTAGCTGTTAAAGATAAAATCTTGAACGATAGATTCTCACCCTGCCTCTGTATCTATATAAGTGGAAGAAAGTCTAGATCAAAGAAAGGAGAGAAGAACGAAAAGAGAAAAACGGAAATACAAGGTAATTAGTGGGGAACAATAGTAAGGGCGAATATAGAGAGAAACAGAGAGAAAGAGTGAGATTGTAGAGTCAATCCCAGGAGAGTTTTGTTGCTGATTTCGTTTTAAGTAACTTGAGTTCAGAACTCAAGTTACGTGTGAGTTATGTCAAGATAGTGTTCTTGACGTGAGGGTTTGTATTCGTATTGAATACGTGATTATGTAACCATTTGAATACGTGATTATAATAAAGGTTCTACCTTTATGCTATTCTGGTCTTCCCTTCTTTCTCCCCGTTCGTCCTCAGTTCTGAACTCAGACCATCGACACATTCTGAGTTGCAGACTCAGCACCGACATCTAGGAATTAACAATTGGTATCAGAGCAAGGTAACCCTAGACGCAAAAGAAACTTCTTCAGGGTTGATCGTGATGAATTCCTACTATGTTAAACCTCCAAAGCTGATAAAGTTCAACTACACCAGTTGGTGCGAACAGATGGAGGATCAATTAATCTCTATTGATCTGCAGTTATGGGATGTAGTGACTGAAGGTGACCTGAAGCTGAAAATTGAGGAGGGTGGCGTCACCAAAGAAAAACCAAGATCCAGTTGGAGTGAGAGCGATAATAAGTTGATAAGCAAGAACAGACAAGCTCGAAGGATTATCATGTCATCACTATCAGACTCAGACCAACAGAAAGTGTTAGGTTTGCGCACTGCCAAGGAGGTTTGGGAGTTTCTCAAAACGGCATACGCTGGATCAGACTCTGTCAAAAGGCTAAAGGCAAACAGCTCAAGAGGAAGTTTGACAACTTTAAGATGTCAGAATTAGAAACAATTTCAGAAACACTTGGAAGATTTGATAAGATACTGTGTGAGTTCAAGACTGTTGGAGTGGTTCTCGACAACAATGTAGTTAATGAAAGGTTTCTTGATAGTCTATGTAAAGATTGGCTAAACTTTAGTACACTTTTGGAGTCCACAAGGATTTATCCAAGTTGTCTTTCGAAGAGCTGGGATCAGAACTCACGGTGTATGA